>JAOXJK010000001.1:59964208-59982584 GCA_025774025.1 Xenus cinereus | reverse complement strand
AAGGAAACTGGGCTGCAGAGGCCAGGAGGACAGGGACTGCCCTGGGCAGGCTGCGTTTTTCATGCCTGGCCATGACCAGGCTGCAGGTCACTGAGTGGATTGAAACACTCTCAAAAGAAATTTGTCTTTCACCTTTTTAGCCTCTTGAGAGACTTATTTGCCACCAGTTTCAGTCTGATGGATGTTTTAACTTTGTCAAACTGTTCCTAGGAGTTGTGTATTAGCTTGCTCTGCCTTTGAAACTCGGTTGTTACCCTGAAAGGGCAGGAAGTGGGGATTAAGTCCATTAGATGTTGTTTGAACAACTCTCTTTTCACTCTGCGTTGTGACTCTGCAGCCTGCCAGCACATTTCAGCCTCTTTCCAGGAACTGGCACCACAGGGTGAAGTGAGGCTGGATGAAGAACTGGCATCTGTGCTGACTTTCATAGGTACCGCACTGGAAGAACTGGAGAAGGAAACTCGGTGGCAGAGGACAAAGAAATGTCCCTGGCACCACCCTCTGCAGGTGGAGCACGGAGGATCTGGGTTTCAAAGAAGCCCTCTGCTGGCTGTGGGATACAGGAGCAAAGTACATTATTCGACTGGAAAATGTGACAACCTAATCATCCTGAAGGGCACTATTATTGTCTGCTTAATATGCTTTACAGTCCCAATGAACAGGGAAGGCTGCCTGACAAGTGTAGTATGATGTATCTAATGGCTCAATACTACCGTGATGGATCTGTAAAAGGAATCTAATTTCACAGTTTGAGGGAAATACAGATCATACAGTCAGCACTTTAAGGCCACTGATTTCAGCAACCTGGGCAAATTATTCCAGTTTAGGATATTTTGGTCAGTCTGCAATTTGCTTTATTTGTTGCTGTCTAATTTAAATCTGTGACCCAATACCAGAGAAGACCTACACATTTCAGGATGTGTTATTTGTCAATCACATGGCAATATCAATAAGGATGTTTTTAATTCTAATCAGATGAAACAGTGCATTTGAAAACTCTTTGGGTCAGGATTATATAGCAGAGCAGCTTAAACTGCACATGCAAAAAACTTGTAGCTTTCATGCTCATCACTGGTACAGATTCAGATTTTTTTCTGGGCACACGACAATCCAATTAATTCATACATACAAATAGGTTCAATTGTGTAAAAGGACGGCTTGCTCAAGTTCTGAGTGTATTATTTAGTTTTGAAAATAGACCCCCCCCTCTTTCTTCTGTTATCGTGAAAGATAGCACTTTACAGAGGACATAATCTTCAGAAGTGTGTTCCTGCTGATTAAGGGTTATTTGATAATCACAATCACATCTTAAATATGGCAAAATAATAGAAAGTGGTGGGGGCAGGTTTCTGTTTCTAATGGTGCAACTACCCTTTTTGTGCTTGGAATCAAACACAAGCTTAGACATAAAAACTCACCATCTTGGAAGCCAGAGGTGGTAATATTTTCAGTACGTTGTCAAGGGAGATCTGATCCTGCTTGACTTTTAAATTAACATGAAAGACTTGTGCTTCTTCCTCCTCATCTTCCTATCATTGCTCCGCATCTTGGAGTTTTCTGTAATCCATGTTGGGAGGTTTGCGAAAGTCCACATGAAGAGTCCCCTCAGACCTTCTGCAGAGTTCAGAAATCCCACCTTCAGTGCAAAACCTATCTTTGTCTTTGTGTGAATCTTCAACTGGTTCTTATAATGCTAAATGTGAAAAGGTAAATCACACATAAAGGTATGAATAGTAAGAATTATTACAAATCAGAAAAAAAAAATAAATTAGAGAAAAAAAAATAGAGACTAGGTGTGCATCTCTTTTGACCCTTCCCTGGTGAACAGTTAAGAGAAACATGATGTAATAGTTCAAAGCATCAAGTGTTCCTACTCCTGTTGTCGAGTAAAAAGGTGCTTACCTCATGTTCAAAGTGTTGGGAGCACTCTCATTTCAGCTGTTTCCTCAGAAACTTTGCACAACTCTCTTGGTTTGCGTTATTGGAATAATGAACGTGCATTCCCCGTTCATAAAAGTCTGGAAGATTCATCTCTTGGGCTAAACTGGCTGCTAGGGAAAAAAAATCAGCCAAAGCTGTCTAAAGTTCAGACTTTTTTCATTAAAAGTTGTGCTTAACCAGTTAGTTTTATTTGACACTTTAATCTGTCCATTAGGAAGACTTTAGCTTGCCAGCCACTTTTGGGTAGGGATGAAGGACCTCTGAAACCACACTGGCACCCTACATGTAAAGAGTCTGCCCAACGGCCCTTTCACAGAACCAAAGAATTTCTCCACTAGGAATTAAAAACTGAGCCAGACAATGAAGGCTCATGGTTGGCTTGCTAGAAGCTCAAAACAAATACATCAACACAGGGACCAAGATGGTACTTTTCCTTGTAGCTATGGCCAATTGCAATGGTTGTAACCGTGTGGGAAGCGTGGGCTTTGCTGAATGATTTTAATAAGTTAAGCGCAGAATGCCACTGGACATTTAATCCTGCTAAATTTATGCAGTTATTTATTTCAGTGGGTGATTCCTGTGAATAAAGTGAGCAGGATTTGGCTTTGGTTATGGATAAGTGAAGAGGACACCAAAGCATAAAATGGCAGTTTAGAATGACAGAGGAGCTCCTAACCCTGGGGAGCCCATTTACGCCAGCCAGCATGGTTCAGACAAAGCGGTAACAGGGGACACGGTCCCTTTCTCAAAAGAAAGAAAGAAAGAAAGAAAATTGCTCCTAAAAGAAAAATCCATAATCAGGATGACCATCAATAGAGGAGATTCCCCGTTGGTGAGGTACCTTCTTTCGACTGAGAAAATTCCCTACGTTTGTTGATTTTAATCCAGCTGGTCTGACTTGGATTTGTAACCACCAGATGCATTGCAAACAACTATGGATATTCTAAAGAAAATCAAATAAAGGCTTTTTTTAAACCAATAAGTAGCATTCTTGCAGATGGATGCAGAAGACAATCAGTCACAAAATGGATAAAATTGTTGGACCCTCCCTCCCCCAAATATTTAAGGCGCCTGTATCAAGCTGCCTTTGGTTTGTATACATATCAGATTATAGAAGATCTGCCTCTTTATAATTTTTTTTAAAAAGGATGGCAGCCTTAGTTCAATAGAGTTAGTGAGACAATCCTTTAAGCTGTGTCAAAATGCCAGTTATCCTAAGATGCCACCCAGATTTGAATAATTTAGAAAGAGACAAAACCACAGAAAGGAGGAATCATCCTTTGACTACTTTTGCTTTTGACACGGCTGCCTCCCTCTTCTTTTTACCAAAGCATCTTCGTCTCTCTATCAACCATGACAAGTGCCAATCAAACCTTCTGTTTCTAAGGTTCTGGGGGAAAACGAAACATGAAACATTTTCTAACAATCACTGACCAAAGGTCCACTATCAGTGTGTGGTCTGGGGGAAACCAGCCTTTTCCTTTTTCACTTCTAATCTCTGACCCACTGTTTACCTCTTCTTTTTTATATACTTTAATCTCTTTGTTGCTCCAAAGGATCCTAAACAAATTGTAGGTCAGCGTGGATTAGGCTGCTTTGTTACCAATGACTAGTACATTTACTTTTGCTTTAACATCTTCAGCAACAGCTGAATGTCAAAAAGATCGAGGAAGAGTTTGTTTAATCACAACGAAAACTATACCCACATAGTCTTACAATTGCATTGTCAGTCTCAGCATAAAAAATGGGGATACAATAGGAGACAGTGACAGTGGACCTGCACTGTTAGCATGTTTTTTCAGAGGTACTATTCCAGTAATTCAATATTATTATAATCAGATTCACAGTAACTTTCATTGGATCAGGATAATAATTAAGCTTCAGATATTTGCCTAAGAGTCTGGATTCTGCTCCCATTTGCACAGCAATTATGCTGGATTCAGAAACAGTTTAGGCAGCTTGTCAGTTCTGGAAATACTTTCAGTAGAAGAATGATATAAAGTTGCTTAGCAAACATGCAAACGTATGGATCAGAATGAAAGAGGGGAATTATTGGACACTGGACTAATTTCAAAGGGATATATAAGGATCGGATCTCCTAAAGCAAGGTAGATGTCTCTAGACTTAGGTAAGCATTCTTAAATCAAGAAGGCATCTGCCCAGCCTTTGCACAGTGGAGATTATATTGCTGTGATTTACATGTAATAGACCACAAGAAAATAAAAATGGAAAGAAGAGGAGAGAAAATTTGTTTAAAGTCCCTTCACAATTAAAATTGCACCTACTTACATCACCTTACACATTTGCAAGGCCAGGGCCAGGAGTTTTTCCAGGGCCAGGAGTTTTTCATATGATCCCCACAGCAAATAAGATCATCTTTATACCCCTTTGCCCTATTTTGTCTTTCCACACAAAGTTCAAGGGTTTTGTCATCAATTTCAAAGTAACCTTACCAGTCTTGACAGTTTTTTTCCCTTACCTGCCATTGCCTCTCAACCTCCAAGCACCACCAGCAAAACTAGACCTGGCCCCTAAATGTCCATGCTTCTGACAACTATAGACATTGTCTTCCCACATTTTCTTGATGCAGGAAGAAACTGTCCCAACCTGAATCACCAAATCACTACCCTCCTCTGCACCAAAAAACTTCTGCCTGCTATCGTCATCTATAAACCCTTCTCATTCAAATTTCTATGGGAAATTGCCCAGACAAAAGCTGCTAGGACAAGGTGTTCTTGGCAGTGTCCGATATACCTGTTAGCTTAGTAAAGCTTCCAGTTGCTTATAATTTCGGATCTTTG
Source organism: Xenus cinereus (assembly GCA_025774025.1). Taxonomy (NCBI): domain Eukaryota; kingdom Metazoa; phylum Chordata; class Aves; order Charadriiformes; family Scolopacidae; genus Xenus; species Xenus cinereus. Next base: position 59,977,842 of record JAOXJK010000001.1, on the reverse strand, counting down.
ATTGTTTGCGGTTTTTTACCAATAGCAATAATGTGGTGATACGAAGGTTCATATGTTAGTAACTGTTCATATGTTAGCACCTACTCGTATGTTTCTTTTCACTGATAGAAAAATAAAACCATGTCCATAAAATCATACCCACTGAACTTTTAGAAATTTTTGAGCAATTTGGAAACCGTGATAATATACACAGATACACAAATCCATATACAGTATCTTGTAAGATTCATCCAAATTTTCCCATTGTAGCATTTATAACTTATACTGTGTAAATATAACACTGTACTTAAGATCAGAGAAAGAACATACATAAATGCATGTAATATTGGAGAAAAAAACCACCCAATCATTGAATTATAAACCAGCCAAGAGCTTTTAGGTCCCCAATTCAAGCAGTCAAACTTTCAAAAGCAAGTGTTATTTGAGATCAGCCTTCATTCAGTAACCCATGAGATGCGCAATAAAGACAAACTGCGAGATCAGAGGGAAAAAAAACCCTACCATGCATGAGCAGACATCAAATGAGAAAAGGGACTAGAAACCAGGGGATAAACCAGCAGTTTATCAAGGGAATCAGCAGTGTTTATTATTAGATATAGTGGCTGGTGCTCTTTAATGAGAATGTAAACATAACATATAAAATTTAAGAAGGCCTTAAGGAAACAATCCTCAGCTTACCTGTACCATCCTGAGTCTTAGACAATTGTCCAGTAAAGCGAGTGTCGCAGTTCTCCAGCGTGGATTCAGTTTCATGCAAACCTCTCAGAAAGTGTTACAATAAAGGAGACTGAACACGGGCCAAGAGATTTTTATCATATTCTAAATATTAACAAGTTTATCAGCACAAGTCACCAACCTTTTGCCCAAGTTTGATCTTCTTTCACCATATGTTTTGCCCTGCCAAAGACAATGGAAATATTACAGTTAAGGGTCTTGGCTCCTACACACAATCCTTTTGCTTTTAAAAAAAATGAGTCTGAGAGAAAGGGTCTTTACCTCCCCACAGGGCAAGCCGTTGAGGACAGATACCTATACTCACCTGGTGACTGAAAAATATGAAAAATAATTAAATACCATATTGATAAACAGCAGCAAGTACCATCATCGGTAAAATAAGCTGTACATTCAAGTCATTTTATTCAGTTAAAAATGCAAGGAACTGAAAGCACTAAACTTCTGAATGTGATAACTCTCAAGGGATCTCAGGAAAACAAATGATAATCTGCATCTTGGTCTGCTGCTGGAGCACCTTAAAAAAAGCTCATGTTCAGCTCATGTTAACTGCTTGATATTCAGTCAGGCAAAACTTGCCAAAGAATCAGGAAGATGTAAAAACTTTATCTGTAAAGACTGAGATAATACAAGCAGCTTGCTTGCTGGAAGTATACGTGCACCTCCTCGATCCATGGCAAAGCAAAGGAAAAAGGCTTGACTTAAATCATCTTAAGTGAGGCTTTAAGCCTCTTTGGGGCTAAAACCATGTCCATGTTCCACTTCTGCATCTGGTCTGGAGAGCATCATCTCCTCTATATGTGCTCTCTAAGCATGTCCTGTGCAAGAGGTAGGGAGGAAATAAAAACTTCTTAATGAAAGTATCTATATAAGTAACAGTGTTTTTAGCCGCAAAGCATTTACTGATCAGGATTTCCTTGGTCACTGCCTACCGTAATTAACTTTTTGAGAATATTTTTTGCCAACTGCAGCTCATAAATAATTGTGGTTAGATTGGCCTAATTACAGAATGTGAACAGACCTTTCATAAATAAAATACCACTGATGTCTTTACACTAATTGTTCTGTAACTCTAGCCTCGCATGTCCAGCAGTAGTTGTGCTAAAACACTGTAAATCAATTTAGCAGTTCCATTCACACATTGACAGACCCTGTGACAAACAGGATCACATTTCCTACCCAGACAGCCCCTGCTAAGCAGTCAGTTCAAAAAGAGTAATTTGAGCAGGTTCACATTAAAAAATACATGATAATACAAAGAGGAAGCTGGCATGCTCTTATTTCTGCCTGCATCCCTACAACAACGTATTATTCTGCTACACGGCTAAATGTCCCTTTTGTGGCCAAATTCGTTGTAAAAACTTCAACAAAACAAGGAAAACAATAGGCAATTAACAAAAAAAATTGCTATGTTATTCCTTAAGAGGGTAGTTTAACTGCTAGCAGGTCTCAGTGCAGCCCTCAGGTCTACAGAGACAATCTCCACCCAGAAGCCTACCTGTGCATCTCTGGGTGCATGTGGAGCACGTTCACCTGAGCAGGACAGACATGGGATAGTGACACGGATAGGGAGTGCCTGTTCTTACTCAGGTACTCCAGGTTCTGACCTTTTTTTTCTTCTTTAGGATCAGTGTCCTTTATCTGCTACTTGGTCTTCTGCTTCTCTCCAAGGAAAGAGCAACCATCCAATATACATCACAGTTATCATGCAGGACTCTTCCTTCAGTAAGTCTGCTTCAAACGTCTAACATACCTGAGCAACACTTACTCAAGGTAAACTGATTTATTTATGGACAAACATTAAACATAATGATTCCTTTCTGCAGTTAATTCTAATACACTTCAAAAGGGTGAACACAATTTATTCCCCCCCACACCTCCAACTAGAGCTGAATTTGAGGACTTTTTTGGCAGAGGATTTTAAATGTAGTTCAGTAAGAATGACATAAAGAAAAGAAGTTCAGACAGGTTTGGGCAGCTCTGCAGAACAAGTTGAAGACTTCTTGCAGCAGTAGCGCTAATATGTGGTTATTAAATGCTACTTTCAGTGACATTTTCCATGAGCTACAGGCACTGGGTTGCCACTCTCCTTTGCTTCCTCTCCTGCCAAATCAGCATGGGTCTGGTTTGCTCTAGAGCCTGGGTTGGCTATGGACTTAAGCAAAACCAGACAGTACTCAGCTGCATGCAGGTGGACAGCAAAGCTCTACATGTTTGGGTGTAGTAGGAGATACTAGTGACAGGAAATGTACATACAAGATATTTACTTGACTAAGGCATAAATGTTCAAGACCAGCTGAACAGATGCAAAAAAAAAAAAAATTGACTGGTGGATCTCTGTAAAATTTTCAGGGTCTTTCATTGCAGTTGAGGGGTTGGAACTGCTTCACCACTTTGAAAGAAACCATGAGTAGAAAGCCTCGATGCATGCTAAGGAGAAGGCATTCCTCACAGATGTCTGCTGACCACCCCAAGGACCATCAGAGTCATCTGTCCCAGGACTGTTCTTGCTTTCCTTGTTCCTTCAGCATTTTAACAAAGCAGCAGAACACCAAGACTCCAGCAATTCTGCCCTCACCGCTAAACTTGCAGGGCTTGTCCCAGTCATGCTTTATTTGTGGGTACAGTTGTAGCATTACTGAGAGACTAAGCCTTCAAATACTGCTTTTTTTTTTGCTACGTGCATCCTTAATAGTGAATTTAAAGACTATTTAAAGATTATTTGTCCACAGTGACATAGCTGCTAGACTTTTTTCTGCTGATTCTTCTTAATGCAAACATCTTATTTTACCCATTCAAATATCTCCTCAGAGAGGGAAAAATGCCACTGCCATACTTCCATTAACTATTTAACATTGAAAATGACTTTGAATTTATAATAATTCAATATTACATGGAATAGTACAGCACTTACTGAAGGAATATGTCCAATGTTAAAATACTGCAAACGGGTCCCAGGCAGACTCTTATAGGATCACATCAAAATTATTCTTTCTTTTGGAAAGAAAAAAAATGCAGTCCAGAAAATAAGCTGTTTCTGATGTCTTTGCCCATACAATTGAAAAATTCAGCTCTTGTTTGGTATGAAGTCATTCAGGTAATTAATTTCCACAGACAGAAGTGGGAAAGGAGCAGGAGTTTATATTCAAGAGCTATCAGCACAGAGCCACTCTGCATTCCCCCCAGATGAGCTCTGTGGCCATTTGTCACATAATTCCAACACAAGTAATTTGCTACTGCTATGAAAAATAGCCCTGGTAGAGTCCTGGGATTGTTTGTATATTGTACCTGTAGCAATTGTTGATAAAATTACTGGTGGCAGCAACCAGATTTACGTCTCCTTCCTCCTCGCTGTTGAACGACACACACTCTTCCTTTTCTCTCTTTTTTTGCCCATTACATTTTTATTTCTCTTTTGCACAGAGGTACGGCTTCAGCAGGTGGGTTATAAGTGGTAGTGGCTGCAACGCAGGACCCTGTCATGAAGGATGGGGGGATGAATCTCCTCAGGCAGAGGCAGGAACTGATCCTGAGAGTCCTACTCCCTCCATGATGCAGCTCTCTCCATCCTTGCTGCTGCTGGGCTTTTTTAGGAAATGCAACCAGAACCGCATTTTATCTCAGTCCTGCTGGTTGTGTTAGACAAGCTTTGAGGATGCTTGCTGGAACAAACCCTACAGATGATGTCTATGTGGTGGCAGATGGAGCACCCTCTTTTCCTTCAGGCTTGGGGCAAAGGAGAGATGGAGCCGCTTAGCATTGGATGAACAGTGGCAGAAGTACATCTGCAGAACTTCTGGACATATTGTCAGTAAACATCAGGAGGCAAGCAGTGACAGCAACTTTCCCAAGTGGGTAAAAGACAAACAAGATCTTGTAACTCTTGAGGTATCAACATTATTTATCTACACTAAGGTATTAAGCACAAATTGGTCTGAGCACCCAGTAGCTGTGGGCACGCACATCAAAGAGAGGTGGCCGTGGCCCTTGCCCTGAGGGTTTAGAGTCAAAACAGGGAAGATCTGGGGTGAGCCAAAACACAGAGAGGTGAGATGATTTACCCATCCTTGCTTAGCACATCAGGCTGAAAACCCAGTACATTTCAGTGCTCCTCTCTGTGGGTTTCTGAGAGCTTGACACGAGTTGATCTTTGATGCTAGGGGTAGAGAACAACTGCTATTGCCCATGTGCTTTTTTGAGAACAGCCAATGCACTTGTTGGTTTTGTTTCAAAAGAATGACATGCTCAGGATTTTCTTTCTGATAGGTCTAGTTACTACTTTTCTCTTTCATTTTTTCAATGGTTTTATTACTGAAGGCTATCTTACAGCTTGTTCCTTGCTGCTACAAGGCTCGATGGCATTCACTATATTTGTATTCAATGGTGGTGGATTAGTCATTTATACAATACAGACTATCCACAACTGTAAAATAAGAAAATTTAATTACTTAAATGGATCAATCAGGGAGCTTGTGAATTTTCAGCAACACTTGTAAAAATGGTTTTAAAACATCATAAAATGGATTTAAAACATCATCTCATCTTCCCTTTTACCCCCATTTTCCCTCTTAGTTTCTACAGTGAGAGCAATATGAGTGGAGAGTTCACCCAGGGACCTGAAGTGCCTTCATGGTTAAGGAACACCACCTTGCCTGTCCTCCTGAGGGCTGAGGAGTTGCCTCCATCAAAAACAATTTCTGTTCCTCCCAAGAGCTCAGTCCTACAAAGTGCCAGGTTCAGTGCTCCTGTCCTGGAGAGCAGGATTCATGGTGGTCAGCACTGAAAGCAGCAAAAGCCTAGATGACAGTCTGGCTTGGGAAAACAGCAACAGTTTGAGCACGTAGTGGTTTTCTGTCTTCTTTAATGCCCAGGTACCAGTAAGACAAACTGTACATTTAGCAATAGGAGTAGCACTTCATTAGGACAAACCACAGCAATCTCCTGCCTGCATTAGGCAAAAATGTAATATTGGGTTGAAAATGATATTTCAGAGCTCTATATTATCTATACCATCAATTTTCCTTTGCTTAATAAACTTAGAGTTGATTTTCATTGACTGTTATTAGTTCATTCAGTTCATATAGTTCAGATTAACTTCCCCAGGAAGCTGATCTACTCAACATGAAGAGAAGACATTTGGTGGAAGGAAAATACACCTTTTCAAATGGGGCTTTAAGAAAACTATCTTACCGTTTTGAAAAGTACTGTATCTAGCAATACAATTTATTTTTTGTAGGTCTTTCCCTCTCTCTTCGCTTAGGGAAAGAAAAGTAGGCAGCACATTGCACTTTGAACACTACAGTTAACCTGCTTCTGCTTCCTACTTATCTGGTAACTGGTAGGGCAATCAGCAATCTTTAACCAAAAAAGATTCAGATATCTTTATCCCCAGTTGCTTATTGCAATGCATTTCAGGAGTAGATAAAGCATTTCTGAGGCCACTTGGTGATTTTATTCTAGCAGACTGCAAACAAAAGCACAACAAGAAGCCATTGACCTTCAGAAGTACACTACATCTCGCAATTATCTCCTGGTAAGGAAGAGATACTCAAGGCTATGTTAGATCCAGTCCCACCTTAATGTAAAAAACAAGATCTTGTACACTGATTTCAGTATGGTAAATCAGACACATAGTGCATACTAGCACCCTTAATGGTTACAAGGCTGTGCTAGGAAGACACTCTGTGCTACATATTGAAGATTTAATTCCTCAAGGTGCTGAGTGCTCTGGCCATGAGCTAGTGTGTAAGCAGCTATGCTGAGAACGATCCATAAACCAGCAGCCTGTGCATGCTGAAACACTCTGCTGACAGCAAGAGGAAGGCGAGGGTACAAGTGCACACAGGACTCAGCTCCAGGAATGCCCAAACTGGGGGAGGGTCATCAAAGACACCAGCCATGGTCAAAGGTAAGGAGAAGTACCTAAAAACTGGAGGTTACTCATACCTATGCAGTGCCAGCGAGCACCAGAAGAGACTGTGCTAGCACGCCTTGGGGATCAGCTTTGTACTCACAACATTGTATGAGCAGGAGAGAAAAGACACAAAGCCGTGATTTTTTCTCTTCCCTTCTTCCCACAAATGCTAAGCAATGCTGATGAATACAGTGACACAATGATTTATACTGATTCTGGGCTGCAATGTCTGTGCCAGTTAGTTACCTCACATGTGTTAGCTACTGGACTGCTTCGGTGAGAACGGAAGTGCTAACCCCAACATGTTGTTGCCATAAACCCTCACTAAGTTCTGAAATCAAAAATTAACTTGGCTGTAACTACTTTTCACTAATGTGAGTAGGAGACAATTCTTTACTGAGTCTTGTTTTGTAGCCATGATGGACACAATTTGCTGCGGTGTCTTTTTTCCTCTCTCTATGGCTCATAAAACACTTCAGTAAGAGAAGTGGAAAAATGTATTCCTAAGTACTTACCAAAAATCTACCCTTATTCTTAGAAAACCACCAGTTCAGTCAACCAGTTACAGTCAAACTCCTCCAGGGGTAGTCATTCACTTCAGTGTCAAGTATATGCCAAAGTACTGTTATCAGCAGTTATTTGCTTTACGTGATATGGGAGGTCTCCAGGCACGGATGAGGACCTCACTGCAGTTGGACGTATACACCTATGGAGAATGTAACCTGCAGCTTGTTCTGCTTATTTTAGACTTTCTTTTTGCTCAGGTAGGATGTGTAACACACAACATTGGGAATTCAAGGAACCTCTTTTTCTACCTAATACCTTTGCTTAATTTATCTGGTTTTGGTCCTGATAGTTTTTCTTGATTCTGATGTGGAAAATTTCAAAACAATTGGCTTAGCTTAACCATAGATGCAGGATGACAGATGTGTTAATAATTATTTAAATATCTTTAAAATAGCTTGCAACTGAGAGGTACATTTTGACCACCGGAGGGCTCCTACATTTTTTTCCACTGCTAAATAAAAGCACTAAGCAGTGGCTGGCCTCATGGAAAGTTACTGAAAGATTAATCTGCAACTAGGAATGTATTTGATGAATTTCACTTGTATTTCTACTTGGATCACTGCGGACATCCTGTGCAAGCATTGAACTTGTAAGTTATTCAAATCTAGTTACAAATGCTTGCACCAAATATTTTCAGATTTGCAAATTGACCATATGTTGACATTCCAGTTGAATATCTGGTTCATGATTTGCATTGTCACTTCAGCTATTAGTTCACCAAAGCCAATCTAAACTTTAAATGATGTGTCATTTGTATATCATTTGCCAAATAGTACAAATGGCCAGATAAAAGGCCAGTGAAGACAAAGGAAAAACTCCTGCTGATTTCTGTCACTTCCAGATGAGGCCAAGCCTGCTATTGCTCATTCCTTCTGCAATTCCATCAGTGAGAAACAGAAAAAAACATCACTGCACTTAACCAGAAAAAGCAGCTAGGATTTGCAACTTTGATAGCCCAACACACAGCTGAAATGACATTTTCAGGGACTTCTTGAGGTTTAAAATTGGCCTCATTTGCAGGCCTGTTTGGGACAGGAAGGCAGGCACCTCTCAGTTCTTTGTGGAAAATGAAAAAGTGGTTATTTTCAGGGTCCAGACCAAATATGTCATTCTCAAGTCACTAACCCTCACCTGATATGCACATCATGGTTAGACTAAATTGCAAGCTCTCCTTAGCCTGCTTAACAGTAACAAGTCACTTGACCCACTGGACGGAGCTCTGCTGGTTTAGAGGATCTAACCCTATTTCCAGTGTAACCCAGTTTCTTCTTGTTCCGGACCTCCAGTTCCTTCTGGGCCAATGGGCCCTGGTTGACAGTTCCTAAAACTTCTCAGAGGTTTTTTTTCAGGCTACACTTGGACCTTTGTATGGAAGTTACTGTAGCACTAAATCCCACTACTTTCCTGTGCCAGAAGCTAAATGCTGTCAGTCCTTTGGGGGTCTGCCCAGACGTACATATTCTTCCTGACTTATCTACGTTGCTGCTGCTTGTGCCATCAGCAGAGAAGTTTTGCTGGGATCTCAAGAGGGGGCTGCCATTTTGCCCCTTTCCCTTGCAAATGTAACTTCCTTCATGAGTCCATTTTGGCTTTGCCCAGTACTTGGTAAGCTCCACTCATGAAACAGACCTTTGACAGGCATTTTCCAGTTGAATGCTGGATGGTTGGCGTCATTTATAGGACAGAGCCAAATTAAGCACGTCAGGCTGACAAACTCTCCTACTACAAATTAACAAACTACTTTATGCACTCCTGATGAAAGATGAATGTTTCATGCATGTTAAAAAGAGAGGTTGCTGGGAGCCTGGGGAATGAAACCCCTTAAGTTCTCTGGTTGCTGATAAAACACTGGGTCAGTAAATATTTATCAAAATTAGAGGTCCAGCTCATAAAGTAACTGAAACAACAGAATATGTTCTCCAGGAGAACAGCAGTAGCACAGGGACAAATTAATTCTCACACATATTTTTAAAAATTCATTATGGATCTTTATATTTTTTTAAAATCTTGAAGAAACACAGTATGAGGCTTTCATCTTCCTTAAGGTTTAATGCTGGGGTGGGGGACACTTTCTAAAAACAATGCACTGTATAGTAATGAATTCTCTGCATTCTTTCATTTTCACTCAAAATCTGTAGTTTTTATCAAAACTTTCACATTGATTTGGAATTACTCAAGGAACCCCATTTACCATTTGTGAGTGGATACATCTGTGGTTCTAGCAACGTGACATAGCTTATCTGCTTTGAAGCTTTGCCCCACTGCCCACTGATGCAATAACATCTGAGAAACTGCAAGATAAAAGAGATTGGCAGTAGTCAAGTCCTTAGTAAGTTTTAAGGAGCCTGTGGCTCTTTTCCTTTTGGAGTATATGAAGTTCTTCTCACCATCTGCGTCAGTTTGGTTCAGATCTAAGCACAGAGGAGAAGACTGGATGCTGTCACAGTGGGAAGCTTTTGCAGTGGGAATGAATGGGCAGCCATAACTTCCTAGTGCTAGTTTGAATTCCTGGCATTCATGCTCTTTGAGAAAAGGTTTGCCTTTTCTCCTCTGGAAAAACATCTCCAGGTTGCTTCCTCTCCTCTGGCCATGCTTTCTTGCCTCACTGCCCACAGATTGTTGTAATCTCCTCTGTGGGTTATAATTGTCTCTAAAGCACAGATTGGATGGCACTGACTTAAACCAGGGTGAGTTTTCCTCTCAGAAACTCGAGTGTAAAAAGCTGAATTTTATGTGAAAAAAAAAAAAATCATCCCAGTAGGAAGACCCTGCTTGGCTCATCTTTTAGGGTCTTTTTTTTTTCTCCTCAGATAAATACAACAACTCCCATCCCAAAATTATCAAAATCATTTAGAGTTATCTTTTCCAGTTTTGGATAAAATTTGGCCAACACCACCCTCACTCCCCCCAACAAAATAGTTTTCCAAGAGCTGATTGCTGGGCTCTATTTCAGTCTTTCATACCTAGTGCATTGCACAGATTGTATCTGTTTATAGACCATGCAGACCCGCAGGTCCTGTGTAACTTCACTGAAAAACAGGAGCGCCCCAAGGGATGCAAGACTGTTTTCAGCATCATCAAACTCTTCCCAAAAGCTCTTACACTGGTGACACTCATGCGTATGAGCTGAACACAACACAAACATCTGCAGTGACAGCAGGCAGAGGGCATTGCCTCTGACGCTCAAAAAGCGCACACAGCTACGGCTCAGGTGACAGGATAATTGTTGGAAGAACAGAGCCTATAGCGCCTCCATGGTCTATTCTGATCCCATCTCATCCCATCTTCTCAGTGTTAGAAATCCCATTGTATGTAAAACACGCTCCTATTTCACTCCCCTTTTAATTACGGCAGGAAAGGTTTACCCCTGAATTAAATGTAGTTAAGAAAGCTTCCCAACCGTCACGAAAAAGAACCCCTTCATGTTTTGTATCTTTAATACAGTTAATTTGCAGGGTCCTTTAAGAGCAGCTGCTAGTTTTATGTGTCAAACGACTGCCACACAAAAGAGAGCGTGGCAGTGAGCTGTGGGTTTTGCTGACACAGCACACTGTTTCAACTGAAAACAAGAAATAGAAGGAGCAGTTTGAGAAACCTGACACTAGCTGTTACCTTTAGAAATCAAAACTTAACACAATAAAGGCAAGTGTACATGTTACATTTTTCTTTTTTAAATGAAATCTTGTTAGATGCTGTTGGAGACACACGTAATTGGCAAGTCCTTCTGAAGAAACATCTGTTACAAAGGAGAAGGGAGGGAGATGGAGAAGGTGCCATTTTTCTATCACTATAGTAAACACCTAATGCACCGTAAACAGAGCAAGTCATGCAGTAAAACATGAAGAAGCTCTTTTTTAATCATCTGAATAGAAATTTAATATCTTTGCATTTGCTAAGTAAGGCAACTTGCCCAAGCAACCAGATACACAAAGCCTTATGCATTTATTCTGCCTTTGTTGCTACTGAACAAAGCTTCTAAGTCACAAGCATTAAGGCTGGTATTTGCTAAGCAGTTGCACACGAGGGCTCATTAGGAAAATTAGGGTATCCAAACATGTAAGGAAACCTGAGAAATCAAATAGCCACATATACAGTGCGACAAAAAAACCCCAAGAGCATGTCCAGTAGTTTGGCCCTATTAAATTATGAGGTCCAACAGCTGGGACCAATTCCCTAGGCCACCCCCAGCTGTACGGTGCTGAGCAACAGCAGCACAGACCTAAGGTCACGCTACGAGGAGTGACACACTCTGGTATGTGTGGGGATGATGTGCCACAGAAAGCCTTTGCTACCAAACCTGCCCAATGCTACTGAGCTGCACCCGTCCTACAGAAAGAACTTAAAAAACCCAAACAACCTGTTACCACTCATGAGACCTATGGGCTTTGGTAGTGCTGTTTAAGTATAGTATTGGCACTGCCTGTCAGCATCCAGGAGTCCACAACACTCGGCCTGGCCTCTTTTTAAAGGATGATTTCATAAGGTAAGAGCACTGCCACTGTGACTACTGTGCTTTAGTTTTCTCTCTCTTTTTCTGCACTCCTGGCAGGAAGGGTGGCCTCTGTCAAACATCAAGGTCACATGAATGTAGCAAAACTCATCTTTCCAGCCTGGGAGAATGAAAACCAATTTGCTAGTCAAAACTGAGTGGCAATAAAAAAGCTCACGTTCAATATAGCAGCTAAGCTCTCATACTGCAACAGAAGCCCTCCACCAGTCTTTTGGCACAGCTCTTTGCACCACTGCAAGCACTACAACAGGAGGGTTTTCCAAGAAGCCTGCCGAATATTCAGGAGCCCTCTCCTAACCCTGGGGTTAAATGCAAAACCAGGTCTGCAGATCTTCAGGAGAAAGCAAATATTTCCAATGCTCAGCACACCAGGACAAACTAGAAACTCTTTTGTGTGATAGCTATAGAATTATTTTTGCATAAAACTAGAATACCTTCCCTTTGCATGGGCAGAAAATAAAACAGGACCTCAGCTGAAGACTAGAATATGAATAAATGCAAATTCCTAATCAGAATATCAATATGAAGAATTCTTTCAGAGGAGACAGAGACCAGATTTAGCCTCTGGATTAAACGGCTCTTGCAGATGGTATTTCAGTAGGCAAATGTGACATTCTGAGCTAAAATGTTTCACAACATGAGCTTTAAATAAACAGCTTGCCTTAAAGTACTTGGTTGTCACCATAACAGTCCTTCTCACATTCAAAATTTTTATGCACAACTGCAACAGCTCTGACACAAAAGAGGGAGACAGGCCATTCCCCAACCCCAGGGCATTTGCCTGGCACAGGGATTCCTGAGTTCAAGTTCCTGCTTTGAGGCAGGTACCTGGAAGAAGCATTTTGTCTTTTAATGATTGAGCAGCTCTGCACAGTACATCTTCACTGTGCAAGGTGCCTCTACATGGCACCTCTTTCCTTGCACTCCTCCATACAGTTATGACTTTTTTTCCATCAGGATCCATGTGTCTCCTTCTGGCAAATTTATGGTGAAGAGAAAATTCTCTGAGGTCAGATTTCTATCTTATTTGCTTCTTAGCATTTATATCAAGATACTTAAAAAGCTCAGGAACTTCTATCTGTGCACCACTTGTCTACATGTGCTCATACTCCTGTCACTTTTCCTTTAATTACTCCATTCTTGCTGAGTGTTTCTGTCCCCTCTTTGTTTTTCTCATTAGACTGAGAGCTCTCAGGCAGGAATTATGCTTAGTTACAGCTCCTAACACTATGGGTTGTTGATAGGGATTCTTAACAATCATAGATAATACATTATTCCTCAGTGGAAGGTAAGCTGGCTTTGTTGATCACCGTGCCACCATATGCAGCTGTATTGCTTGAATATTTTAAATGTTTTGCGTCAAATACAAGAAGCTGACTGGCACCTGTGTGTGTCTTTAACAACTACACATACCAACAATGCATAGAGAAGGGCGACGATTAACCATTTTACAGATGTGAAGTGGGGCTTAGAGAAGCTAGAAGCCAGTCCCGGGGGATTGGTGCACCACAGAGAACCACAGCTGTTTCCACAGCTCAGGCTAATGCCTTAACCAAAGGGCCCACCTCCCATGCCAGCAGGTACATGACACCCTGCTTCCAGCAATTACTCATTTTGCTTCCAGCAAGGCTTGTAAAATGCAAATTCCTGGTAAACCACATGACCTTTCCTTTCTTATTTGTGAATAAGATTTTAGGTATCCTTTTTATGAATAGTTCCTACCATTCTCTTCACATCTTGACTCATAGATGTAGCGTTCCTTTGATTTCTTTATTTGTGCATTAAGGTTATAATCTATTATTCAGAAAGATTATATACACCCCCCCCACACACACATATATATGTGCATGTGAATACATATACAAATATATGCAGTCACGTGTATATCTAACACATCCACGTTTCATTTGG
>JAOXJK010000001.1:59941801-59957484 GCA_025774025.1 Xenus cinereus | reverse complement strand
AAAAAAAGTCAAACGTTTTGACCAGAAAGCAGCTGTCAGTAATAACACTGATACTGTTGCCTCTTGCTTAACTCACTGCTCTAGATCTGGTCTGACAAATTACTCCTACCCATGGAAAGGCTCATTAGAATTCCCTTTCCTGCCCTATGGGCCTGCGATGGTTCCCGAACACCAGCCAGGGGAAAAAGTAGGCTTTCTCATGTTCTGTCACTCCAGGAGAGCCTGCATGAATCTGGTGTTATTCTGCCAGACAGGTGAAAAGAGTCCTGTGGAAAGGGATGTGCCCAGCATGGCTTTCTTGATAATGGTGTGATCCAAATTTTAGCAAATTGGTGGAAAGTTTCCCAGTTGATTTTAATTGGCTTTTCATCAGTGGATTCCTTATAGAATAATGCACACTAGACACCTTGACCACAATGGGAAATGCTATCAGGTGGCAGGTGCACCTTTTAGTGATCACTTGGGAGTCAGATTGATTACCTGGAGAGCAGGCACAGCTCTTCTCAATGTCAGGAACACATGGCTTGGCCTCAAGCAGCCTTGGGGTGAGTGTCTTGTTCATACTTCATTCACTCACAGGATTAACGTGGGAATTAGCACAGTCAGCTCCCATATGAGCAGCATTATGTTATCCAATTTGCATAGTCTCCCCATGCTCACAACACGATACCAATCCTGACAGTAGGAGCCTATGCTTTTGGAGCAGAAGGTACAGCACTCTATCTCCAGTGACAACCATGACGTCTATATGGCAAGGGCAAGCAGAATACTTGACAACCATGAAGTTTGTATAGCCTCTGAATTGTTACAGTGGGCTTATTTTGAGACATCAGCAGCCTGTGAGAACTCTTTGCATATTTTCCTACTAGACCTGATCAAAAGAGCAACTACCTTCATTTTGTTGACAAGAACCCTATAGAAATTTCAGATACCAATCTAGTAATAAATAAGCATCTCACTGATGACCATAACAAGGACTCTGCCATGCTTACACTGGACTCCTGTGAAAAAGGCGTGGGTTCCCCTTCGATCTATTCAGCTATGCAACGTCCTCAAACAGTGAAAGGGAAACCATAAAACCAAATGTGATGCACATCGTCCCAAGAAATTCATGCCTTTTGAGTCCGTTGGCAAAATTCTTCCAGCTTCTGGAATACTCTACTTCGTAAAAGAGCCCGAAACAATTTAACACTGGTTCCATTTGGTTCTTGCCTGAACGATGCCAGATCTCTTAAGATGAGAAATTTCCATGACACATACTAATTAGAGATGGTATCAGTAAATAGGCCTCTTGTTAAGACCATCCACCAACCTTCACAAGAAAGTGTTCTCAGCTGACTAAAACATATACCTACAAAGATCTGGTTTAAAATTTCCAGTGTTGCTGCAAATATATATTCTACTGCTGTGACATAAGGAGTTTCAACCAGTTGTCAGTCAATACATGAATAAATCTTCAACAGCAGACTAGTGGTAGCAGGTGAGCATAGAGCATGGATAGCAAAAATACTGTCTTCTGCTCAGAAGAATAGCTGCTATAATGAAGAGATATTGTATCATGTTTGCATGACTGACTTACAAAAGTAAGAGCTACATTATAAACAGTACTTACTTGAAAAAAAGTAAGAGAAGAAACAGAAAATTTCGGTGATTCCAAAGAAGCACTTTTACTATCAAGTATAACAAATATTAGGACCCATCTATGGCAGCAGAAAGCATTTCAGACAATGTTTTAGACATGTATTCCAGACCAATTATCTCACGTGCTGTAGAACACTTTGCAGTACTGTGGCATCTACTAGTAGAGAAACAAATATAGCCATTCACTGTTTGGAGTATAATAAGCACCAGTGAAAAGCTTCCCATAACTGTTATCATTTTAGAAGAAGTATTTTTTTTTAATGCAAGATACCCACTATACCATAATAACACATATAATTTTTAAATTGTCATATATGTTGAAATGCTAGAGTAAGATACTCTAAAGCATTCCTCAGAGCTGAGCAGATGTCTGTGGAAACCACAGAAGTTGATGGGTCCTCGCCGTTTTTGGAAATTAGGCCACCAGGTCACCCAACTACGGTTTACAGAGATTTAGCTGCTAGTCCTTGATTTTTTGATTTTTAAAAATCTTGTTACAAACATTTTAAACACATATGCTATAACCTAAATCAAGTTCTCAGAAGGATTCAGAAAGCAGCAAAGCTTTCCAAGCCACCTCTCCCTGTTACAGTAAATTATGTTGTCCATTCCTCTATTTAACTGGCAGCCTTTAAATCTCTTTTCCCCATTGAGTTTATGCCATGTGAAGAAACTGCAAAAGAAGATCTTGGTTTCAATTTTTCAGGTTGTCTTTCAGTAACATGGATGTCATTCATGACACAATGAATGAGAATCATACCCGAGTAGCCAAAAGAAGGGATGTTAATTCTGAAAATAAAAAGAAAACATCAAAGGTAATAGTAGGAAAGTCTGTTTAAGCCCCAAACAGTCAGGCAGGCAGGCAGAAGCAGGGACTGATATAAAAAGATACTACCAGGCACAAATCCTGACATCTTCTCTGCATGACCAGTTTAACAGTGCTGCTACTTACAACACAATAATTCATAGCGGGACTGAAGCCACTCATAGTTGACACTGCGAAACCCACAAATGTAGAACACGCTCTATGCAAGCCAAAAAATTGAAGTTACCTGACTGAGAAATACTCTCTGTGCAAACTTTAAGAGTATTAAGAAAGAAATAAACCACCCTTACTAGGAGTAAGATAAAATATTTTTTGAGTTATGAAACTTCAGCTTGGAGTTTTTTTCCCCTTCAAACTGGTTTTGATTATGTGATGGGACTAAGGTTTCTTTTCACCTAGGCCGATTCGCAGATGAGCAAAGTGAAATCTTTCCAGCTCTGAAGTAACAGCCCTGAAACCGTCTGGTCTTTATACGGGCATAGTTCATTGCACCCAGAGATAAGATTATAACATGATTTTATTTGAGGTCATGGTTTTGTGTGTCTTTGTGAGCTCTTTCTCTATTACCATTATAATTTCCTGAGTTATAACTGTCAGTTATCACAATCAAAAGGTTGGAGAGAGAGGTTTAAGTCATGGTCACTCTGCCTTCCCATCTGGGTTAGCTACATATACGCAAAGGGCCATTAAAAAAGGGAGAGAGGGAGAGAGAAAAGGAGGATGGAAGGCTTCACCACACTAAATGAAAACCAAACAATATGCATATCAGCATCCTAAGGAGACGTACCACTCTGCTGGGAAAAACCAAGACAAAAGAATTATCTGACACAACAGTTCAAAGCATATTGCACCTGTCAAAACGTCTGTCATCTTCTATAGAAATGCACCATTCTAAAAGAAAAAAGGGAAACTCCAGCAAAGTCACTCAGAAACAACAGACCACTTTGTCTCCTTCCTTCCAGTCAACTCCTCCATCTGAAAGCCATTTAACTCAATGCTAAAGATTGCCTGGAAGGACCAGACAATAGGAAGGTCTCTTTCATTGTCAAGGACAGTTACACTTTGAAGATGATGCTCAAAAGGGGTTAAAATGGGTCAACAAGCAATTGTTGGCTCTATCCAAGGAAATGTGAACAGAACATTGTTAAAGTCACACACAAAAAAATCTAAAAGAGCACATCTTTAAACTGGGGAAGTATGGGGGGAGCAACACAAAATACTGATGTAATCTCATGGTGAAATAGAGATTAAAAACCTAGCAATACAAGAGGACAAATGGTGAATTTCAGTCTAGATATGGCAGTTCTTAGCAACATGCATCCAAAGCACAGAAAAGACAAAAGAGACACAGGATGATAAGCAAAGGGAAAACCAGCAGCAACCCAGAGAGAAGTAGATGCAATTTTCCCATGGCTTTTTCATTTGTCTGCTTCCAACTTTCACAACATTTCCTGGGAATCGCTGTGTGTTGCACAGTTAGATGGAATGGGTGCATCTCAGGTACTGAAAAGGATTTACTCATGTGTCAATACCAACTGTATTAAAGGAAAAAAAACGGGAAATTGCAAAAATATTTGCCAATAGTTATACAGCCTACTGAAACTTCTTTGTGTGCACATTCTCTTCATGCTTATGTGACAGATAGACATTACCATTTTAAAAAAGATTCCAGACTTAATTTACACAAATTTAATTCCTAAAGTAAATGTTCTGTGAAATAAAGATTTATCTAAAGCCATTTATTTGTCTAAAACCAATTCTTATTTTTAGTATTAGAAGTATAATTTCTCTATTCATCAAGTTTTGGGTTGTTTTTGATTCTTAAATGGAGCATTGCATAGGAATATAGGCACCAAGCTTGAAAAAGCCTCAGTTCAGCAGAACTAGTCACGAAGTGCATTCATTTGCATCTGCATTTGCAGCAAAGAGACATTCCATTACAAACGACTTCAGACAGGAAAAATGCCTGAAATTTCCACTCTGCTGAAGTCAGTGGCAAAACTTCCAGTAACATGACTAGGGGCAAGAAGTCAGCTCTGTTTTCCCACGCTTGGACTTCTCAACTTGGTCAGTGATGGTCTTACATATGTTGTTCATTAGACAGCTTCTCCCTTTTTGCTCTTTCAAACCTTCAGGCAAGACAACAACGAGAATAGAAAATTGTCTTTGAAACTGTGAAACCAAACTGAAGGAGTCCTCAAATTTTGGAAAGTCCTTGAACCTGGGGCTGAAATTTCTTACATCTTCCTATATCTGTTAAGACGTAGAACTGGCCTCTGATGTGGTGTAATTATTTCTCTCTCCAAAGTCAATGGGCCAATATTCAGCTGCTGGGAGTGTGGTCCAGGGTGTTCTCTTATAGTCAACATGGTGCTGGACACTAAACGCGTGAAGGCCATGAAAAAATGAAATTATTTGAGACTTGAGGAAGTTCAAATTCACATCTAATTTCAAAATCAAAATTTGTATGGTAATCTTTTCTACAAGAGTAAGAAAGAATGAATGTAAAAAACATTATCTTTCCCATTAACAAACCAACTTCAACCACTGAAAACTATAAAATCTCTTTTTTTCCCCCTTGTATTTTCTCTAAATCAAAGAGAGATATTCCTAAAGTATTAATTGAAGCTTAACATTTTCAAGATGACTTTGCAAAGTCATTTTTCAGCTATAAAATCTTTTTCAACCATCTTTTTGACAAACCATTTCATCTCAGATAGCACTGGAAACTTGTCTTGTAGCAAGCCCTGGTCAGTTATTATAGGTATGACAAAATTCTTTTTTCATCTGCTCATTTTCTTTACTTCACACTCATACAATGGATTCTATTAAAAAAAAATAATTAAATACTCAAAAATGTTGATGTCTCAATGTTCATCTGGCACAAAACATTTCTATGAATGTAAGTTGAGTTGAAAACCCCATAGACAAATCCTTGTTACTGCACATCCTTTGCCTCTGGATTCAGAAATAATTTTTTCATGAGCTTTTTATGGCTTTATGTGAGTGATTACCCATACTAAGAAGGTACAAAATGGAAGTCACAGTAGTATTATCAGTGCCTCTCTCAGAATTCAGTTTTCAACAGCATTTGTGATTTTTAGGCTTGCTGCATAAGCAGTCTCAAACTAGACCATTCAAAGCAGTGAAGAAAATCATCATTACACAACTGCTGGCCTTCCATGCAATTGACTAACCCAGCGACTAACCCAGCTTCAGAAGCAATGCCTTAGCAGAGGTCAAAGCACAAAACTCCACCCTAACAACAGTGTGAGGCAACTCAGGCTATGTCATGACCATGGTTCTCCTCCTCCGTCCTCCATTCCTTCTCACATTCTTCCTCCATCCCTTCTCACATTCTGCCTCCATCCCCCACAATCCCTTGTTTCCCACCCTCTGCATTTCCTTTGGGTGACTTCTTTCCCTCCATGGCTCATGAGTCTCAGCAGACAGGGGTCCAGAGAAGAAGGGAGCTGTTGTCCCCTTGATGGGTTCTGATATTGAGGATGAGAGCAGACTGACGCAGTCAGAAGCAAAAGAGAAGGAAAGCTACATCCAGCCTTGGAAATCATGAAATGGGGATGCTACACATGCATTTGTCTTCTCAGGATATGTGAAACCTGTGCGTGCTCTGAGCCAGTGGCATCTCAGGACAACTGAGGTGCCAAACTTTAACACAGATACAGTGCACATGTGTAAATCCCTGTTTTCAGTATCAAAGAATGAATCTAAATTCACATTCTGTATAAAATGCCATGTCTTCCTCCTCACTATATTCCAGCTAGAAAATACAGACACAAACATTTTTCCTTTGTTCTATTTACTATCATGATCATGTACTTTTTTTCACTGTAAGAAAAACAATATCCTGCCTACATCTATTTCTATTGCTCAAAATTGATAAATAATATCTGCTGAAATTTTAAAAAAATTAAATAATTATTCTACCATTGACAACTGGCAGAATAATCTCAGCTTTAATATTACTTTGGCAGTGACATGTATGAGAAAGGATTTATGATGATAAATGTGTACAGACATCACTAACAGCGCCATAAATTGAATAAAATGAAAATGCACTACCAAGTACAAAGAGTTTTCATGTCCAATGTGGGTTTGATTTTGTTGCGGGTTTTTCTAATTAGAGTATAATTAGGATTTAAATATCCCTATGATTGATAGCACTCTGTGGATAACACAAAAATGCTGGGTCAAATTTTCTGCTGATGTGTCTCTGTGAAAGGCTGAGTTGCACAAGCAATGAATTTTTCTTTTTTTTTTTTTAACTTGACCACCATCATGTGCTTTTCATATAGGTCTGTACAGTGTTATCGCAGACAAATTCTCCAATATCCTCCATTCTCCTGTATTCATGTATGAACACATGCCCGAGAACAATCTTTAATCACAGCTCATTACTCTTATTTTTTGAAAGACTCAGTCCTCAAATCAGGGGAAGGAGACAGTCACACGTGACTTAGAAAAGCAATTATACACCATGAATAACTACTAGCTGTCAATCAGAAGGAATAGTTCACATAAAACACAGGTGGAAGTTTTCTGAAACAAACTTCAAATTATTTCAGGGAGTAAATAACTTCAAAAATTCAAAGTCTTTTAATTAATAATTAAAGAAGAAAAGTGCTAAATCCACCTGATAACTTATTTGCAATGAAACATTTAGGCAGCCAGTGTATGTGTGCATTTCAGATGCACTTCTGAGTATAACAAGGGTGTGGGGGGGAAAGATTAAAATATCACCTTCAGGTAATTGTTTCCAGTGCTTTCATAAGATATCAGGGGGTTTCCTCTCTAAAAAAAAAACCTTTTTCCTCTGATCTCAGGATTGTACACCTGACTGGCACAACACAATTCACTTCTGTCATTAGTGGGACAAATATATCTTTGTCTTCTTTCATGTGTCACCATCAAATCAATCAGCTACATTCATATCTCAGGATTTTTTAGGAAAAGGTGAAGTTCTGACAGCAAAGACTGTGCCTTGATTTTCAAATTTCCATCAAATGTGGTACTGGTGGTGCTTAGGAAAACATTTCTTTTTATAATATTTAAACTATGCTGCAAGGACCTCAGCTCTTGTAACCTTTCATAGGTAAGCTTGGTCCTTTATAAGAAGGGTTACCCTATGTAAGAAACAGTGTCCAAGTAAACTAGATTTGGAGCATCACACATTTTCACTCATTGTGGCCCCTATGTAAAAGCTGTGGTTGAGGGTGCTTAGAGGTATTTCCTTAAACATGAAACAGCTGAGTGGATGACACCATTTCATGGAGCAGAAGGAATTTCTTATTCTGATTTAAGGCTCCAAGAAGCCCATAAACATTTGATATTTGTCATGAAGCTGGATTCCTTCTTGCAAAAGCCTGGTGGTGGACAGGAGAAGACTCCAGATGGAAAGGCTCTATGACTAAAATATAACTTTTGGGGGAATCCTAGTTACTTCATTTAATCCTCCAGACAACCCTCCAATTTCCTACAGAATTTCCTCCACTATTCTCATGAGAAATTTGTTTCTGTCCCCTAATGAGAACAAGGAATCACATACATTCTCCTCCTTGTCTTTCCAAATAACTCCCCTCACGAGCAAGGTCCAAAAGGCAGCGAGACCAGGCGCACACTGCAAAGTTTTTCCAGCCAGGCCACAGCAGCAGGGGTATGAAAAGCACACAGCCAGGAGCTGGTGCGTTACACCAGCCAAACTCCTGGCTGAATTTCACGTGGCTCCCACCCTGCTGCCAGAGAGCAGCTCTGGCCACCTGCTCGGCCAGCCCAGGACCAGCGAGATACATCACAGGAGCCCCAACAGCATCAGCTGCGTCTCCTCAGGGCTCTGAGGGCAAGAGATGCTAATAGCCATCACGGCAAGGCAAAGGCTCTCGAACAACTGAAGAGGTCACCAGTAAGGCAGCATGAGTGGGGATGACAGCAGCTGTGTACAGCAGGTGACAGTCATGTTGCTTAATGTTCAAATGTAATGCTTAATGTTCAAATGTGTTCATTCTACAGGGATGAAGAAAGAAGCAAGGTGAGGTAAGACAAGAAGAACAGAATTCTTGATTTCTTCTGAGAAGTTCCACAGTCTCCAAGAAGAGAAAATACAAATTGCAGGAATAAGCATAGCAAAAGAAAGAGCAAATATCGATCACCAAGAACTCCCATCTCCAAAAACCTTTATCTTTAGATTTTCTCTCACAGCCAATTTAATATTAAGGTTTTCATCTTCCTCTTATCATCATCAGTTGCATTTTTTATTTTTTTTTCTCTGAGTTTTATGCACTAATGAAACGTAGTCTGAAAGAAAAGAAATCTCACCAGAACCCATGAAGATTCCTCACAGGAATTATATTTCATATAAAGGAAATCTACTGTGAAATGTGTGCTCTTGCCCTTGGAAATATAGTATCATGTTTGCATCTGAAAGGCAGCAAGTTTCAGCTCAAAACAAGTTTGTGTAGTTTCAAACTGAGCACACGGAGAGATGTTATCAACAGTCACAGCTGGATTTTTCGCATGTGACGTTCAGAGCACTCACAGCACCCTCGCTAGCTCAGAAATGCTCACGGCTACTGATGCTCACAGCACCCCTGGTACTGCCTTGCTCATCATGCTGGAAGCTCATCAGGTTGCTTAGATCTGTTGCTCTTTTCCACTTGTTTGTTGCCAACGCCTGACAGCAATGAACAGATGGGGTTTTTTTCCTGCTCTCTGTGTGTCCTCTCGCTTTTCCAGCCCACCAGATAACCTTCATGTTTTTAATTACTGAGTTAAATCTGACTTATAGGTCCAGTCTAGGCCTCTGCCCATTGCAGAAGGACTGTTCTTGCATCTATGGTGTTACAGGGCCTTTTCTTTGAACATGAACAATAAGGTTAGGCATGTTGTTTGTGGTACAGAAAGGCAGAAATCTACAGATCTCTCAAGTCACAGAAAAGATGTTTCATGGGTAAGATAAGTACTTTGGATTTCTTCCAGCAATATAAAAATTCCATCAATTATTTGTGAAAGGAAAAAAAAAAGCTCCTATGTATTCTAATTATCTAGGATGTCCAAGAGATCACTTTATTTCTTTGGACATCTAAATCAGCATAACTCACGTAGACAACTGCCCTGTATGCTAAAGTACTAGAGGTGCATCAGACAACCCACACCAGGAAGATCTGTGAATCCTTTCTAGGATTCTTAGATTAATTTCTCAGAAGACCACACATGTTTTATTAGAGGCAGTTGCAGTACAGACCATATCTACCATCCTTTTTTTATTTTTCCAGCTCTTCTAAAAAATAAAACAGATGAAACCTTGTAAAAAAATCCCATACTGTGGGGAAAAAAAGATTTTCTAAGAGAAAAAAAAATCATTCAAACTCTGACCTTCTTGGCTACTTCTTACAGTAACTAAACGTGATCTTAGGAAACAATAGCTGTTACCAACATAACTGAGCAAGCAGGCAGCAGAGATTTAAGATACCTTGGGGATTAATGACTGTTCATCTAGACAGTCAAGCTAGCCACCTCAGGTACTGATGAAACACCAGTTTCAGCATGGGTAAAACACTAACTGGGGCCCATTTTGTGTAAGTGATGGTGCATTTGTGAAGCTAACTACATTAAACAAGCTCATACCCACTGTCTTTTTTGCGCCTGGGTGAACTGTGGTTGAATACCTTCCTCTCCTCGAGAGCAGAGACCTCAGCAGGCTGCAGCTCCCGCACGCTGCGTGGGGAAGGCAGAGGCACTGGGTCAGGCCAGTTTGTCATCAGGAGTCTGAGGACCACTTCTTTTCCCCTCGCTCAAGGCACTGGCAAGAGCAATGCCCAGAAAGTGTCTCAGCCTTGCATGGTTACAGGTAGTCTGTCTAAGGGAAGAAGGACAATGCCGTTAGATGATTATTACATTATTATTCAATTCTTCAATAACTGGAGCACCCTCTCAAATCAGCTGGGAAGAGAGACACATTGCCTTAGTAATATTCAAATGGTAGGAATTAGTATCCCCCAGAGCACCAGCCACCACGATGCAGGAGGAGGGGGAAGACCTCCCAAAGACTTTGTGAAGACCACCGTGCAGGTCCACGCCAACCTGCCCCCTGGGGACACAGCTGGGTCTCCTCATGCCTAGCCAGAAATTTACCCACCTCAACTCAGCCTCTGCCTGGCACCCACTTTTGGTGGCAGAGAAACTGCCATATGTCACAGCTTGGCAGCCTCTGCCACCAGTCAAACCAGCTACTTCCCCAGGAGAGCCCTACTTAATGACAGGGACAGCTTCCTGAGAAGGAAAGTTCTTAAGGAAAAAAAAAAAAAAAAAAGACAACAGCAAGATAAGCAACAAAACCCTCAGAAGACAGAAGCCTTATCATCAGTGGCTTTGCACTCTGGTACAGTGGACAATAATTGGTGCATTTTAAGAAGTTGACCACTATATTTCTGTGTTATTATTTTGATTTGTCTGTCTGACTGTAGACATTGATAAGCGTGGAGAATTATGCTGTTCACATCCTCTTTTATTTGTTTTGACTTTTTTGTCACTTATTCGTAACAAAATTATTTTTCCACTTTATTACAGTAGACTAATGGCAGCATTTGTATTGTGGTTTTGGGGACTTGGGCAGTCTGCCTTAAAGCAGTGTGTCAGTCTTCTTCAACCTAACATACAATGAAAACTCAAAGGTGTTAAAATTATTGGTTTAGTAAATTACAGAATAATTCTAAGCTATCTCTAACCTCACTCTAAAATTCATTTGGACCCATCTAAGTTTACAAGAAAAGTAGAATGTCTCTCTAATTTCTACTATTTAAAATTACATTGAGTTTTCAAATATTAGGGAAAAGATCAACATAATTTTTTCTGATGTTGTAACATAAAATAAAAACACATCTGTACTAAAAAACTATTATTGTACTTATCCAATAGATCTGTTTTATCCAGTATTCCTCTTCATAATTTCAATGGGGAAACTAAATTCTTAATATCTTTTTTTAAATTTTCACACAGCTTTTAAGGTGTGGAATTCTTTTCTTCTCTGGCAGACGCTTTGATAATACTGTTATTTAACTTCTGACAGCAAACCATTATTACTGGCTGAAACCTTCCCCAGAGAGATCTTTTGTTTTGGTTTGAAATTACAAGTTAAATTTGGAAGACAGAAGTTAAAAAAAAAAATCTACAAAAATGTTATTACTAAAATTCCTGCTAAAATTGATTATTCTCTGCATAAGTAACCTGCACCTCTGTTTTCACAGGGACTTCTTCAGGTGTTTTTTCCACACCCCAAATTCATCCCCTTTTCCTACATCAACAGATGAAGTCAATATATTCCAGGATTTATCAGCACTTAAAAAATGCACCGATAGCACTCATAGGGATATCATGCACCCGATGTTCCATCAGGCAGAACTGGCAACATTCCCTATTCCCAGGAAGGCAGGACAGCCTCTGGTCCCCACTCCTGCCTCCTGTTGCCACAAGACTGCTGTAGCTGGGGGACCAAGACTGCTGCACCCCTGGACAAGAACATGTTTCAGGTTTTCTTTTTAAAGCATCAGCTGTAAAAGAAAATGAACACAGTCCTCAGTCCACTGAACTATCATCAGGAGCATTAGAAGCATTGATTTATCAAGCCTCAAATGGAGTTTCATTCTCCACTACAATCGTAGTGAGCTGAAATTTGTTTTAGACCCTCCCACGTAACACCACAAGTAAGCTGTTCCTACTGTAGGTCTTCTAATATTTACCTCTACCGTAGCCAGAAAACAAGCTAGAATGTTTCTTTTAGCACTAAACTGAAATGAGATGACTTTAAAAAAAAAACACGGTATAAACAGTTGTTCAATACAGATAATATCCAACAGATTTGGTGCCACAGAGAATATGAATGCACAGAAATGTGACGTTTGACATTTTTCCCCAGAGCCCAATTAAATTAAGCAAAGTAAAATGCACAAAAATAAAATATGTCTAGCAAATATGTTTCATCCTAGCTTGATTTGCTTCACACTATTGCACTACAGAAATGGGAATATTATCCACAAACTCAACTACAGATTAAGGACAGCTCAAGTTTATCATTAATAAGTACTATATAAGATATAATGAATCACATCGAGTCTCCAATTAGAGATTTTTCCAGAATAAATAGTCATTAAGGTCCAGATTAATAGATACTGCACCCAGAGGGGACTACTGTGATCATCTTTGACTGTTGTTATCATTGTTTTTCAGTGCATAAAGCAATTGTTAAAACCTTGCTTTAGACTTAATTTAATTATGAGTTATGCAACAAAACACAAAGGAGGTTCACTGAAATAGCATATAATTAAGTTCAGCAATTTGTTTTCCTTCCCTTCATGCCATCATTATTAAGATTCGATCCTCCTGTAGTTTGTGGAATTTAGAAGCATTTTACAGTACCAAAGTTCCAAGTGATATGGTTATTCAAGAAAAACTAGCATTTATGTAAAGAAATGGCAATGCCTGCCCAGAAAAGAAGGGTTCACATCTCAAAATAAATAAATAAATATATAAGTAAATAAAATGGCAAAGCGGCACGCGATACACCAGATTCCTATTGTGAGGCACAAATTCTTCACAACACTGGGAGACATCGCAGAACAAAAATACTATTAGAACTGTTTCAAAAGGAACATTTTTGGCGAGGATAGAGACTTTTGACATTATTTATTAGGTTCAAAAATGCTTAACAAAGGCCTAACAATAGTCCTGTGGAAACCACTACATCTGAGGCACTTTCTGTTGTTATGTGCAGGCATTGATTTGAAGATGGCCAGCATTAGTAGAACAATTCCCTCACAGCAGTCAATGCAAGTGAGCATTCATACACACACAAGCAAAAGCCTGTGAACAAACCATATGGAAACAGGAAAAAAAGTAAACATTTATTAACCTCTTTGTGGGGAGATGGGTGGAAGAACAGGCCAGCGGCGAAGGAGACGGTCATGCCAAATTTCTGCGAAAGAAGGTGTTTGCCCCGAGCATTTTTTTCGCGGAATATGAAGAAGCCTGGAGAATGTCTCCAGTGCCATGGTAACTGGGCCTGCTGGGGCTGCCAGCACCGCCACCCTCCGCCACCCAGATGCAGCCTGTGTGCGGCGCAGGTTGGCAGGTTTGGATGCTGCTCCTGCCCCCTCCCATGCCTGCAGCTGAAGGGACCCTGGGAGACATGAAAAGAGCTGAGCAGATTTCTGGGAAAAAAACCCATAAGTGAGGATTTTGCTCAGCGATTGAGCTGACATATAGACATACACACAAAAAGACCCAGAAAGACTTATATATTATTTTCCCTGCGTGCATACATAAAACGTCTGTGACTGGTGCAGGCAGAAGGTCTGTGAATGATGGAGAAGGATGAAGCGGTGCCTGCAGACCACCCCACATGGGGGCTGACTACCGTCCCACCATAACGGGACCAGAAAGCCACCTCCATCCTCATCTGAGGGTGGATATACTGAGACAGGGACCAAAATATCATTTGACTCATAAGGTCGTCAGAGACCCGAACATGCTACATCACTGAAACAGCAGAGTAACATCTCACAAATAGACTTTAAGTTTACAGCTCGGTTCTTCTTTTGCATCCACCTCAACGTAAGCTTCCTTATGATAAAAATTTCCATTTCCCAGTGTAACCAGTATTTAAATTGGTCTTGGAGGAAAGGGAGAGGAGCTTCGACCTATGGGAAATACACTTTAAAGATAGGCTTTTCGTTTGCATTTAAAACATCATGAATGGTGTAACAAGTTTCTGAAATATGCTACAGAATATGAGCTGGTATAAAGAAATCTCAGACAGGCTTGGTTTGGTGCTGCTGAAGACAAGATTGGAAGTAAAGCAGAGTGAGTGAGTCCAGATAGAGAAGGAGGAGGTAAAACGGAGGCAACATCTACCTGACCCAACAGCCGCTCTCTCGCAGCTGAGAGCTGCTGGATTAACCTGGGCATTGCCCCATCACTGCCCCAGGCAGCACCTCACCTCTGCTCTCACCAACCAGCCACAGCCTCCTGAAACACCCACCTGTGTTCCCGGCACACCTAACGCGGCATCTTTAGCTACAGCCTTGTTGAACGACGGGATCCGAGGAGGTTTGAGTCCTTTCTTGCCCCTCAGCCTGGTGGAGAAGCCCCCCCTGCGTGGGGGGGACTTGGAAATGGCATGTTTGCAGTGCACTGGGACTTGTGGTGGCACAACCCGTTTGTCCTCTCCTCTAAATGGACTGAAACAGACGGAGAAATAAGTTAAAACACTATACAGTGGAGCAGCAACCACCAAGTTACTAACTTACCACCTCTCTTTCCCCTTTACACAAAAATCCTGCCTGTTCACTCTTTGTAGAATAGAAACAAAGATCCTGAATTTCTGAATGCCAAGTGAAGAGGTAGTTCAGCTCATGATTTCTGAGTGTTGGGAGATGGAAATGCTGTCTACTGAGATCTAGCAGCTCTGCATCTTTAAGATTATCCTGTAGCTCTGCACAGTTACCCTTACTTTGTAATCAGGTTGTGTGCACAAGCCCTGAAGATCCACATACCTTGGATTGCTTTTCATTTTACACATGAATTCAATGTTTCTAGCCTGATCAAAACAGGTTTTTCTTTGGCATTTTTCCATTCATTTCAGCAAACAGGAAGATTTCTAGCAGTGGACGCTTCTGTTTCCTGTGCAGCAGACCTTGACAAGCAAGGGCTGAGCATTTTCTCGCACCACCTCAAGCTTGGTTGGGAGTGACATGCTTTTATATAGACTGCTTACTATATTAAATCTTATGCATACATGGGATTACTAGGGGGGCAGGCTACAAACAGTACTTTAAAAAACAGACAGTGATGAACATACAATCCATATTAATTAGTACATATACTTAGAACTGCAAAAAAGGTTCCTGGGTGCTTTCGGTAGTTCCATATTTTATGGGCACATCTCACTGCATTGCATTCAAACGATGAAGCACGTGCTTAAGGATGTTCAGTCCTACAGTAAGTAAGCCCTGAATTGGGAAAATGTTGCCTATCAGGGCAGTTAGCACACATGCTTTTAACCCTGACTCTTCATTTAAAGTCAAGTTCAAGATCAGATGTGATTTAAAATACAGTCCTTTTTTGAATTATAATCTACTTTAGGAGGCCACTTGCACGTATTAGTGTGACTATTAAACTATAATAAATATAAAAATAACCAATATTT
>JAOXJK010000001.1:59916561-59934897 GCA_025774025.1 Xenus cinereus | reverse complement strand
GCTGTTCCAGTGCCTGACCACTCTCTCAGTAAAGTAATTCTTCCTAATATCTAATCTAAACCTCCCCTGCTGCAACTGCAGACCATTTCCTCTGGTCCTGTTATTATTCCCTTGGGAGAAGAGGCCAACACCCACCTCTCTACAACCTCCTTTCAGGTAGTAGAGGCCAGTGAGGTCCTCCCTCAGCCTCCTCTTCTCCAAACTAAACATGCCCAGTTCCCTCAGCAGATAATCTGAAGCAACCTGCTTTAAACTCCAACCACCAGACACAACGCAAAAACCTTCCAAAAAGGCTCCAAGTCGAATTGCTTTTGAGTACAGTGACAAACCCATGAAACCTAGTCCTGTGCAAGAAAGGTATGTGCAACTGAGTTCCATTGCATGACGGGGTTGCAAAGACCCCACCTCTGGAGGCCTTCACAAGCCTTTGAGACAAACTAGTCAGGAGCAGCGCAACTATAGCTGATCTTTGCTTCATCAGGGGCTTCCAGACACCCTGAGGTTCCCTCCAACCATCAAGTTCCATGGTTTCTGCTAGTTTTGTGACAAATTTTCTCCTGAGAAGAATTATAAGTAACAGCAGGGAGATTTGCTCTCCACCTTAATCTAATTAAAATCAGATTCAGGTCGAATTGCTTCCTGGGAAAAGGACACTAAATTTTGGCTGAGATTCCCCCCAAAAGCAGTTGCACTGTCCTTATTTAATTTCCCATTTAAACCATCTGCTTGAACTCAACTGCTTGAGGATGAAAACATATAGTGTAAACAAAATACAGAAAAAAATATCCAGATTCTCTTTTTTTCTCTTTTTCTCTTTTTTTTTTATTGTTTATGGCTCTGAAACTGCTAGTGCGTGACAGGAGAATGACAGTGGAACATCTCCCAAACTATGTTAATGGCCCACTTCAGCACGGTGGAGATGGTAGCAAAGCCAAAACAACCAGTAAATATTTCTGATGATTCAGCAAATAAGGCTGACAAAACTGAAATAAAGCTAATTCAAGAAGTATTTAAGGTGTTCTTCCTGGAAAAATCTCTATACTCTGATTGGGGATTTTTTTATTACTTATTATTTTTTATTACATACATGTGAACGGACTTAGAAAAAATATACACAGCAAAGTTTTAAATACGGAACCTAACACTTGGAGGCACACATAATCACCACACATCCCTTACTTAATCTCCCATTTAAATCAATTTGGTTCATATAATCTACATAAGATGTGTATTAAACAAGGATGAGAGCAACACAATTCATCTGTTCTTAAAGTAAGAGACATGTTAGCGTAGCAACAGAATAAACAGCATATCCTATCCAAATGGATAGGATATCCAAATGGTGCCTCAGCTCAGCAAAGAACTGTGCTATGATTTAAGAGGACTGGATAAAGTAGCAAATTCTGGGCTCCAGGTCTTAGCCAGAAATTGCTGCATTGCTCTGTACCCACAATTTATGGCAATTTATAGAGATTTTTTGCCAGGCCAGCATTCACCAGTTCCCTACAGGAAGGTCATGGCAGATCTTATGCCTTGAAACAAAAAGAAAGCTTTTTGTTACATCTGGGCTTCAAAACTCTTCCCATGTTGGTTGCATCGGGAGTGGAGAGGTGGTGAACAAAAGCTAAACTTAAACCCTACACTGCAACGTCTGAATGTCTAGTACTTAGTTCAATAAAAAAACCAACCAAACAAAACAAAACAAAACTTTTTCCTACAACCTATCTTAATTCGTAAAACAAAAGATTATGCTCATCGTCTGTTTTAAAAGCCCGAACGCTTTGTTAAGGTTCTTGTGAAGCAAACTTTAAAAACAAGCCTGTGTGGTGAGCAGCAGAAGTACCAAAGCACAACAGTAGATTAATTTTCACACAAGGAATCATGTACAACCCATCGCCAGCTCCTGTAGGAACCTGAGCAAGCAACAGCAAATTCTTATTTGAGAAACATTTCTGCCAAATTTCAGTCTTCCAGAGCACTTCAAGCAACACAGTCAACATATTAAATCCTGTTTCCCACAATGTGTGGTATTACAGCTGATTAAAAAAGGAAAGCTATCATTTGAAGTCTCATTAGCTATTAACACACAGACAAAATAATTTATGTCTTCTGCAACTGGACCATAAACTGGGATACTGACCCTGACACAGATACTTGGGCTATTCACCTCCTTCATACCAAACTGGTTTTGAGATTTTAAAGCCTAAAGATCGTTCTGTACGTTTAATGTATTTCATAAGCAGGGAGGGACACAGATTACACTTCCCTAATTGCACTGTAAAAAACAAAAAAAAAGAAAAGAATGTAAATACTTCTAGTAAAATACTCAGATAAGAGTGTAACAACAGACAAGGAGATGAGTAGTTATGTATGGTAAAATCACTGAAAAATAATATTTTGGATTAGAAGCACTTTATGAAGAAACTGGTTTGCAATGCCTTAGGGCAATATCTGGTGTTCTAAAAAGGACCAATCTTACATTTAGAGTCTTTGACTTTGTTATCCAGCATTGTTAATATGCATCTTTTATTTTTAAAATAAATGAGTTTCCTATAAAATATATGCTTGTATATAAAAATATGTATGTTTGTAAAATATCATGGAAGTGTGTGTGTATGTATGCATATTGTATGTTTATATGTAAGTGTGTATGTGGACATGCTTTCATGCCATTTTCTCCTCTCTTCATATCTGCAAAATGCCTTTGCATCTCACCTGAGGCCTTAGGAGTTTTGTTGAATTTTCCTTATAAATATTTATCCTCTTCTGTATTTTTCTCATGGGAAAGGAGATTATTAGCCATCACATTTGGCAGGCATGCAAATTTATAAATTACAACCATAAGAATTCCTTGAAAATCTCTATGCAAAATCTGAGGAATATTTTTCCAGCCAGGTGAGCAGAGAGCTCTGCAAGCTCAGGTGAGCAGGTGCAGAGCACAGGTGGAGGAAGACCTCTTTAGGTGTTGAGGGTTTGGAGTTACCTCCAAAAGCTAAAGAGGAGCAGTGATTTGAAAATCCAGCCCTCTAGCAATCTAACTTGAGCAGTGCATTGAGACACAGGTATTTTCTCCAGCAACTGCTAGAGGGTAGTAGTCCTAATCTTCTGCTGGACTTTAAAAACAGGAGTATCCCACTATTTAATATGGATAGGGAAACCAGTGAGGGAAGATGGGGTAAGCGCTGGCTGAGAAAAAGAGCTATCATGGCCTGAGGAGGTGACAAGAGCTCAGAAATGCAGGTGATGCATGGCACAGCTAAAGGGGATGCAGTGTATCCCCACTTTGCGCTTGCTCAGCTCAATGAAGGGAAAACAAAGCCGATGAGGAAGTTCATAAAATAAAACACACTGATTTTACTCCTTCTCCAGAAGGAATACTCAGTGTCAGCAGCGTTATGGGCTAGTGAACTTCCTTCTCATAGAGGAGATAGAGCTGGCTGGCAAAAATGTGCCAGCCATGGGAAAGTATTGTGCCCTAATGAAAACTTGTGTTATTTACCCCTGGCCTGTCATAAATAGTTACAGAAGAATCCAAGAGAAAACCACATTATTTTTTGTTTGCTCAATCTCTTCTGTGTACTTGCACCGATGCAGTGAACGCCAGCCTGCGAAGTGGCTCCCCCCGAGCACCATCACACAAGCAGCAGGACCTGCTTCCGAAACCAATGGCCAAGGTTTTGATATGGAAGAATGGAAAATGGGGTTTGCATGAGGGCTGATGTGAGGACCCTGAAAACCATGTGGCGTTCACCCAATGGCCTGCTCAGTGTCACTATGCTGTCTCTGTGGCACATGGACACAGAAATGGCAGTGTTGCTTGTGAATAGCCAACAGTGTAACGCCACAATGATGAGCCACACGTGCCCATCAAAGGGGGGGCACTTATAAAGAGAAATTGCAAAAGTAAAGAATTGTAAAATATTGCTTCAAGATTGCCATGTAAGAGATTTTAATTTCTTTCTGGTTTTTTGGTTGTTTTTTTTTTTGAGGGAGGCAAGAAGTCCTATATACATATATGTTTTCTAAACACGTATGTTTAGATAAAATACGATAGTAAGAAATGTTTGCAGAATGAGATTTCTAAATCAAGACCTTACATACCACATTTCATGTAAGAAACTTCATCTTTTGTTCCTGACAAGACAGACCCAAATCCCAAATGTCTGTAATTGATTCACCTGCAAATCTTCCCTCGTGTTGGGCAACTTCATGAGCAGTCCTGCTTTGACTTCACCTTTCCTTTCCCATCCCACGTCTGCTACGACCAGTTTAACCAGTACCTGTCTGGGCAGGCTGCACAGCTTCAGAAGGGATCTGGAAATACCTTTGTGACTCATCAACTTTTCCTCCCAACTCTTGTGAAAGGAGACATGAGAAAATTCTCAACCGCCACAATTTGCTATAATCAATTAAAATTTAATTTCCAGATAATTCAATCCCACCCGATTTAATTTTGAATGGCACTAAAGCTCAGCAAACCTCTGCTTGGAAACTTTCAGTGCCTTCCCCATTCAGGCACTGGTGGGACGATATGAAATCCAGAAAGCATACAAGTTGGAAAGGCAGCATGCTCAAATTAATCTTACCCTCCCTGACTAAGCTCCTCTGGAAAAAACACTAACTCATTTCAGGTTTGAGTATTCTGAATCTAAAACAGCTCTTATCTTAACTTGCCTATGTGAGATTTACAAATGAGAAAAGAACAAATAAGGAGTAATTTAAATTTTAATTTAAAACCCCTCCATTTTCTTATCCCTTATCAAACTGCCAGCATTTTTCCTGCTAACAATGAGCTGAGTGTCATGGGCATAGCACAGCCCCCTACCACAAACCAAGTAATCTCTTTCATCTAAAACCCTGATCCCTTTAATAAACAAAATACGAAAAGGCAGTCAAAATTACGCTCTGGCTTTATGAAAGAAGCAGGGAAATCCTCAGAGCACAATCCCCTACTTGTTATTTTCACAGCCCACGTGACCCAAAGTCATTCTGAAGGATAAAAAGACAGAGGCTGCCACCAGATCTCTGCCATGATTTTTCCACAGTTCCCAGCCTTAGCCCATCTGTTATGCAGCGGCCACATGAATGGCATGTGTCAAGAGAGTCATCACTGTGCAAACTGCCCAAAGAAATCAACCAGCCAACTTCCTTTTGCTTCCATGGCTTCAGCAATTGTTGCTGAGCCGGCCACCATATGGTGAATAATTAGTTTTTCGACCCCACTCTAGAAAAATGTTCGCTCCATTGCCAGGCATTAGCAATATGTGTGTTAATGAACAGCAGATGATGAATGCCTATACATTAACAAAAGTTGAGGTTTTCTGGCAGCAAGCTGCGCTCACCGCAAGAATCCCGACGACTCTTAAGGCAGCGAGTGATGGACGGCGGCAAGTCATGGCTGAAAAGTACGATTCAACCAAATTTCTCCATTTCTCAAACACTAAAGCAACTTTGCAATAAACCGTCCTGCTCCTCTCATCTTGCCGCTCCCTTTCTCAAAATGATGAATTTGACCCACGTAAAGGGTTGCCAATGTAGAGCTCTCAAACAGACGTCTTCTGTTCTCGGGCAATTGAGGTGCATTGTGTAAATAGCCGGCACACAGGTTCCTCCACACTTCTCTTTGTCTGAGTGCTTGATGCATATGAATTTATACTGAATACCTGCAGTGTGCAAGCTCCTTGAAGAGTCAGTCCCAGACCTTTGAGCAAACACTCACCTCCAAAGACCGAGGCTGGTAAATATGTCTGATGGTTCCATCAAATGGACTTAAAAGCTCAGCTAAAACCTCTAAGCGCATTTTGCTCCCTCAAGTGATTTTTCTTTTTCTTAGCCCTCTAATTAAAAAGAGATCTTACCTATATTCCTCTATAGAATAAAATACCCCCATATTGTGCAGACATCCTGAACTGGTGATCATATTCAAGAAAGCTGATGGTTCTGGCTATTGCCTGTCATTAATAAAATCCCAGATTCACCCCAAAGCCATTCTAAAACAAAAGCAAATATTTACCAACAGACCTGCAAGTAATTAACTACTGCTGCTGGGAACAGCTACAGCTCTGGCATATGCATTGTGTGTAGTACAGAAATAAATATTTTAATACGCATCACAATTATAACACACTAGGCCAAAGCCACTCTTCAGAAGATAGGGGACAGTACAAGCCAGCCAAGACACCTCCGTTTCATTCAAGTAGGTTCAGTGGTGAAAGCCACAGACAAAACTCAGGTGCACAGCCTGATCCCCACTCAGATCCTGTCCCTACCAAACCTCAGGCAAGACGTTCACCCTCTGTGCATCACATGGCCCAGCTGGTATCGATGGCACCCACCTCCCTCCCCAAAGCATCTTCTTGGCCACGTGGGTAACCCAGGAGCAAGCAGAAGTCAACTGGACCACAAAGGCTAGCTATGCACAGGTCTGAGCTCACTTTCCAGATTTGACTAGCAGCTAGGTCTTGAAATCTGTATCTGTTATCTTATCATGTGTTAAGCCTGTCGAGTAGGTAGGCAGTTTTTTCCCAGGACTACCCCAAATTTTGGACACAGCTAATATGCGTAAGCAGGGCTGACGGTTTGAGGTTTTCTTACATTTTTACGAACAGATAGCAATTGCAGATTTAGTTCCTTTTGTTGCAGTCCCAGGCACTGATTGTTCCATTTAATTTGTGTGAGGGTGTCAAATGGATAAATTATCATCTGACAGCTGAATGCTCCACTAAATCTTGTTGATAACAGTTTTTAGCACAAGCAGGAGTTCATACTGTTTAGTTCAAATAGTGGTAGTGCCCATGGAAAAGTGGATTTCATCTGCACAGACTAAGGCACCTGTTTCTGGTATTATTTTTATTCTCTTTTATTCACTACCTCCATGAGTTTAAAGAATTATAAAGATGTTTTATATAATGCCATAAGTTCCTCGGTAGCAGCTCACTATAGCAAGCATTCATATGTTTTTAATTTGGTCATCTTCTTTTAGTGGACCTTTTTGAGTGTTTTGGACTTTATTCAGTGACTTGGACCTTCTGGGGACAGTATTTTAATTTTGATTAACAGGTAGCAATGATATAAAAAGAAGACAGATTAGAATTACGTCAATACAGCAAGAGGTGGAGCGCTGTATGAACACTCATGTATGAAGCTCTAGTCCAGGTTCCAGGCCAAGCTTGAGACCAAGGCTGGTAACTCCAAGATGCAGTTTCATGACTCAAACTTGCAGGCAGAGCTGTTTAAGACATTCCTGTTCTCTGTACTTATCTGTGCCACCTGCCTTCAAGTTGCTTTGACCACTCTCTCAGCCATGCCCGATCCAGGAAATGTTTTGTGTTTAAAAAAAAACTAAATAACCAAAACACCTTGGAACTCCACGCCAACTAGCAATAAGTTGGGGCACGAGTTGCGTTATGGAAATTACCAGTATTCAAAGTAAAGGTGAGCTGTGCCAATAGACATGCCAAATAACAACATATTAGGCCAAAGACTTAGGCAGTTATTCAATTGTTTACGTTAGTAAGATTTTTAAACACAGAAAATACATTGACAAAATGTCACCAGTTGTCTTTCTAAGCTCTGGGAACTTTTTTATTTTCTTTAAATGAAATTCTAATTAATTGTGATCAAATTGTATCATTTGTACCTAATCCACTATGTAATTTCTTTTAAAATTTCTTGTTTGGTAAATGAATATCCATTTTAAACACAGATTACGACTAAAAGAAAGCGATACTTCATGGAGTTTATGATCCACCAACCTTGACTGTGGTTAAGATAGCATTCCAAATAAAATTCTTCCCTTCTTCAGGCAGAAGTATGTTTCACAGAGTTACAAGACATGTTTTTAGCATTTTTTAAATTGTTCAAGGAGAGACTTCCATTACCTTGTGGACGTCACATTCTCTGGCTGCGACTGGTCACAATGGATATTTCAGTGTCCCTAACAAGCTGGTATGTTTATCTCTCCCCCTTGTGACACTGCCAATTTTCCAGCACAAGTAAAAACAATAGACTGTACTATCTGCTCACCATCATAGAAATGTTTCTAAAAATCTAACCTCCTAAAGCATCTGGCCAGTAGACCAGCTATAAAAGCTAACAATATTTTACTGAACCATGTTTTCCTGTATTACCCACAAATTTTGAATCAATTTCTGAAGACTGTATATCTTCTTTTTTTTTTTTTTTTAATCACCCTGGGAAACCACAAGGCAGACCAGGTGCCTTCATGTCTCTGTGAGGAAAGGGTTCTCCATGGCTGACCAGGTATTGTATGAAATTACAGAGGCCCAGAGAAGGCTCTAAAATAGAAACTAAAATGGTTGGCATGGTTTACCTTAGAGAGGAGATAAAAGCAGATCTGATATAAGTGCATACAACATTAATGGCTTAAGAATTGGGAGCTTTTATGAATGCTGGCTCAATAACTACAGGAACAAGGGGACAGTTGCAAAGTGCCTCCAGTTAATCTAGTGCAAATATAGTGCCATTTTTCTAAATACTAATCTTGGAAAACACTTCAGATGCTACAGAGAGCCTAGGATCTTATCATCTTGCATATCAACAGTAATAGGAAAGAGAAAAGTCAGTCATTTCAATGACAAGCAGTGCCTTGAGATGGTGGTTCTGGTAATACCTGTGGAACTCCATTGTGCTTTAGAGCATTTGTAGACATGAGGGTATCAGGTAAAAATTACCTGCTTGCACAAGTGGAAGAGCAGCTCGATTTTTCTCCTGAAGAATTTCTACTTCTGTTGATGGTAACCTATACAGGATGAACACATATAGATTATAAGAGGCCAAGAAACTATATGGAAGCAATATCTGGAAAAGATAAATCTTATTCGTTAACTAATTAAATTAAAAATCAGTGTGACACCATGAACATGGAACCTTTCATGTTATTTTGTTGTTACTGTTCAGGTAGAACTAAAATTTAAATAATGGCTGCCTGGGAAATCTATGAATGGGATCCTTGTGAAAAGAATAGAAGGAGGAAGAATTAGGTACCTTTATCAAATTTGGCTTTTAAAAAGAATAGCATATATCCAGAATAAAACAAAAAAAACAGTTACAGTATTTATAATGATGTAAAAGTTAAAAAAATATTCTCAGAATAATTGTACGAACCACAAAAACACAAAATCATTGTGCAGTCTGAAAAGTTTAGCTGTTTTCCAAAAATCAGAGAGATAGAATTAAGATATCGCTAAAACCTGCATTGAAAATCTGTGGAATATCTTTTTCAGCTAGGCGGTGAAAAAAAGTCCTTCCATTTCAAAAAGAATATCTTTAAAAGTCATTATGTAGTTGAATGATCTTAAAAGGCCACATAGAGGCAGCCAAGGAAAATTCCTGACATGCATTTTAATGGCACCAGTGCAGTGGCATTTATAGTAATGTTCAAGATAAGCAGCAAGAATGTATACCTTTATTTTAATTATTTTTTGTTTGTTTATTTATCTGTCTTCAAGACTATTCTAGTAGTTAAAGAACACATCTGTCTAAAAGATAGAAATTTCCTTAAGTATTTGTCTTTAAGATACTGAAATATTTGCCTAAATAAAGGCCTTTGAAGCAAAAGAGCTAATACCTTTGCCCAGATGAATCCAAATTTTGCCAAAGAGGGCTATGCTGGCGACCTGCCAGGAGCTTTAAGGCTGAAGCTAATTTGCATGAAATGGAGGAAATTGCAGCTGCCCTCAGAATTAATATGGAGACACAGACAGCCCCAATTGAGACAGAGCATTGCACAACGGGATTTGTGAATACAAACATGCCACACTTCCTCATTTGAGATGAGAGTAGCTATAGGCAACAGAGCAAGTCTCCATGAAAGCTACTTAGATACCTTTACCCCCACCTTTCAGGTCCAATGACCTCATTTCAAATCCAGGTGGGGGCTGTCACTAGACCACAAATGGAAATGAAAGTTGATTCCAGAAGACAACCACTTTCAGAAAAAGTGCTTGAGCATAGGATTAAATCCCATTCAAATACTCTCCTGGAAAAGAATACAACTCAACATGTCCTTAAAGGCACTTAAAAATTCCTTAATCAGGGCCTCAGAAAACTCCTCCTAGTCTTTCCTTATTGTCACCATCAACACGTGGTGATACTGCTCAGGCTGGTTACAGGATCCTTGCACATCTGCTCTGAACAACTCTTGAAAAACTGCATCAGGTTATTATTGCTTTGATCATGCTGACAGTATTTCATGCTCTTCATATAAAATAACCTCTTATTGGTATTTTCAAGATTTCTACAAGATGTTTAACTGTTGTCTTCGCTTAATTTCTCAATTAAATAACTTAAGTAGTACTGTTATGACTTGCAATGGAGGACAGACATATTGCATTAGGTTTTCATCATATTCCTCACCTACACGATGTTAGGTTGACTCTCAGAAATACAAAGACCTGCTTACTGACTGATGCTGGAAGATACGCACGTACAACTACGCCACAAGAAGTGTAATGCACAAAGGCATTCTCAAAAGCCGAGCAGGAGACTAGCTACAATTCTTAATAACCAGAACAGGCGTCATTGGCCAATTCTATTCATTGCCAGTTTGATCTTGCTACATCCCTTCAAGAGTATGGGTTCCTTACTCCTGTAACGCACATTGTCTCAGCGCAGAGTCCCAGCAAATTCGCGCTCTTCCCTTTCCTTCCTGGCTCTAGCAATTAGCTTTTCCAGTACTTGCTGTTGCACCAAACACAATCACTGCTCCAGTAAGAGAGGTCATTTACTGTATGGTAAATTGTTCAGTTTTTGACATATATTACAGAGGGTGTGAGACCTCTCCTTTATTAAAGGAACACTCAACTTACCTATGACTTACATTAAGGCTCTTCACTCCCCTCTCCTTCCTCTTTTTTTTTCCATATCCCAATCTGCAATAGCTTTAATCCAGCCCTAACTAGACACCCAAATTTTACATTGCAGGTGCCATTGCTACCTTTCTGTAATTTCAGGCCTCATCCAACGGTGAAGGACAAGGCAGCCATATAGGGTCACTGAGTAGAGACAGGTACTACTGCTTCTAAGGTAGATATCTGAAGCAGAGAGCAGGGATCATCTGAGAAAGCGCTTATCCTTTTCTCCTGTCTAGAAAAAGAGCTTAGATAAATAAGTTAGTTTAAATTAGTTGCCTATCTTCTAGATAGCTAAAGCCTGGTGAGAAAAAATAACACATCAATCTAGAGAAATTAATAGAACAAGACAGAGCAACTATTGATTTTTGCTTCCCAGTTTTCTTGTGGGACTCCTTTTTCTCCCTAAATCCACGTACTTTTCTGATAGACCTGTACCTTTAGGTGAGGAAATGAGGAGGACTACCATACTTGCGTGCTCTACAGAGAATACAGGACTCCCATGCTGTCAGACAAAGAGGATGTGTCTGTGGAAGGGACATACAGTAGCATCTCTGGGAATAGGCACAAACCCATGCAGGTGTCCCGCAGCTGTTGGATTTATCTCTACAGACATGCAGCTTCTTGCTCTTTTCTCCCCTTGCTGGACTGGTGTTTCTGCTGAGTGGAGCCGCATGCCAGGGCTGCTGCAGTGTACACCCAGGCTCTCCCTTGTCTGACCCACCAAGCGTCCTGTTCTCTGAAGCAGCTCCTTCCCTCCCTTCCACAAAACACTGCACAAATCCTCCACAGCCCCTCACTCTAAGCAGATTTTTTTCTATCTTTTCCTTACTTTCCTTCCCTGTCACTTTGGCCCTCTTCATTCCACCATGAGGGGCTCCTTAGGGGGATTTTACTGAAGCCTTTCTTTCATAACCAGGACACTTGAGATCTCTCCAGACCCATCACATGGTCAGTGGTCTATCTGTCATCCTGTTCTCTCCTTTCTGCTCTTTGCAGACTAGATTTGCTCTTTGCCCCGAATCTTACCTGATTAGCTAAAGATATGAGACCCAGCAGTCTTTCTAAAAACTTATTTTAGCAGGCCCAAAATCACCTTGTATCAGACCTTCAGTTGGATGATGCGAACAGCCTTGTAAAGTGTATCTGCTCCTCTCCTCCCATCTCAACTCTTCTTCCTGAGCCCAGCTCATATGCAGTCTTTAAACCATATTTTTACCCATCCCATGTGCTAGAAATCATGTGTTAGGCTCCGAAGATTTGAGGAAGGCTAAAAGCAACTGACATTAAGCAAATAGTCCCAAAAATAAAAAGTTGGGGGCTGTTTTCTTTTTTGATATTTCAATTTGCAATTGGAATTTATATTCAAATTTAGTTCTGCTAGGAAGTCACTTCCTAGAAGTTTTCTAAAGGTCGATCCCTTTTAAAATCTGCATTTATAAAAGGGAAGCTATGTTTCTATGACAATCGCTTGCTTCCAAATATATGCCAGAAATTTGTCCATAGTTCTTTTAACCAGAGTGAAAAGCATGTATTTTGTTGTTCTTTCAATTACAAGCAATCAGGATAGCCAGAGCAAACATTCATTCTAAACATTAGGTACAAAATCTGCGGACTGTACAGTATACATACACTAAAAATGTTCAAATAACCCCCAGGTTAACTGCCGTGGGCATGCAGATAAAAGCCCTGCAGTCCACAAAGAACAAATCTAAAATTCAGTGTAATATGTCCAAGACTGAGGAAATCATTTGGAAGACTGTGGAGCCAGATTAAACTGACTATCCTTTCAATTTTGGGAGATGAGACTGACCTAAAGCTGGTTTATGTTGTTCCTTCTGGGCTTGAGCACATTAACATTTAACTTCAGCAACAAGAACAAAGAAAAACACTGCAAGAATGCACTGGGGCAATGATTTTGCTATTGTGTCTTTCAGCTACAATGACGTGGCAAATTAATATTAAAAAATTGAAAAAAAAAATCGTCTCACTACTCCCCTGTCAGTCCAACCAGAAATGTGTTTGATATGCAAGAATAAAAACTTTATGGCTTCTTTATGTGAACTAACTCACTAACTGGTAAACATCCAGCAGTTGTGAAACCTGTCTCTAGTCAAACACTGAAATACGGATTTAGAACCTAACCCAAAGCAGTCAGCTAAGACATAAATTTATTTAGACCCCAGGTCTTAAAAGAAGACCTAGTTCTCCAAAGTATTAAGCCTTAGGTTTATGAGGCTTTGCCTGATGAGAGGCAGAATGCCTACTCTGTTATTGGTGGGAAATGTGACGGCCGTAACGAGAGAAACACTTTTAAATGCATCTGTACAGGATCACAGGAGGTCAGATGTCATTTATTCCATTTGCAGCTCCAAGGCAGGATCAGCTTTACCTGTCCAAGTCCTAAAGTCCTGACAGATTTCTGTTAAAGCTATTCTGAGAAATAGTAGCACTAAATTATATATTCTGGCCATTAAAAAAAAAAAAAAAAAAACAGTCAAAACTAAATTCTGAGGCTCCCATTTAAAGGGACTATGTCTTGCCCTATCAGCCATCCACAGGGAGAAAAAAATTACTCCCTTCTTTGCAACAGCCTTTCATATTCTTGAAGACTCTTCCCCGATTTGCCAAGACTCTTATCATCCCTTATGCTCTAAAACGGGTACTACATCTTTCCTGCGATCTGCTACAAAATACTACAGTGAACGGGGCTGAGTAGAACAGACGGGCTCTGCCCTGTGTCTGCCAGGGTATGCCACGTGTAAATCATCATCTCCACCACTGCAAATTGTAGCTGTTCACTTGGCTGAATAGCTACATAGACAGTTTTGCATCCAGTCTATTTTAGAGTAACCTCGACTGTAATTCTCTAGTTGCTTAGGTCACCTTAGTGTCACATCGGGTGCTCTCTATAG
The DNA here is from genome assembly GCA_025774025.1 of Xenus cinereus. Classification (NCBI taxonomy): domain Eukaryota; kingdom Metazoa; phylum Chordata; class Aves; order Charadriiformes; family Scolopacidae; genus Xenus; species Xenus cinereus. Next base: position 59,921,111 of record JAOXJK010000001.1, on the reverse strand, counting down.
CCTTAGTAAGATCAAAATGTATGAAGTTTTACATTTCTCATCTAGCAATAAAAAGAAATACACCCGTTTCTTTTATCACGCAAACAATTCAGGGACGGAGTGTTTTCTTTCGTCTTGGTGGATGAGAAATACCTTTGAACAAAGAAACATTACAGGAAAATGGATAGGTCTCTGCAGTACCTTGCTCCCACTTTAGGCAACTATAGCTCTACAGCTGTTGCTCATGTTTGCAGTAGTAGTAATACATATTCAGATACCAAATGTGATTCCCTTGCAACACATCACATATGTCAGTAGCCTTACCATATTATCAGGGACATTGCTCCTCATTTCACCACAGGATTTTGGTCAGCACCTAAGAGATGAAAGGAAGATGTAAGAAGCTTTATAGCAGATACTTACATGACACCAGCTGAATGGGAAAATGTTTCTACATTCATCACTAATGAATGGCACTTACCACAGAGTGAAAGAGCTTATACCCTATATGTGTAAAATTCTGTTTATTGACCAATTCTTTCCATGTTGTTATCCTTTTTGCTTTCACAATTTCTATGGAAAATTATGCTGCACAATCCTGGAATCACTTATCACCAATAGATAATAGTCCCAAACAATATTTCAATGCTATTGACTACAGAACATGAGAGCAGAAGGTGCTCAGCACAATAAAACTGCAGAACAAAGTGCCACCATTTCTGCAATGCATGACAGAAAAATGAATAGTATGCAGTATGAATCAATTGTAGAACATGATTCATAGAGGAATTTCTAAAACTCAAAGAATAAAGCAGGCTATAAGAAAGAGAATCCTAGGCAAAGCAGATATACTATGAAAGTAAAGGAGGAGCTCACTGCAGGACGTCCTGCTGCTTGAAATTAGCCTTATCAGCCTAAAAGAGATTCATTTTCAGAGCAGCATTTGAAAAGAAAAAGTCAGGTCACTGGTGGTGCAATGCTATAGTCAATCAAGTACCAGTCTCTGGCAAAGGAGAGGAAAGTCGGTCTTAGTGAAAGTAAATGGAGGCACAGAAAGAAAGGGAGCCTGAAGAGCTGTATCCCATGAAGGTCAGGGAATGCTGGAGGACTGAAATCAGTGGGGCTGAACCCTGGAGCACTCATAAGCAGTGGGTGCAATGTGACAGTCACCCAGCACTGTAGCAATGCATGCGTAAATGGGATGCTGCAGTAGCATGCCAGGACAGATGCATGGTAGGAAGGTAGGAACAGAAAGAATGTAGGAAGCCTGAGAAGAATAAGGAATATAACAAGAAAGATGTTCCTCTGACCACGTGAGAAGGTGTCCATCTCTGTAAAGATATATAAACTCACTGTTTAAGAAGATTATTACTATGCTAAATTGATTTGTTATGCACCTACATTCTTTATAACAGATCTTGATCCACAGAGTAAATAACTTAGGGTCTAGAAGGCCTAGGATAGAGGATATTAGTTCATATGCATGCTAAGTTTCTGTAAGAGACCATGACACTGTAATTTGTTGGGTTCAATGTAACCCAGGTGTCCTGAAAGGTAGAACGGCTGTGAGACTGAACTAACAGGTAAAGGCCAGAATCTCTAATCACAGTGGATAAATAATAAACACAGGAATGCTTATAGGGTCTCCTTGTTTGTATATAAAACCTAAGTATGCAAAATCATGAGCAGACTATTTTAGAAAACCTTCAAGTTATCTTTCATTAGGACTCTTTTTTTTTACTACTGTGCATCCAACCCTATAAGTAATAAACATAAACACACCAAAAAACCTTCAAGTACATTCTACTCATGAAAAAGAAGTGATTTTGCATCTTTTAAATTAACTCCATTAGGGTCATCCGGGGACCCTAATGTGTCCTGTTTGCAAAGTTTAAAGCTTCAATTTTAGCTCTGCTAAACCCTGAGATTTCAGACCTTTAATCTACCTATAACATAAGATTGATTACTAATCATCCTACACCCTCCACCGATGAAAAGAAGTGGGGCCCTACAGCAGGGAAGAGGTCAGCCTCACATTTACAAGGCAGAAAAGGATGCTTTTTGGAAAGCAGATGTTGGAAAAAATACAGAGAGCTGGAATCAGTGCACAGAGAGGGAGTTGAACAGTCAGGTGCCGGATGCTGGCAGCTTATCACATGGCTTCACAAAGGCTAACATTAGCATATATTTTTATGTGTGAGCGTATTTTAATCAAAAGTGCAGTCTGTATGTAACTCCTGAGTCACTCCTGTGTATGAAAGTTGTTAGAGTTAAGGGTTTCTCTAAAGTCAGCCCCTGCCCACCAGCTCCACTCTCCAGCCAGCGACTGAAATGATACACAAAAGTGTTTGCTCCACAAAAGCAGCTAAATGAGAGCGTTCCACATGTGCTGCCTGCCGCACTCTTTCCAGAAATAAATAGAAACAAAATGAAAGAAAAAAAAAAAGCACAGGTTTTAAACTCCATGTGTATTTCAGGCAGATAGGAACACAGGACTTGGTACGCAGACAAATTTGCAGTGCATGATGCATAGGGAAAAATTCAAGAAGCATACCTTATAGAGGGAGAGGTTTATAGAATTCCCAGTGCCTATGGTACTCTTATAAACGCTCCATCTTTTGTTCCTGCAGGGCTCCAAAGAATAATAAAAGAAAATACAAAGCAGAGGAGGCACCACTGAGTGAGTGCAACAGTGTTTTATTAATCCATGTGATTAATCCAGCATGCTGAGGAAGATTCTTTACAGAATCAAAACGTTCGTGTTTTTGATCCACATGGATTAAGGGAACACTGTGGCATTCGCTCAGTGGTGCCGCCTCTGCTTTGTGTTTTGGTTTTATTCTTTGGAGTCCAGCAGCAACAAAAGAGGGAGCATTTATATGAGTACAGCAGCATGGGGACTTGGATAACCTCCCCTCCCTTCCTGAAGGATGCTGCGTGAATGTTTCTGAGGGCTACGTCTCTTGTTTGTGTCTACAGCCTGCCTTCCAGAAACCAAACCACTACCAAATAATAGAAGGCTGTTTCTGCCAAATCCTGAATGACAGTCGTGCTGCTAAGCGAGCTTTCTATAAATCAAGCACATACCTGTGTAAAGTAACCAGACAATAATTAGAAACACTGGCTACATTCAGAATTTATGTTGGAGGGGAAGAAAAAACCCACGACATAATTCAGCAGATTTCTTTTTGGCAAAGTAAAGGATTCAGACATTGTACATCAGACCTGATAAAATACTTAAGTCTATGCTTAGGGTTAAAGCCAAACCCAGACTTAACTACTTTGCATTTAACTTTTTATGTGCTCAAATGCTTTGCTGTACAGAGCCTGAATTTCTCCGTGTTTGAACTGAGAGTGCAACAGCAAGTTTCCCTGTAACTAAACCAGATTTAAAAGCCAGAGGACGACCTTTCAGCCTAACTGACAAAAAATTCAGGATCTGATTTCCAGTGAGCCATCCCACTCACATTCAGAGGACCACTTATTTGCTAAGCATCCAAGCAGAAGCATCCAAGAGTTTGTAAACTCTACCCAGTACTACAGCAGTTCATTTCCTATGGCAGTGTCTAGCTTTTACCTTGGTATGCTCAAAAGCCATCAGTAGTCTCTCTCTGTGTTTCTGAATTTTACCTACAGCCTTCCTTATACCCTTTTTTTTGTCTTCTGATTTGCATCTCTCCTACCTCTTGGATCTAGCTTCTTCCTACTACATCCGATCTTGCTGGATTTAATCCAGGTGAACGTCTTCTAGGGTAATCAACTCACTTTCATCCTTCCTATGCTCAGAAAAAGGAAAAGAAACACATGCTATCAAACACAAAGGCTAACTTGACCAGCCCAAACCAAGAGAAGCAATTCTGTTAATTCAGCTCTAAATAATAATGCATCACTGTCAGGCACATATGACCACAAGAAGTGCTGTGCCTTTGGGTGGTTTGCAGTGAAAGGGAGGAAGGGAACTCTGACAGGGAGCGACCAGGTCCCAGCTAGCGGAGAGGAGCAGCAACTGACCCAAAGCTCTGTAGCTTCCTACGTTGCCTTGGTGGCTGTGCAGCATCGTCAGCCACCGCTGTGCTTCACAGCTGTAAAAAGAGACTACCCAAACATGTCCCCAGTTCCTGGGCTGCCAGCCCCTCACCACCGCAGCTCTGCCTGGGCAGGCAGACCCAGGGAGGGAGGTTCAGAGGGATGCCAGGGAGGGAACTCTCAGGTTCTGTGGACTTTTCCAAGAGTTTAGCTGCCTAATCATTCTCTAAGCACAGACGTCTTTTTTTTTTTTTCTTTTTTTAATAATCATACACTTGGCAAAGTACAGGGCGCTGGCAAAAGGCAAATCCTGGATAGAGGCATAAATCCAGCCTGAGATCAGCTCCCTGGTCCCAAGAAACACCAGTGTTTCTCAAAGAAACAGTCTAAATCTTTCCACATTAGCAAAGTAAAGTTGTTTTCCTTGACACTGTTCTCAGAAGCATTATGACCGTTGCAGCTGAAACCATGACCTGGACAAGGGGACAGAGTGTATCCTCAGCAAGTTTGCTGATGACACCAAACTGGGAGGGGTGGCTGATACT
>JAOXJK010000001.1:59886297-59913578 GCA_025774025.1 Xenus cinereus | reverse complement strand
ATCAGCAAACTTGCTGAGGATACACTCTGTCCCCTCGTCCAGGTCACTGATGAATATGTTGAACAGGACTGGACCAATGAACAGGACTGGACGAAGTCCACCCTTTAGTTGTATACAGACTCCCTCTTCCCCTCTGGATTCCCAAATCCTGCAATGTTGGCAAAGATGACAGAAGAAGAGTGCAGTGAAAAGCAGAAACAGGGTTGACTTTGGAATTCTTAATGCTTTCTGTCACTCCATTTTTCCATTAAACTATAAGCAGCATTTGAGAGCCTTCCACAGGATCAAGAGTTTTACAAAGTAGAGGTTTATGCTCTTGCATAACCGAAACCCATAAACAGAAGTTAAAGTGTGGCATCATAAACATCATCTGCCTAATAAACCATGGAAGAAGAAAGAGAAAAGCAAAGCTGAACAGTGAAATGAACAATAATTTCCATTCCATGAGTAAGTACCTTTCTGTTTCACCAAATTGGCCCGCAAACTTCATAACTTCCCTATAGCCATCTCTAGCATCTGTTTTCCTTGTTTATACTCCCCCCCACTGAATTAAAAAATTACAGATGAAAGGCTCAGTGCAGGAAAAGGTAGTATGAAAATTTATCACAATGGATTAAACTCGCTTTTCATAATGTAGAGTGAAAAGGGGGAGGGGAGAAATCGATGTAAAACAGAGAACTGAGTCTTTGCAGTAAAATGTAATCTCGAAAAGTAAACCATTATTACTGGGAAATTGTTTCTGAGATTTCTTAATTGTACTATTCATTATAAATGTTTCCTTGAGGGCAAAAGTTTATTTCCCCAAGTAGTGCATAGACCTGTATTTCAGCACTTCTCCGTACCATGGGTTTGACGCATCCTCCGCTGGCCCTTGCTGCAATCACCACCAGGAGAACTGCGCTCCCACAAACCCTGATGAGGCAGCGGTCTCAGGGGTCTCCGATGGTGGCTGGGGACTCACCTTCCCTCCTAGCGAACAAATACCATTTTTACCATTGTTATTAAGCATATTCATAATGTCACAACAAATATATTTAAAGAAGAGAATGACCATGGCGGGGGGGGTTGGAACAAGATGATATTTAATGTCCTTTCTAACCCAAACCATTCGATGATTCTGTGACTGCAAGCATCTCTCACATCTAAACCTTCAGCTGACTTCAGTTTGATTTTTTTTTGCATAATAAATGAACAGACCAGGACTATAGGACACGGAGGGTTAAGTGTGACTCATTGTAAAGAACGTGCCCTTTTCAATAATACCCCTCTTTTGATTAACTAAAAGCAAGGTTATATATTATACACAATCCTCTTTTTAAACAAGGCAAACTCCCACACCACAAAGATACTAGAACAGTAAATATTGATTTTCTTGGCTGATGGTACACCTCATGCCACATAGCCCACTCAAGCATCTGCTTGTTACCACAAGCTATTCCCTTTGTCAAGGAAGAAAGAAAAGTGGCGTTATGTGCTATCAGTTGTGGATTGCAAATATTTAAAAGAAATAAATTTCTCAGAATGAAAGGTACCTTCTTTTGATTAAAAAAAAAAAAACATAACTATTTACTTTAGGCCTATACCCACTCCTAGCACCTGTACTTTTCAATTGTTGGCTTGCCAAGAACACTGCGGTTTTCTTCCTGGCTTTTCTCTTAAATAACTATTTATTATGCACCAAACATCTATTTAAGATGTACAGTATTTTACTAAAAAAAGAAGATAGCTTGAAAATGCTGCAGAAAACTCCAGCTATTGATATAAGGTTCGTACATATGCTGGTACATTAACAAGTGATATATATATATATGCCCTATGGAACAAAAAGCATGCACTAAAATTATTTATGTACTCTTCTCTTTTTGTGGTAGACTTAAATTTACATTTTGCTAAAGTTATGTTTTACCACAACAGTAACTATAGAAGTAGATTTGCAATTATATCAGAGTGAGAGAAATCAGGCAGCCCAAAATAACCTTTCTGTTTTATAGAGAATAAAAGTTATCGCTGCAAATTAAAAGATTCTATGTAGTGGTGAAAAAGAGGCTTCCAATCCTCTAAATAAATAAAAAGAACAAAACAGAATTATTTCCCCAACTATATATATAAGAAATAAAAAAAGTTTTTACTGTGTCAAGTGTTCAGAAACAAGGAGCCAGGAAATGCAAAGGTTTAGGAAAAAAAGACAAATAAAAATCTCAGATCTCTGGAAAGACAGAAACAGGCATTCGCCAAATGCATCTTAAAAAAAATTACATACAAAGAGCAAGGCTAGAGAACAATGTCTCATTGCTTGCCCTACACTATGGTATAGGGCTTCCTATGGGTCTCCTTTACTGCTTTATTAATTGGATAAAAGAATCATAATTCAATTACTTAACGATTTATTACAAAATACTTTGCCCGCACAAGATTTTTCGGCATGTAAACACTGTACTATTAGACTATCTACTATTACAGGCCTAACATTTCAGATTTCATTAGTAAATAAAGCCAGGTTTATTTGTAATAAAGTTAAGCCCTTCCAACCACTGACCATGGAAACCAGATTTTGAAATAATTCAGATTTGTGTTTCTGTTCTTTCTAATTAAGGGTAATATCGGGAAGGACAGACAGTGGGTAGCATTGTTCAAGCACCATGGATTTAAGCAAGAAAATCTGATTATCAGCTCATGTCAGAAGCCAAGCGATAATGCAGCTTAGCATTCGTTTGGGCTTTTTCTTTAGCCAAAAGATAATTACTGTTCGTTAAGTCTTACGTAAGTGTATCTAATATCTATGGTCCTCAAAATTATGAATAGTAAAAGCACACAACAGGCAAAGAAGAGTTATTGTATTTATTATTTACTTGGGCTGTTCCATCATGATAATTTCATTAGCCAGGAAAGTTAAACTTAATGTCAAACCATAATTTCTTAAAGGCCAAAAAGTTAAACATCAACTCTCATGCAACTGACACCAGAAGTTACTTTTTTTTTTTTTTTTATGAAGACACAAAAGCCATATTAAAACGACATCGAGCCCATCGCTGCAGGATCTGCTCTTTGGCTGAGTGTCCACGGCGGTGCCTGCTAAAATCAGCCCAGTTAACTTTTTAAGTGTTGGAGCCCTCTGACAAAATGGAAATATTTTATCACAAAAGCTGGTGCTTTTCCAGGTATCGCATCGCTGACGTGATGTGTCAAGAGAGTTCTGAGCCCCGATAACTTCTCATTGTACAGCGTAACGAAATGTCATCTGAGGGAAGGAGCTGAACTCATACTCACCCTCTTCAACAGGCTTGAAGACACTGGGAAGGGGGGGTAGGCAAAGCCCCTGGGCCAGGAGGGGCAGGCAGCACGGGGGGCAGAAGAAGTGCCAGCCCTGCAGGCAGCAGGGCACCCAAGGGAGGGAGCTGGAAGCCACGCTCTCGCTGCTCTGCTGGGACCCCACAACGTGCATGTCTAGCAGGGGTCTGTCTGTGACAGAAACCTCGGGAAATTAAGCAGCAGGGTGCATATTTAGCCTCCTAAATAAGGAGGCTCAGCTTTCTAAACTCCCTATGGTATAAAGCAAAAGAGAGAAACATCTCTGGCAGAGGATGCGGAACAGGGACCTGACTTGCACACTCGAAATTGCAGCAGCTGCTACCCCAAAATGCCCCTCTGCTGAGCACAAGTCCAAAAGCATCAGGGGTGATCTCTGCACCCACAATAACAGGCCAGCTACCAATGCTGAGGTCTGTAAGAATACACTCTTTAAGTCTTCAAATTGCCGTGAAAAATAGGAGGCAATTCACCAAAATGTTAGCACAGGTCTGCCAAACCCCATGCACCAGTCACCTGGCGAGCCAGAGGGTAGGTCCCTTGGACAAAGTCATTGCTGACCACCTGTATTTGTCCCCAAACCCCTTCCTTAACTCAAATACGACCTTTAAAGGAGTTGGCATTTACACAGCCACCTCTGCATGCAAATTCTGCATAGTGCTTTATGGTAACTGAAAGGCTTGGTCGGGCACAATGTGTGCTAGAGATGAAAAGCGAGACCACCACATGTGTGGAGCAAAGAAGTTCCCCGATAAAAACATTTGACAGCCGTGTTAAGTATGAAAAGTCCTTAGCAGTTAGAGAACACTTATAAAACACAGATAGCCTACACTGTTATATTTACTTCCTCTTACTTCTCACAGCGGCAGACTGAGGGGAGACCCTATCCCAAAGGAAAATACAGCCTTACAGCCGCATCCTTAGGGGGCTTGCGCTGAACTCGCCGAAAGTGGAAGGGACTGATTGCTGATCATCAGGTCAACACCTTGGCTCGGGTGTTGTCTCTCATGCTGAATGGTAGGAGAGGTGTGTCTCCAAGACAAATGGTAAGAGCTGGCACAGGGTCTCTGAACTTTCTCTGCTGAAGGCTTGATTCAGTATATACGCTCACACCTGCTCAAAGTTACAATTCGGTTCACTGTGAGCATCACCCTTGAAATAACAAATAAATTTGCCTAATGAAAGCGAAGCACAAGCAAGATGGAAGATTTCTATACCTGTCAAGCATGCTGAGAACTAATTTGAACAAGGTGATCAATGAGAAATGGAAGAAAAATCTCAGCTATTTGGCCCAGCAGGTGCAATAATTCTAGCCTCCCTGTTAATGACACGTAATAGCAATTAGGAGACAAAGCAAATAGACGAAAAGAAATACTAAGGTTGCCCATATAGTAAGTCACTTTAAAGAGACACCATTTTCATGAGTAATAGAATACCGTGCAGGGAAAACAAAATTATCAGGCAAAGCGAAACACAGGTATAATCATGCAACACCATCTTATGTTTATTTTTTATGTGTGCATTTTATGGCTGACAGGGATCATTAGGATCACTTACAATGACTTTCACCATAAGGCAGGGCATAGTTTTGGCACCTTTAAAGCAAATCACGATGGCAATAGCAAAATTGCTAATGCAGAAATCCTTTTGCCTCTCAGAAGAGCAATCATTGAGTCTGTAAGCATAGGCTTCTTTCATGCAGAGGGTGGTTCTTCGGAAACAGAGCACGTTAAGCCCCACAGAACCAGATAAGGATTAGTTGGAGAGTGATAAAAAACAGATATGAAGCCACCAGAGTAGCAACAGGACCGGGAGACGTGGCTGGTAATGCCCTCTCTCTGGAGTTACCTACCTCTCCTCCAACAACAGGCAGGGAAGTCTCACTGGGAAGAACTGTCAGGCTGGAGCATTAATACCATACTCACCCGGCCTGACTCAGGCTGTTGAAATTGGTCTTCCGCAAGAAAACAGAGCAAAAATACCTAAATATAGGTGTCTTGAATCATCTTGGAAGACTTGCCATAGACAAAGAAGCAACAGCCAGGTGTGCAGCATTGCTGTTCAAAGGAAGCTCAGCGTTGGCAGTCCTGCGTTATGGGACTGTTTCAACAGCCTGCTCTGGCTGCACAAGTGCTTGCTAGACCTCCATACAAAAAAACTTATGCTTTCAGAAAGACAAAATATTTCATTTTGGCTTATTTTGAACAACAGAGAAAAATCTGATGCGGGGGAGGAAGGGGGAGGATTACATCTTTTTAGCACAAATAAAGGTTATTTTTTAAGGCTCTATTCACCTATATTAATTAAAACTTGGTAGCTAAATAATAATAATTATGAGAAGACAAACTGTGATGGCCAGGGAGACCACTGCTACTGGTAAAGGCTGGCTCATAGCCATGAAGATTTTCAAGAACCTCTTCCCAGAACACATTGCCTGGAGATAAATGGGAGTTTTTTCATTCAAGGAGACGGTTGGGCAGAAGGTCACAGCACTCTTTGGTCCTGAAGATCCCAACTTCTGACACACAAAACTCTGGAGAGGTGGCTCTTTCCCCCTAGAGTTCTGCTGTAGGGATGCTAACCCCCTTGGAGGTAATGGACTCAGTAAGCCCAGCATGGGGCAGGGAGGGTGGGCATCACCCATGGGACCACACTGGCCCTCCTTTTGGCCCTGGTAGCCACCTCCTGGCAGCGGCGCTCTCCAGTGTGTGGACTTCAAAAATCATATTTGGCTTTTCAGAACCAAGCTGCACTTTTCATTCCTATGATACTCAGAAACATTTTATGGGTCTACAGCCCATCCGAGGATATCAATTTCTTGCTGTCCAAAATTGTAACACACTTCATTACGTTCACTAACTTCATATAATGTTATACTACCATTAAAAACCCACCCTTATTCTAATTAAAAAATACTTGCTCCAAAAATTGACTAAACATCTTTTTTTTCTTTCTGTTGCAAACACTCATGACTATATAGTGCCTCATTGTTTTCCCTCCTTGAATAGATGTCTTTAAAAAGCGCAAATAAAGAGAATTAAATGCTGTGTCAAACTACTGGTACCGCATGTTTAAACACCTGCTTCCCTTCATCAGTCCTTCATAACATTGTTAAACGATAATTATACATACTGATGAGTAACGAATCAAAATACTGTAATCTATCTTGAAAGGGGTTTTGCTAATATTACACAGAAGGCATTAATGGGATATTTAGACTGCTCTTGTGAGAGAAAACATACCTTTGTATACAGAGAAAGAAAAACACCAGGAGAACTTACTGTATTTTTTTTCTATACAGCCGGCATCATGCAAAACACAGTTTACTACTCATTTAGGATTTTATATACAAAAAGGAGGATTTGGGGCTGTTTTTCTGTCTTAATCCAAATTATATATTGCAGTTAGTTTCACAATTTTTGCTACGGTAACTGTGGTGTGATGAGTGCTGTCACTCCTATGTCCTTGCCTCCTGGCACTGCCCTCCCACGCTTGGTCCTGCACCACGAGCTCCCCGAGGCAGTGGCTGTGGTCCAGCCCCAGCATCTCTCCGGAGTGGGATGGGGAGACCAGGGTGATGTGCTGCCCACTGGAGAGAGAGGGTCTTCCATTTCTCTCCATTCACTTAGCTCATGGCCGTGACTGCTCCATCCAGACATGGATAAAAGACACAAAGACAGGGGCATTCAGGGCAAATTACAGAGTTGCTCTGGTAAAAGCTGTGTTTCCCTTCCTCTTCTACTTGCCATTTAATTTTCTGCTGGCTCTTAAAAATAAATAAATAAATAAATAACATTACTGCAGATTAATTTCTCTGTACTTTGTCTGAGCTTGACAAGTTATGTAGATCTAGAGGAAAAGGGGAGCCCCTTTCAAAATGGTAAACAAAAAATAGCAAACATTGTATTGCTGTTTTCCAATGTCCTTTTATTTCAAGAATCTGGGGTTTATTCTATAGTTCTTAATAAAAATAGCGCAAAACCAGAAATTTGTGATAAAAACATGTGAACTGCTAACAGGCCGGCACCTTGCAGGCTGGCTGCCTTTCAGATCACAGCCAAAATAATTACCTCCAGAGCACAAGCGGTGAATGGGAGTGCCTCAGAGGACCTGCCTGGTAGGTGGATGTAAGTTGCTTATACCTGGAGGGAAGATTACGCAGTTCTGCTGCTGTGCCTCTTGTTCCCTACCATCTACACCCCTCACACCATATAATATATAAAAGCCACAAACAATCCTAAACTGCAATTTCATATCATTTTATCTTTAGAGGTGTGATTTTCCCTTGAAAAGAAGTTTTTGACAGAGAGTAAACAAGCCATCCACAAGCTCATCACTCTTAATCAATATGTCTTAACCCAGCATAGAGGCTCCACTGTTCGGAAAGTAACCTTGGCTCCCGATTTTATGTTGCATTCACACAAATTTAAGATGCCATACCTAGCGTGCCAATGCACTTACGCATAATTAATAACGTTGGCTTCAGCAATCAGACAGTGGTGATGGGATTTTCAAAACCTCCACTTAATTTCAAAGAAAGGGGCATTATGCCAACACTTTAAATGCCATCCTATCTGAGCTTGACTAAAACCCAATTTAACAAGCTGACCCCATCAGAATTTAAGCAGGCAACACCACAAACCTAATTAAGCTTGTTGGCTAAGGGGGGTAAATCTAGACTCACCCCTCAGATGTCAGCAAAATTACACCAGTAATTTTATGGGTACTTGCACCGTTGAAAGAAAACTTCTAGACCCCTGAACTACCTTAGGGTGTGGACAACTAGGTCATACTTTATCTCTCTTCCAGTTGTGTGCAAAACAAAATGATACAAGCACAAGTAAAAGCTGGCCTTGCGTACAAAAAACCATCCAAAATCTGAAGTCATGGAAACTTTTCCCACTTAAGCAGGTAATCAAATCAAAATGCTACTGACAGTATGCACATTGATATGTTAAGTATCGATAGTAAAGGATCAGAATTGCTCTCTTCCTATTATTTTTGATTCTGCAATACCTGCAGCATTTTAATTTCTTTTTTTTTTAAATAACATTATCACTGGGATATTTTTTGTTAAAATGCTTCCCTACTTGCAACACTGATAAAAGTCTTGAAAAATACATTAAAATTCTTTCTACCGTATTATTAAATAAACAATTTCTCACATAGCTTTTATGAGCGAAAAGTAACTTGTAAAACTGCATATTTTGATCTATGCAAAATAGCATAGATCTCCAAGAAATCTGCATCCTCCATCATAACATATTCTGATTTGAAGTAATACTCTTTAGTCAAGTGATAAATTATCCAAGGCAGAGACTAGAGATTTTTTGGTTCATGTATATCGGCCCTTTCTTGAGGCTCCTCCATGACACTGATACTATCTCCTAACACAACAGAGATATCAGGGAAAAGTAACACATCTTAGTTCTATTCCTACTAAAACCAAGGTGGTTTATAACAGAAGCAGAAGATATGCCAGACCGATGATTACTGAAAAATGTCTAAACATCCCAGTATAACATTGCTATAAATCTTGACAAAATATAATTCAACTTTCTACATGCAAATGACTTGGACAATAAAAAAAGTTATGGTGGTGTTCCTTATTTACTTATTTATTCAGCTGAATTCTCATATTTCTTTTTCTATTTCACCCGCAGAAATTTCAGTGTTCCCATGGAGTTCACAGAGAAGCGGAGGGGCAATAGCAGTGAGAAATAGCACACAACAAATTCTCACCTCTGCTACCTGCAGTCATCAGGAAAACATGAGGTTTTTTTTTTATAAAAAAAAAAGGGCTAAAAGCCTCTCTATTGTGTAGTTATGCAATACAGAGTGTAAATTACTTAATTAGAAATACAATGCTTTAGCCCCATATAAAAGCATAACACTAGGAATGATGTAGCAGAAGATTGGACTGCGCTACACAGCTCTGCCTGCGCAGCAGCAGTAGCCATGACTCTCAAAAATAAATCACATCCTCTAACTAGCACAAATGTATTAGTAAGATATTTCCTATACGCAAACCTACAGCAGCCATACAGTTATTTGTTAAAGCTGTCCTGAAGCTGTTCAAATTGGCATTTAAATTTGCTGGTTAACTCCCTCCTTTTGCTGGCAGACCTCCTGTCTCCACTAGAGGGTATTACCAGTATATCTATATTGCCATAGGCACACCAGCACCGCCTTCCTCCCCTCTTCCCTTTCCAGGGTCAAAATTTGCACCAAAACCTGCAAAATTCTGCCCGTCAGGGACCAGCAGCCTCCCCGCAGCTCTGCAGTCGGTCGGAGTGATGTTCCCGAGCTCCTGCGTTAGGGAGAAACAGGCTGAGAGCCTGCAAGCTCCTGCATGCCTTGGCCAGAGGGAAATTATTTTGTTCTAGGTGCCGTTAGTGACCCACGACTTTAATTATGAGGGTAGCCCTGCAGGCCTCTGCACACACCTGCTGCTGACTCCGGCAGCATTCTGCACGCCTCGAGGCTGTAGGACTAGGGACTTGGCTTTAGCGTGCCTCAACAGCTGGAAGAGGAAAACAACGCTTCTCGCTTTAAGAGCCGTTTATAGCAGAGGAAAATGGAACGTGAAGAAGCTGTTACAAGCACTTGGATTATTTGAGCTGCAGAGGAAAAAAACGTACGGCGACAGAAAGGCAGGTGGGGAATCTTCCATATGCTGGCCAAATAAAAGTGGGAGCTCACTGGAACGGTTATTTGGATTCGCATAGGCACATGTTGACTGGATAATTCCTTAGGCCAAAGTTTATTGGGCCATCTCCTTTTCTCTCCATCCCAGACAAATTTTCATCTTTGTAACAACGATTTTTATAACTGTACAACTTGACAGCCAAGAACAACGGTGATCTACTATGCACAACACTGCACAGAAAACAAGTGACAGATCCTGATCCAAAACCCTCGCAGCCTAAACAGACAACACGGGCAGGGACAAAGGTCTGTGGCCAAGCTGAAGGAACACCAAAGCCAAGAGGCCAGGAACAACTGCTGCCTCAGCACCATTACACTTAACATTAACAGTGGTGTTTACAAAATGTAGTAGAACAGCATCTTACGTGATGTTTCATCAGCTGCTCCACCAGCTTTATTTCCTGACTCCCTCTGCCCCAAAAATCTCATGGCTGAAGAAGCGCAGAAGGTGACTACAGTTTGAGACTGTCATGAGAAAAGAAGAAGAAAATGGGGTGACTGCAGCCCTAATCCTGCCTCTTCCCTCTACAGTGCTGGGACGCTTCATCGGACCACCGTCTGTGGCCAGCCTGAGTCTTTTGGGTTACACACAGTCTTAAAAAGGTTAGATGCTGTCATTGAGTGAGCCGCATGTTACAGCTGAGCAAAAGAAAGGAGAATGAGATTGGGTCCCACCATCCAGTTCACATAGAATTGAATAAATAAAAGCCAGCCAACAAATTAGCTTTTATTATTAGCACTGTTATTAATTATACTATTATGCATAGTCAGTGGGTAATAATTATCAATCTTATCTTGGCACCATTACTAAATATTGCTTCTAAGTGTAATAACCTTTAAAATCTCCAGCCACAGCAAAGTAGCAATACTCACCCTTAGGGTAAAATACTGCTCTCAAACTTAGAAACAAGCTGGATTCATCTACCTTAAAGCAAATACACCCACATGATGAGTAGAAAAGGATTTTAAAGTCACAGTAAACTGGATGCACATCACTTGAAGTCACCTTAAGTTTTCTTCATTTAGTAAGGTAAAAAGGACTTTAAGTGCAACGAAAACAAGGTCTACCGGTTCTTCTGATACACAGTAATTCTCTGTTCACACAGAAGAAGGTCTTTAAAAAGAGGTAGGAAGCACTTCTGCAAAGGTATAGCTGACATGGACACAGAGATAAGACAGGTCCTCTGTCAAAGGTGGAGTTCAGACCAGCAGCAGTGTACCAAAAATCTGATTCTTCAGATCCTTGCAGAATTTCACACATTCCCCATCTTCTACTGCGAACCCCATGGGAAGGCCACGCTGGGAGACACATTTGGATACAGATGTTTTATTACTGTCCGTACAGGGCCAGATGCCCACTGACATTTTGTCATCACAACCGTCCCCGACACTGGCACAACAGCAGCGGCTGCAGCACAGGCTGGTACCCGCTGCCATGGTCAGAGCAGGTCGCTGGCCTTCACGTGCAGCAAGCTGTGTTCAGCACAAACCTGGTCTCAACACATTCAGCAATGGAAAATATTGGAGGGTTTATTTCTCTCCTTAAAACACTGCGATGAATTCAAGCAAGTGGCATAGCTGACCAAGTCAGACATCATGGTGGAACTGAGCAATATTTTCTAAAACTAATGCTCAAATTGACACTGTGACTTCTCACACAATATTTTATAGGTGATGAGTATGTGTGTATCTAAGGTGCAGCATGTTGTCTCCCATAGGCAGACCGAGGTAGGGTAAATCCTTCCACATCAGAATAGCACAGGGAACAAAACGTGGACAGAGTGTGTGGCCTGAGTTTGAAGAGTGTAGTGGTCACCACTGAAGGCTTACTCCCCTAACCATTCATCGTAAATAGGAAGGAAATTAGGACAATTAGAACATTTAAAATGTAAATGACAGAACTAGCTGAAAACCTTTTTTTTTTTTTTCCCCCAGTTCCTACTTGTTTAAACAAAGCCCTAACAAGCTACAATCAGAGAGGTCTGCAATGGATCCATGGCAACAAAAAGCCCTGGCCTATGGCTACCATCTTCCCCAGCACACTGACATTAATTTACCAGATATACATGTACACATTGCAGGAAAAATCACCAGGCTCAAGCTTCATTCACTGAAAAAGGGATCATTAGCAAATGAAAGAAAAAATATAACAGGTCAGCAATTTCCTTGATGAACTCATCTATTTATTTTTATTTGAAAGAGAAAGATGAAATTATTCTTGTAATTTTTCTGCTTTGTACGTCTAGTGAAGAGAAAATTGCACCTATAAAGCTGATTTTGATTATTACACAGCAGATGAATAATAAAATCAATGCTTCAACATCTATGTATTCCTACAAAATTCTTCACAGAGTCATCTAAATAGCACATTAAATGCAAAAGGTGATAGTACTAGAAATAGTACTAAAGATTACACCAAGCGAGGTTTTATTTGTTGTTGTTTTGTGTTGCTTTATAATCTTTGTGTGTGGAAAAGGGCTTATTTAATCAGTCAGAAGATCAAGAGCTACCCAACAGCATGAGAATACTACCTCAAGCCTGATCAAACCAGAAATTCCTAAAAAACTACATTAAAAATTAAGTATATGCAGAAAATAAGCAAAAACATCTCCCACAGTTATGATGGAAATTTTAGACATGCCGTATACTCCCAATGTGGCAATAGCACTTATTAAGAAGAGTTTAAAATTGGTTAAATTTGTGGGTGGAAAAGGGAGGTCTAGGATGGTGTTTTCTGCTGGACGTTTGCTCGCTGTCAGCTTGCAGGTCTGGCTCATCTGGCAGAGGTGAGCTGTGCTGTTCCACAAGTTCCCCGAGCTACGTGCCAAGCTCTGTCCCTCAGCTCAGGACTTCTACATGCCCTGGTATCTCACCCCCACCTATCCCACCAATCCTTCCCAGCTGCCGGCAATACTTATGAACTACCAAGCATGTCTGTTGCCTACAGTTTACACATTACACATTTTGCTACCAGGGGTCTCTCTCCTCCTTGCAGCAGAATGAGAGGGTCAAAAATACAAGCCATCCCTATCTGTGTGCAGGGTGGTCATCAGCGAAGAGCTCTGAAGAGCCAAACAGCCCTGTGTGAATGGAGGACTGGTGCCAGTAGAGCAGGGCAAACAAAGCCACATTGAATGCAGCAAAGCGGTTGTGAGACTGTACATACAGCACAGCAGTCAATGTCTCCAGCCCACGATACTCCATTCACACAGGCTGTACAATAACGTATTTAAAAATTAGTTAGAGTTTTATTTATTCTGTTTTTGCAGGCTGAGCACATCACTTCTGGAAGAGATTTCAGACAGAGATTTCAAAGGTGTAACAGATCTAAGGATACTCTCAGGTGGCATAACAGAAATTTCAGCTCACATTTTAGTCTTGCCTAATGCAGGTTTGCGGTATGGCAGGGTGGTCTGTCACAATCAGATTTCCTCGATCAGCTTCTCAGCTCTGTACATGTCACACTAGTAAACAGTTTCGAAATCAAATACTCGTCTGATAATTTACTAGAAATTAAATCATCTAGGGCTAGACACCATTAAAAACTGGACTGCACAAACAGCAATTTCTACTCCCCAAGTCCAACGGAAAGACAAAGCATGAGATTTCTCCACCATACGTTGGCCAGTACTCTTGACTCACTCAAAATAATCATAAGTAAGTAAAATCAGATATCTGAGACTTAGTATTATTCTCATATGAAGTTAAAGCCCTATATTGGTATTAATTGGTTAGCTTTCCAGGCCAGATTCAGGAACCTATCATATGTGTTCTAAAGCCACCCACAAAAGACTTGCCCGAGGATACCACAATGCTCTTCCTGAAGATACCACAGCGTTTTTCTGTATTGCATCTAGCGGTCATTTCAGCTGTCTTTGCCTAATGAGCAACCCCAGCACATGCCTACATTTTCGGACATTTCAGTCGTGCAAAGTACTGAGCAGACAGAGAGGGGGCTGATGAAACCTGGGATGTCAGTAGAAATTATTCAGAAAAATCCCACAGCCCATATTCGACTTTCAACACATGAGATATACATTTAGGAATTATTCTGACCATAACCACTGTTAAATGCTGCTCCTGGAGATCAAACAACATATGTAACACACACCGGTTATGCTGCTATAGGACCCTAATCCCAACCATGGTTACTACCAAACTACCAACATTAACTAGGAGCAGATAATGTCCTCTGATGCACCACTGCCACTTAAATACTTTCATTAAGTAATAAATACAATTTGCTGTCTTTCATTGCATAAATTCTC
This sequence comes from Xenus cinereus, assembly GCA_025774025.1. Lineage (NCBI taxonomy): Eukaryota > Metazoa > Chordata > Aves > Charadriiformes > Scolopacidae > Xenus > Xenus cinereus. The sequence continues at coordinate 59,899,296 of JAOXJK010000001.1, read as the reverse complement.
TCATCTTATTTCACATTGTAATTTGTTTGACAGGAACATTATAAAGAGTCAATTACATTTTAACTGTATCGTGTTTCTTTTTTAAAAAAATAATATCTGCAATGTCTGACAAACAACAGTCTGCACAGTCACTCTGGGGACTCTTTTTCACACTGTTTATAATTAGGGCAAATGTGTTCTTTCAAGGTTTAGTTACCAATAAGGAGTAATTTCTTTATAGCTGTAAAGAGCCATTGTGCTTGGGGTCCAGCAGGACTGTGTTCATCACCATTATTGTTCAATGTGTTTGTGAAATCCCTTAAATGTCTAATAAGGCAAAACAGGAAGGCTGTTGATGGATATCAATGCAAACAATACAAGATATTTTGCTTCCTGAGCCCTCAGAAGGGCTATAGCTCCAGCTCAAATACTCCTACGATCTCCAGGCCTTCATGTTACCATGGCAGAAGCAATAGCAAACAAAGATGAGCCAACACTTTATAAAACAAAATATGAAATATAGCCTAGTTATTATGGACGTGTAACTTCAAATAGCCAAATCTTTTTGGCAGGCAGAACCTTATAAAGAAAGACAAGAGATATTATTCAATGTTACTTATCTCTAATATCTGTGAAAAGGCACTACATACTCATGCACATACACACGTTTGTATTTGAATAATCTAGCACCAGGATTACTGAACCTTTTTAAGACAAAACATAATATTTTAAAACCTTTCACCATAGCCGACACCTAAGAATTGCTTTGCTCATCAAAATGCAGGAACAACTGGGGCTGGAGATACCAACCACGCTAGTGAATTAACATAATGTACAACAGTTATAGAGACCAGAAGCTAAAATGCGCTACCTCTGGTAGAGACAAAAGAATGTTCTTAGCTAGAAAGCCATTTGGTCAGGGTAGAGTTTCTTATCTGCTCTGGGATAAGTTCAAGTCAACTTTAAACTACAGAAAAAGTCAGGACCAAGTTTTACATGTGATTCAAAGAAAGTCTTCCCCAAAATGTATTTTCTGAAGGTCTCAGTCAACATTCAGTGCAGAACTGTATTTCCATACCCAAAACTACCCTAAAGCAGATCACTTCCTAGAAAACCTCCACACAGCATCAGGTATCGAGGCAGCGGTTTTTGCCATGCAGATGTATTCTTCCAATGGTGCTTTAGAAGTTCAGAGGGGCAGATCATCCTCATGGGGTGAAACAATATACAGCAGCTGGGGATCTGTGGTCTAAATTATGTAAGAGCTGCTCATTCCCATGATCTGTAACAGCACATAGCTATATAGAAACATGTGAAATAGCACTGTCTAGTCAAAGTTTAGTTAGTATAAAACTTATCACTGCTTTCAATTTGAGTGCTTACCCATCTTGAACCTTAGTGGCTTGCAAAACTTGGTGGAAAGCATTAGAGTTTGCACCATACACTGCCTCAAGGAGAAACGTGCTACTTATTAGAGTTACTCTATGCCTCAGTATGTGCCAGCAACAGATACTAATCCTGCATAATCTCTAACAACTGTAGAAAGGCATCTAGGAATGATCTTTGTCACCTTGACTAGACAAAAACATTTTTAAAAACATGAGTAGTCCCCCTAAGCAGATTAACCACAAAACTGAGGATAAAGTAGCGGTTACAGGTTGTCTGTCTTTGTCAAATAGCTTTAGCATTCCCACTAAAGAGAAAGCACCTGCAATATGGGAATGGTTGTGGGCTCTTGCAAAGGTTTGACCTCATCATGTTTCAGTTGGCCTAACACACAGGTATGATTTCTTTGTCGATTAAAGAGTATTGTAATCAACAAGGAAAAAAAAACATACTTGAAAGTAACAAGTAGCTCGGATATTCATTACTAGCCATTAACCTGATTTTCTAATGAATACGACATTAGGCATTCATTAACAATCATTTGTGTTTATGTGGAACAGTGGCTGTATAATGAAGGTTGATAAATGAATGGAAATGAAACGAGGGAATTTTGGACACTTGTAAAGCAATTAACTTGTTTGGCATTAATTACATATTGAAAAGCTAAATCAAGTACATTTGGAAAGCCACTAGGACAGAGACACAGACCAAGGGTAGATATAAAGACTAGATATAAAAGAAAACCTTTATTTCTTTTAAATAAAGAAATACAGCCAGAAGTATGGTATTAATGACAAACAAAGTCCATTTCTAGCAAAAAGAAATCGGATTGCAGCCTGCATGTTAATAAAGAAAAAAGTTAATGAAAAGTGAAACAATGAAGCCAATAAAATAACCCCTCACAGTTGACAATGAAGTGCAAACAGGTGGTGTACTAGAGGGTTAATGTTTTTGTTTCTTAAAGAAAGAGCCATACAAGTACCCACACACTTCAACGTATGCTAATAAACGAAACCACCTCGCAAATTAGATGCTAGAAATGAGGGAATATGGAAGCTCATTTTACAGTTACCAGGACACATTCCCTCTAATGAGTCGGTAACCTGATCTTTCCAAGCTGTTTTGACGGTATCATTTCAGCTCGGTATGTCCCAGCCCCAAAAACAGATGCTTTCTCTGCCGTTCGCCTGCACGGAAACACGTTAACTCCGATGAAGGTGACACAGCCTCAGCAAACATCATCCAAGCCTCTCTTTTGCAAGATTAAGATTAACAGTATCAAAGATAGGGGCAAAAGGAGAAAAGAGAAAACTGAAGAGTAAATAATGGGAAAATTTTTGCTTCGCTGGGATTTGCTAGGGTGGATCTCTCTTCAGCAAAGGAGAAGAGGTCTCCTCTGGTGTACTGTATTCCTTTCCCCCGTTCTCTTCCCACCACTCTTGATGAAGCAGTGCCACTTCACCTCCCACAGCAACATACAGGACACCTGACAAGTGCAGGAGGTCCTCCTCTGCTCCTGTCTGCACCGAGAGCTCACAGGGAGATCCTACCCCACTGAGAAAGGGCCTCCGGCAGAGCAGAACCTCAGCTACCAGAGAGGCCACATGGTTCGACCTGGGAAACAAGGTGAGATATTTCAAACTGAGAACCCCATACACTATGGAAGCAGGTAGCAGATGGTGAGAGCTGCTCCTGTGTCAGGATATTACTCCTCCTGCCAGAAAGCTGGACCATCTTCCCTGCCCAAACCCATGACTCAGGTGCTGCCAACTCCTAGCCTGTGCCACTGAGGAAAGGAAACATTTTCCCTCTGCCTGTTGCTAGTGCAGTAAAGCTAAAATGTTAAGTTTATCCCCACCAAAGACCCATATAGATGCTCACATATATGGAATTAGACCAAGAGACCTGTCAGTAATGTTTCCTGTTTCACAGAGATTCAGCAAACACCGAGCACAGAACCCAGATCCGTTTCCAGGAATCACTAACAGCCTTTATCTCTAGTCACTTGTTCTGCCACAGATTCCACGTACAAAATGCCAGTATGATAGAACTAAAAAAAGCATACAGAAGATGACTTATATCCAGACATTTCTACAATTAAAAAGCTTTACACCTGACAACACACATTTCACCTGGCAGGTGCTTTCTAAATTCAGTGTTCTCGATTTATATCCTATACCATAAAAACTGTTTATTGTCTCCTGTTTTCCAAGCACATTCCCACAACAGAAAAACTAAATAAATCTCATCTTGCTGCAATTAATCTTGCTGGCGCTCACAGTCAAGCTTTAGTGGACACATGTTCCATACTGGGGTCCATATCAAAGACACGGACTACCACAGGTACATCACCAACTCTATAGGGAGAATATAATTTTATTTCCCTTAGACCAAACTACACATAGCCCTCAATAAGTTGGAGAAGCCTCATTTAAAACGTGTTTTAAGCTTGTTTGGTATGCTTTTCCTCCACTGCTGCGGTGCTCCAATGTTAGCTGAGAACCCCGGTGAATCTTCAGAAAGACCCAGCACCACTATAGGAAACCACAAATCCTTAACTAACATATGCTAACTTTTCTCCTCGGAACAAAAGCAGCACCTCTGTTGTCCCCTCAGCAGAAAACACCAATCAAAGACGACTCTTTTCAGGAACAAATGTTAGCCAGGAACTTCAGTTGTGTTTAATTAAGTTCTTCCGAAAGAAACTGCATGCTGTGGCACTGAAAAGGTTATCAGAGGTCAGCTGCCTGCCATGACTTTGTGACCCCCAAAAGGCAAAATAAAAGATAGTGGTATCCCTGCTGGTAAGATTGGCTTCCGCATTTGTTTCCCTCCCTTTCTGCTTTAATTTAATAGCAATCAGCACAATATGGCTGCTTTTCTTTGAACAATAGGATGGGCAGAAGTTAGATTTACAGCACTGCAAGGGGGAAAGCACGCTATGGCTCTTGATCTACAATAGGAACATCACTTTGATACCCATAAATAACTTGCAAACCTACTTAAGATTCATTGCTGTCAAGAGCTGACAGATGTGTGCTTTTTTAAAATTTAATATTACCTTATGGAGCCTCTCAAACACACCACTGCTAAGTCAAACAACTGCCTTTAAAAATGGAAGATAATTCAGGGTACAGATCCATGTGGAATATATAATGTATTCTCAATATTTCTCTGAACCATTATAGAAGAGCTATCACCATAAACATACAAATCCACACTTAAACGACCCACATAACAAGCAAAACTATTGAGGAGGTTGAGACAACATTGTCAGGATCCTCCTTCGAGTTACTTTGGTCACAGCAAATATGAGCTACAGTCTCTATGATTATCAAAGTGCACAGAATCGACAGGATTTGACCTGATGTGTCCAAGGGAAAATCTGTGTAATTCCAAAGTTTTCAGAACATCTTGTGATACATTTTTAAAGCACTCCAATCAATATTAATGAGATTGCCTCCCAAATTCAGTTATCCTTCTAGTGATGATAAGGTAAAATGGAGTTGTTTAACCTTCTGAATTTGTGTAATCATTTTACAGTGCAAGAACTTTAGACATTAGGAGCCAATGTTTCTGTTATTGTCTGAGAAGATACAAGTTGAGTGGGGGGTTGGGGGGTTTTCTTAAGCCATTTCCAACCTCTTCAGCTGTGGTTCCTCATGACTCATTCCTGCCCAGCAAACTGCCTTCTGTTGAATATTTCCATCATGGAAAACTTAGCAGCTTCCTTCAGATCCAGGATGGGATGGCATCCACAGCCTTACTGATAGATCCCCCCATCACACAAAATCCTGACCCTATCCAAGGCCATGGCAAAAGTCTCACTGACTTCAGTGGAGCCAGGACTGCTCCCAGCTCTTTGCTCCAAATCAAGCTCATTCTCTCTCTCCTTCTCCAGTCCCACCACTCTGTTTTCAAAATTATGAAAGATTCAACTCTGCTTCCAAAGCCAGGGCAGAGGTGGAGAGGCTTGGAGCAAGGGCAGTCTCAGCCCAGAGAGGGAGCCTGAGACCACAGTCAGCGCAAACACCACCTTAGCTGCTCAATCCTATTTGTTCTTAGCAGTTGAGCCGTTCATCAAAATGAAGAGAGGTGATTGCACCCTCTTTTAGACCACTTACTCATTTTGGTTTGAGGAGAGGTCAGGCAATCGGATGATAATTTCCTGTGATACTGCAAAATCTCCCACTGAAATCAGTATGATTCTAGGTACATTGGGAATACAATGTACTTGCACTATGAGTATTACCTTAATTTCCAAGCTTATTAAAGACAGAAAATACCTTTTATGTTTTCTAAATGTCTAAAGCGTCGAATCTCAGGTCATTACCATGCTAAACAGCACAGAGCAGGAAGTTAGATATGTTATGGCAGGGATGTGGGTTTTTTCCTCAGTAATCCCTTTAGTGGCAAAGTGTTGGTGCTTTGTTTGCCAGGTGAATTACTCTCTAGAAAATGTAGTCGGTCTTCGAAGAAGGGAAGAAGGCATAGCTCTGTACTATACAGATATGCAAAATTATTATCAATAGCTATCAATTCCAGCAGCAAGCTGAGCTTTGCAGTTCAGAAGTATACATTTTAAAGTGAATCACAATTAGAAAACCAGTTCCAAGATTAAAGTTATCAGAGATGAAAAGACACAGACTACTGTTAGTTTTCTGCAGCAACAATCAATCCTGTTCTTCTCTCTGCTTGAATTTTCTCCTCTGTTGAAACACTAGAGTCATGAGGCTTTAATCAATACGCAAAGCAATTACTTTCTGAAATAAAACAATCTTAGGTCAATGAAAGATAATGGAAATCATACAGGGAGTTATTTATGTCTAAATACCAAGCTTCTGCGTTTGGTTCCAGAGAAATCCAAATGACAAGGAGTACAGTATTTGTTTTCCCTGGTAACGCACTGGGATACCACAGCATATACTTTAGCTGAGTACAGCCTCCTGTGTTTGTCCTCAGCTTGTTCCACATAATTCAGTAAAATACACAGATGAGTGCCACATCTGGATTTGTTACCTAGGCAGCAAATAAACTTCATCTGAAACCTCATAGCAAAACATGCAGTTTGAAATTTTAACTGGTGTGGCAAGTGCCTCATTTATCAAACCCACAAGGAGAAAAGCAAAATGCAAGTGATCAACAGCATCTCAGTTAAAATGAAGTTGCATTGGGGATTTTCAACTTTAATTACTTTAATTTTCTAGCTCTAACTTTCATAAAACACTTGAATATTGAAGGGAGCACTGGTATCTCTAACACACCAACGTGACAACAGACTCCTGGCCCTATTCAGAGAACAAGCTAAAGCTGTCCTCATGACAGCAATTATATTTCATTTACAGCACAAAAGGCAAATGGGAGTACTTGTGGTTCTACTTACTATATCAGGTGTTTCTAATAAAAAACCATATTTTGGAAAAAAATAAGCAAATAAGCACAGCTCATCTAAGTCCAAAAAAAATATTTAAGAGAAAGACTGATCAGTCCTTCACAACTCCATACAGTTTAGTGTAGAGGTTACAAAAATGCTTTTCATGTTCCCATGACACTGGGTTCAAGGCTATTTTAAAGAGATTTACAAACATTTTGGCCTTCAGGAGACTTTGAATCAGTAAGGGAGTAAGATCATCAAGCTCACACTAACCTTGTTTAAAGTGGAGGTCTTTAATATGAATGGCTTTAAAATATTTTTCTCAATATCGCTATTTGAGACATTGGTTAGTTCAAGATTTTTCTTGTCTCTCTTAAAATAATGCATCTTTCGCCATCCCTATGACAGGAAGACATTTTTACCTTGAGTAGCAGATTACTTTGTCTAATTTCTTTGAGAAAGCAAAACAGGTGTCTTTTCTGGCAGTTCAAAGGATTTCATGAGTGTATCTTAACCTTCTGCGCTGTGGCTCAAGACAAAGTGTTCAAAATCATCAGGGAGAGGCATTGTACAGGGAGAAAATTACCTGAATATTACCCACACAGCATGCCAACGGCAGCCAAGTGGTTTTTCTCAGTCATTTTCAGCAAGGGTATGAGCTCATCTTGTACATGATAAACTAAAGGAGGAACGTACGCTCTTGAAGCCTGATGAAAGCCAATAAATGTGATCACAGGCATAAAAGCTGGTTGTTTAAAGGATAAATAACAATAAGAGGAAACTAATGCTTTGCAGAAGAACAGATCAAAATTGTCCAGTGTATAAAAGTTCAAGATACCATTACTGTTTGTGGTTAATAAAGAAAGACGAACACTTGGAAAATAGACTGTGTACTGGCATTAGTCAGAGGTGCCAGCAGTAAATTGTAATTTCTTACCACTCTTAGTCCTTTACACTGTCTTTCCAAGAAGAGTAAAGCAACCAGATCTCGTTGCTGAGATTACCTAGGATGAAATCAGTCATCCCTGAAGCAGAATTCAGGAGGGTATGGGGGGAAAGGGAGGGTTATGTCTTATTACTAAAGCAGTTTACACCATCTCAAGTCATTTTCCCAAGCGGCAAATTCAACTGTGTAAGGAATTGTGTAATTATGGACCCATCAGCTTTGGTCTGAACCTGCAAAAGACATGTGCACCCCCACGTGTACCAAGAATGGTCCCATTGTCTAACCAACGAAGCCTGGGTTACACCCATGCATAAAATCTTGGTATATGTGGGACCCATCATTGCAGCCAGGTTTACTGCAGAACGCAATATTCATGAGGGCATCAGTTGTATTGATATATTGGTATATATACCAATACATAGACCAGGAGAAGACACTGCAGGGCATGTCTTCCTTCCTTCCAGCCACACCTTCCCTTTCCTCTTTTTACCCCAAAAGTCTTTCCTGAAGACTCAAAGTCAAATCCAGAGATCTCCATAAAGACATAAGTGAGACAGACCAGTACCACAGGGGTCCGTCTCCAAATGCCAGTTCCCCCTGTGGAAGGAGGAGTCAGAAGAACTGGTGTCTTCCTTTGAAGAGCTGGCGGGTTTGTGATTCTGCCCTCTGCCAGATAAACTGGGCATGAGGGAGAGACCAGGACCTCAAACATCCAAATTCCTCAACTCCATTAGTCACCAAAACTATGCAAGTCCAGAAGCAATGTCACACCTGTCAGCTACATTGCTTGTCATCCACGACAACTGCGTTCACAAGCTGCCTCCCACAATGTTATTCTTCCACTAAGTTTTACCCAAATTACAAGTTTTTTTTTCAAACTCCGTTGCTTTAGCATCTTTGACCTTGAAAACCCTGCCTCTGCAGAACTCCTCCCGAGTCAAAAATGTCTCAGTATGTCACGAAAAGAAGATTATAAAATGGCACAAGATATTTATTTCTTACAATTACAACATGGTGATACTTCATGTTCAGTATCTAATAGACAAATATTTGAATGTCAAACATATGGAACATATATTTTGAAGTCCTGGGATGCAAGACCATTGTTACCTGCAGAAGAAGAAACAATAATGACTGATTTAAATCAGCACATCTCTATCAACCTCAGGAGGGCTGTGCTTCTGTGAGAATCTGGTAGAAAACTTCAGTTTGATTATTAACACAAGTAAATCTTGGGGAGAGAGCAGCCCCTAGGGTGTTTCAACCATATTGTACAATTCTCTAGTTGTGGTCTACACTGTAGGCTTCAAATCCCTCCTCCATCAAAGAGGAGCTTGAACTGCACTGCCTCCATTCCCTACTTGAGAGAGAATGAGTGTCTTCTCCCTGAGGGGAGAAAGGTGACTTTTGTAGGCTTTTTGCTCAGTGTAATCAAGATGTAATCATGTTTAATTATGCTATTAAATAATGTGGAGTTAAATTATTCTCTAGTAAAACCAATCTCATAAATAGTATACATGTACCTTCTTTTCCAGCATGTTCACATTACAATTTTCATTCAAATTAGGGGTTTCTCTTGTCATCTTTTGTCAATGTTTTTTAATCAGAAATAATAAAAAATATGGCTTTTCGGTTCTTACATTAAATAAAAATTCACGAAGTTTATTCAGGATGACTTTTGCAGAAGAAAATACAAGCACCAACCAAGTAAGATGGCATGGAAGCTACAAGTGCACACTTAAAACAACTTGTCTGCACTTGCAATATTAATCACAGGCCATTGCAGGTGGGGTTTTCTGAAATGCTCTGCGTTGGCCCAGTTCCCAGTAGGCCAGCACAGGGTGCTCTGTAAGACATGATCAGAGGTTTAATTAAATATTATGGAAAGCATTGCCATCACTGGCTGACCCTTTCTCCTGACCTCAAGAAAAGAACTGAACGGATGAGCGCAGCAAGGTCAAGCCACATACCTTCAGCTTCACTTCTTAGTTCATAAAATAAATCCTTGACTTTCTATGTAGAGGTAAAACAGTTGTTTCTTAAGAAAATTGTAAATTATAGCCAGAAAGACTGGCAGGGATCAGTCCAACCCTTCCCATGGATGGTTAATGAGAAGAAAGATGCTTCTCATCCTTCTTACCAACCCCTCCACCCCTTTTGCCATGTTGGTTTGGAACAAGTTTAACACAAGTTTTGCTATTGAGGATTCTGATCTTCTCACCCTAGCCATGAACAGCAGCAAGTCTTGAATTTTCTTTTACTTAAATATATTTACCATTTTTTCTCTTTATTGTTGATCATCCTTTTGAACCACCAGGTCCTCCCTGATAACCTGTAGCTGCCTTCCTCGGCTTTCCTCAGAGTAACTAGAGGGGTGGGACACGCGGAGCATGACAAGAAGATTCTAATCCAAAAAGATAGGCAAGAACTGTGCACCCTGCATAGAGGCCTGAAATGATGGTTGTGCCTTGTTCTCCCAATCCATCTATGAGAACAAGGAGCCTCACTACAGAAACATGTTTCACTGAAGCCCAGAGCCACAAGGTCTAGCAAGTCCCAGGTGATAACTGTGGTAAAAACCAAGAGAGCCTAAACCTAAAATAGGATTTAAGCCTAAAGATAAAATATACCTCATGGTGAGAGCAATAGCCAAGTATAAATCACATCTCACAAAATCTCTGAAGTCAACTGAGCAGGATTCAATCTTGTCTTACACAAATTACAAAATAGCTATCCTAATTAGTGGCACCCACTATTCCAGGTTGTTCTCTTTTTTTTAGGAAATTCGGAATTTCATCCTGATAACTGATAAAAAATTGACAGTTATGATAGCATCAGTGTTCGTTCCCCCTTTTTATTTTTCTTTTCCAAATAGTTTTATATATCAGCCATTCCTGGGCAGTATTTGTGCAGCTTTTATTCACTGCCTGAAAGAGGAAAGGATGCTTTGGGCTTCTGGTTTTGCTCATAATTTCACATTGGCAAAGTTTGTTCAAATCCCTTTAAAACCTCTAAACCTATCTATGAGCCAAAAAGGTACAGCTTCAGAAGGCAAAAGAAATAAATCTCTTTGAAATGCTAATGGAGTGGAACATTTTCTGCTATTTCAAGAAATAATCTAGCCTTTTGGAAAATTTGTAAAGGGTTTGCTCTAATGAAGATATTTTAATTTATGACGTGCAATTACAGTTCAGTGAAAACAATATTGTGCTGTCACAGCCTTGTTCCTTGTGCTGTGAAAATAGAAACACCATTATGAGAGAGAAACCGCCGCTTTTAGGAACACACAATGTTTCACTAGCTTTGTCGAAGACGAACAAAGCCCCGAGCTCTGTGTAGATATCTGAAAGGTGCAGTATTCTTTTTACAGTGACACTTCAGTTACTTTTCTTTAAGCATTTTTAAAGGGATAAAAAAAAAAAAAAGTGTCTACCATGAGTCTGTCAAGAGCCTTAAGGAACTGGAATAAAAACACATAGAGACAGTACAAGGCTTGGTTTTGTACCCGCCGCCACACGCGTGATTGAGAGCATAGACACGGCAGCAGGCTAGCTCCAGCAGCAGAGAAAAGGCGCTATGCCCAAATATTGCTCGTCGAGCTAAAGTATGGATCTGGGAACATGGAGAGGAAAAAAAAAAAAAAAGGCTTCAAAAGGAAAATAAAACAATGCTGCTAAAATAGGCCTGATTATGTGGGTCACTAAGTACTGTGTATTTCCCCTGTAGCATTTCATAGTGGTTACTGTTGCCAGGGGAAGCTTGATCCTCTCATTATGTATGTTTGTCTTTCACATCAGAGCTCCTCTCTTTCTTTCCCTGCCCCGGCACTGTAACAGAAATAAAAATAAGGAATGAACCCCCATTATTACCCAAATACCTACAAAGCAGAGGGAGTGACCCCGGCAGGTCGGCGGGTCAGCCCCCTCATCATTGATGCACTTGCTCCAGCGGACCCCTGCCTTTTGTCGCCAGGTCAAAGCCAAGACCTCTGCTGAGTGTCCTCAGTGAAGAATTAACAAGTGTGACAATTTGCGGTCCCTCCCCCCTCCCCGCCAGCCCCCGGTCCTGCCTGTGTGAATGCTGTAAATAGAGACATCTGGATGGAGGCCTTTCACTGCAGTAATTGAAAATGAACATGGATCAAGTTCTGGCCTGTTGTATTCATAAATCTTCAGGCTTAATTACATTAAAGGGAAATCTAGGGCCCGGCTCTATGGAAACGGCAGATCCTATCAGGCTTTCAGATCATGAATCTTTACGATAAGTGTTTTTCCTCTCTTCGGGACAGTCGGATGAGAAATTTCGATTGGGTCTTTCCAGCGTCAGAAACCCAGCAAAGATCTATAGTTGTTCTTTGCATTTTCCTTTTCCTTCGTACGGGATGCGTTTCCACCAGTGGGGAGCTGGAGGACTTGGACGTGCAAGGCATCGGGCTGCCATCCTACCAGTCATTTAGGGGATTGATCCCGGAGGGCCACACACCCTCCACATGGGAATTCAGGAGACGGGAAATGTGTAGCTAGCTCAGTGTCATGGGTTTTGCAGGCACAGAGCCCTTGGTTCTGCTCCCCAGCAAAAGTTGGGGCACGATAAGCAAATCATTCTGCTTGCTCATCTCCATACTTTTTGAAAACAAAAAAGAGATTTTGAGTTCAGTGGAGGCTTTCTTCACATCTGCCTTTTAAAAACTTCACTGTTGTTGAAGAAAAAACTGAAAATTCAATAAACAAACAAACAGGTGGCAGAAGGGCAAAAATTTGGCATTTCAAGTGACACTTTCTAGTTGTTAAGAGCTGGTTGTTTTGAAAAAGCACTGACACTTTTGGCAGCATTTTCTGTCTCTGTAATGAGCTCTCATCACAGTTACAGGCTCCGCAGTGAGCTTCTACGTGATGCAGGTTTTCAATGCAGCAGAAGCTGTGATAAAAGGAACACTCCAAATGGAATAAAGATACGCAAGACCCAAGATATTTGTATGTGAGGTAAGGGTTTTCCTAAACCCTACCCAGAAAAAGTACTGGTGTAGACAGACCCCTTTAATTAAATTCTGCAGGAACTAATTTGATAGCGTGTAACCTGACTACTGTCTCCAAAGCCACCAGACAATACTAGTGAGACACAATATGGCCAAGTAATACTGAACCCTCCTGTTCATTGCAAGACCATTGGAAGGATATGGTACAACAAATAAGGAAATCTTGTATCTTGGCCTTCATGTGTATTCTGAATGGCAGCATGTGTTGTTTTTTTATAATTCTACTTGTGAGTATTTTAAAACTAAAGAAATATTAAAATCCACCAGGGGAAAAAAAAA
>JAOXJK010000001.1:59846240-59873389 GCA_025774025.1 Xenus cinereus | reverse complement strand
CCAGTAGATAAGGGACTAGTAGGCATAATTATCTGTAACAGTATAAAAGTGTGATCGCGCCACAATAAAGTTGAAGCCTGCTTTATCACTCATATTGAGTCGACCGCTCGTTTCCCTCGCTCGTCGCATCACGCTTGCAAAGTTCTCTTTACACATCACTCATCAGGGAACAGATTCCTCAGATGTAAAGCTACCAACAACATTCATTACAAACAACTGTATTTGGGTATTGTTACACATTGCAAAGCTATAACTGAGCAGAGCCAAGCAACTATTTCCAGCTTTAGAAATATCTGCTGTTACATGGAGCAAGAGCAGCCCCGTGGCATACACATAGAAAGGCTGTGGGTTAACAGCTGACATGGCATTCAGCAAATCTTGTGGTACCTCTGTTCCAGTATCACCATAAGTCAAACAGGGTAGCACTTAACTCATCCTTCTAAGGTGAAATAAGGGCTACTAACTGAATGCTTGTAAAGCTCTAAAGCTATGAAATGTTTTCGTGAAATAATCTGTATAAAAATGGCATCTTACCAACAAATGGAGCTTGTTAAAGCACCACAGAAATTTTTTCCAAGTGGTTAAATCAAAACACCCAGCGCATATGACCCATCAAGATGAAGAAAGGTGCTTTCTTGTTAGTTTGTAATCACTGTTGAAGCACTTTTTCACATGATGCCACACTCACATCTCAGAAATGTTAATGAAGTTTTCTATTGACATGCTGAACACAAGCAGTACATGCTTTTAGGTGTCACAGCTAATAGTCCTCGCTGCTCGCATGAATCAATAAGGAGAAAGCAGACTCTTAAAGATGAATATTTTGTTTCCCAGAATATTATTATGCTTATACCTATCGTACAGCTCAGAGCAATCCACATAGAAGGAGTATGGAATATTTGTGTTCTGGATTTATCTTGCATTTTAAAGAGCAAGTATTTCTAAGCCAAGAAAAGGTTACTGCATCAATTACAAAGTAAATGTGGGAGAAATACCAAGAATCACTTCTAGGAAAACTAAAATCAATGGGTGGATAACTAATACTGAGAAACAGAGGTAAAGCACACATCTCATGACAATGTGTAAAGTACAACTTCTGCAATCTCCTTTATCAACTTTTTGAGGAAGTGTTTTGTACCTCCAGTGCTAGCTTGTTTTCCTGTTGTTTCCAGAAAGAATATTTCAATGAATTCACTGCTTACAATTCAAGATGCAAAGCATCAGGACAAGAAAGCTAAAGAAACATCCTGGTTTAGACAAACAATGGGCTTCTGTTATTTCTTCACTGCCTTATGCACAGATTCACGAAGGCATTCAGAAGACTCCATCTACGAGGACGTGATATCCTGAATGCCTTTTCCAGTCTGAGTCTTGGAAGTCTAAACATCAAGACCTACCCTGCACAAAGAGAGCAAAGTTAACATTTCTGTGCACTTGAGAAAAGAAGCCATTCAGGTTGATGAATATCGCTACAGGATATGTTGTTAGCTAGAGTTCCTCGCACTCTTTTACTGCACAGGCTGTGTTGGTAAGATGCATTTGAATTTATACAAGACATCTAACTTAGCAAACTGTGGCACCTTGAGGAAAACCAGCATTGTGTGGAATGAACATGACATGCATTAGATAACATAAACACTGATTCATGGGCTCATTTCTCAAATGAGATGAGATGAGAGGCTTTGTCAAAGCAATGAAAGAGAGACTTCCTGAGGGAAATGTGCAATTTGGAAATATTTGGACCAATCATGAAAGCACTGTGTGCAGGAGACAGGACTGTGAATTTTCTTACACCCACTTTCCAGTCAGGCTGCATACAAGTGCTGAGCTTTCTTGCATGGATAAAGCCTGGGATGAACAATGTATTTTGGTCAGCACATTTGAGAATTTCCATATAATATTGATTTTCTTTACCCATTCAGCCATCTCTTGTCTAGGCTGTTATGTTGATTTGGAAAGAAATGAGAACGCTACCAGCATCTAGCCAGAAATCCACTAGCCAAATTGTGTTATTATTCCTACTGAAGTAAACCTATCTAAGGAAAGTAACATTAGTCTGACTGACCATGTTTCAATATTTACGTGAATTAACTACTAAGTGGAAAACTACAGAAAAACTAACGAAAGCAGGGCAATGAATACAGAGGAATTCTTTTGAAAACCATGTTTTCTATAACAGTTGAGAAGATTAAAGCTCTGCTTAGGTCTGTACTGTACATTAAAAGATACAGGACTGGGGAATGGGGAGGGCTGCAGAATGGCTCTGCAGACTCCAGTCTCCCGTGAGCAGCATGGAGACACTGAACCTTGAAAGGCCAAGTGGAAGAGAGCACCTAAGTCAAGCTCTGCTAGAGGGTGATACAAAATAAGAGCGTATCTTTCCACAGTACCTAGAGCAGCAGCCTAAGGACACTAATCTCCAGGACTAACAGTCAGAATTTAAGTATACTCAAAGTATTTTTAAAAGTCCGTGACAATATTCTTGACCTGACATCATGGCTCCCAGGCAGCCGTATACAGCAGCAAATACAGCAAATAAGACCCACACTGATGCTGGCAAGTGAATAGTGTTGAAAAAGAAACTTTTAATGCGTTAGAGAAGGAGGTTGGATACTACGTTCAAATATTTCAATACAACCTGCCATGACTTTTAAACCGCCAGCTTAGCATATATGTCTTATATTCAAAAGTCTTATTCTCTTCTTGGGCAGTACTAACCAGGTTTCTGGCAGTAACACTAATTTCTAGGCTCTCTGGGCCAAACTGGAAATGCAGGCAGCTTTCTGCAAGTCATGTAACTCTCTCATCACGTCAAAGCATATCTGAGGCGCCGGTACCACTTTTACCTTAAGAATGACCTAGAAGAGCAGTAGTAGCTAGAAAATAACAACAGTAATATTTAAAATAAAAGTTTAGCAACACAGTCAGATCTCAAAAAGGCATTCAAACGTGTGGTTTCAAAACAGCGAATTTGCTTCCTTGTGCAGCTGAGATGTTAATGACAACCAAGAGATACTGCAATAACAGGAGCAGAGAGGCTTACATTTAGCCAAGAGGTTAATTTTGGAGAAGAGGAAAAATCAGTTTGGTTTTTTTTTAGTGCAAAGCTACAACTCTGTCCCTTGTAAACCACACTATTTCTCCTAAGTTTTGAACACAGAAGTAAGTCAGGATCCAGCCAGAGTGGCCAGGTATAACCCCAGGAACCCCCAGCACTGCCTGGTAGGGGATGGGTGCTCCCAAAGAGACGAGGCTGTATGTGGACACTAAAATGCTATCTCCTTTATGGCACTGCACCCAGGGCCCCCAGAGTGCTGCTTTCCTTCAACTTACTTAAAATTTAGCATGGACGTTAGCCCCAAAAATTCAGAGACCATTTTTTTGATTGAACAATTCAAAGTGAAGCAATCCCTTTAAATTTTCTGGAACAATTGGAAAATTTTAATAAACACAAAATTTTTGCACAAGATAACTTTGATTTTGTAGAACCTGGCTATTTGCTTGAGGAACCATCTTGTCAGAAAGTTCCCCATTGGTCTCATAATCAATTTGCTAATTCACTGCTTCAACCATAAGGCATCACCGAATTCCCAAACCAAAGCTAGGAGGGATCTTTTGAGATCACCTGGTACAACCACCTGCTCGAGCAGGGTCCACAGGAGCAGGTTGCCCAGGACAGTGTCCAGTCAAGTTTTAGGCATCTCCACAAACAGAGACTCCACAGCATCTCTGGGCAGCTCTCGCCAAAAAACAAAACAAAACAAAAAAACCAACCAAACAAAAAAAAATTGCTTTCTTGTGTTCGGGCGGAATTTTATGTGTTTCAGTTTATACCCATTGCCTGTTGTCCTGTCACCAGGATCAGCAGGATATCCTGCTGATAGCACCAGCCATCAAACAGGAATTATCCCATATTTCCTCCAGGAAATGTATAGACTTGCTTACATTTACTAGGAGTTTTACTGTTTATACTAAATTCATACCCAGGGACCCATTTAACACCAAGTCTCCTTTGGGTACTATTATCAGACAATCTCAGAAAAAGAAGGACAACTTCTGGTCCAAACAAGTTTGTATTACTTAAGCCAGAATACCTTAAAAAAGAACAAATACTGAAAGGATAAACAGAAACAGATGCAGGTAACATCAGTAAGTTTTCTTAGTTGCACAGGCCAGCTGAATACAGGCTGTCATGCATATGAATTATTTTAATGATCATTTGCTCTGAGCTAGCATTTCAACAAAGAAAAGGTAGGGGCAGACCTGGAAAAAGAAGCAGCAGCAGCAAAATTGTAACTGGGGGCAGACAAACCATTTGTCACAACCAGCATCACCGCAAAAAATGAAGGGGACATAGGGTGTTTTGTAAAAGGAGCCTAGATACAGCAAAC
Organism: Xenus cinereus; assembly: GCA_025774025.1. Lineage (NCBI taxonomy): Eukaryota > Metazoa > Chordata > Aves > Charadriiformes > Scolopacidae > Xenus > Xenus cinereus. The sequence goes on along the minus strand of JAOXJK010000001.1, from coordinate 59,868,998 downwards.
AGGAATGCTGCAGAGGACAAAGTGAAAATAAGAAGCCAAATCAGGATACTGAAATATGGGGAAAGTTGCAGAAGTGACTGCAAGATAATGGTGATATTGTCCATGTGACACAAAAGGAAGACCTAGGCAGGTACACTGAGTGGGGCAGACACTTGAGAATCTATAGAAGTTTAATTAATCTGCAGGTGAGGGCCTGGGTGAAAGTTTCTGCAGCATGGACTAGAAAGAGCAGCCTATCTTCATGAGACATAACGGTGGGGGAACAAATGGATTAAGATATAGGTGAAGGCTAAATGGAAGATCAAGCACAGCCTGAAGAGAGGCTTTCACACAATGTTTTGTTAAACCACTCTAGTCCTGGTGAATAAGACTTCCTCATAAGAAGACTTGCTTAGCTCTGGGTCTAAGTAGAGGCAAGCCGGCTGTGATAAAGCAGTATGTATGGTAGAAAGTTTCCCTTGAATTTATTTTACTTTTCACCAGAGGAAAAGAAAGCCTCTCTTACTTTGGTCATGGCAGTTACATGGATTTGCGAGAAGCTCTCCTTATTCTCAAAACTGTTTCCATCCCTCCAGTATTATTTCTTGAAAGTTTATTGTTTGTAAGTTACAAATATCTATAAAATCAATAATAAATTAATGAAATGCAACAGCATTTCATTTTATCCAACCACCACAAGACACAAACATTGTGTTATATTCTCATTTGCACTCAAAGGATCCATCTTTAAGTAACAGATAAAGTACATAATACCAAAGGCCTTATCTTAACAGTTTAGTTTCTAATAAATTAAGCACTGGAAAGATAATAGCTTGTCCATTTAGAAGCTGACCTACAGTTCCCTGTGACAGATCTCTGCTGTCACCTTACTGACTTTACTCTGTGGCTTAGGATTCACTATAATTAATTTTAGGGGGAAAAGATTATTATTTATTTTATGTATGTGAGAGTTCAAATTGCACTAGCATATGGAGAGGGGAGCCCAGAATTTACTCCTCTTTTTGCAAAATTACCTATGGTTGGCAGGCAGAAAACAGCGTTCCTTGGTGTCCCCGAGTAACGCGGATCTAATACCTCAGTGCAGCCCCTGCTCAGATTGGAGCCACGAGCGTGCAAAGACGGAATGACATGAAACTCTTTCAAATTTAAAAATCTGGCAGCACAGGTAAATAAAAATATTTGGACTGAGTTTAGTGATGAGGAAAAATGACTTTGAAAGACGTTGAGCCGGATAATTAGGTGGTAATGAACCTGGAGCTGCACTTGGCATTCCACTCCAGCACACTGGGGGCGAGCGTGGGTGAGATGCGGGGCTAGGTCTCCGCTGCTCCTGCCATGCATCACTGAGGCCGTACGCTGCGTGGTCTCGAGTTGATTATCGCTGCTTTCCAAGAGGTTGTCAAAACATGTAAACTGCCAGCAGGAGACACACTTTTAATAAAACCGCCTAGTCTCCAGTGATATTTTTCAGTTATGAAAACAGCATCCTTTCATATAACATGTGCATGTGAGCGGGAGAGCGTGTAAAACGCTGCAGCAGCGTTCCCAGAGAAGAGCATTTTCATTACAAGTAGGCAAACTGGATGTTTGTGTAGACTAACGTTCTCCGTGCTGTCTGTTACATGACAATGAGATGATTTATTGTGAACTGACAAATACACTGTATTTGCCATGTGAGTAACCTGAAGTTCATACTGTCAGTCAGCGCCTCGATTTTTTCAATTCACGTCTTAACTCATAATTTTGGGTGAGAACAGACAAGCCCTATTCAGTATTGCTTGTTTGCGTGTGTGTGTCCACAAGTGTGTGTGTCCACACGTGTGTATGAGAACAGATGAAGAGTGCAACACTAAGGTTTTAGATGCATCAAAACACCCTTAGCACTCAGTATGTCCCAGGACTTTGTGGAGTCGTTCAATAGTGTGTCCTGTCTTTCTCCAAGAGAAAAGAGGTGAAGATGGAGCCCAGCTGATCCACAATGCCTGTGAAAGTAATCTCTGAAGATGTAGAGTTGATACAAGCATGTCTTGTGTGTCCTATGTCCCATTTCAAAACCAAACAAAGCATTTAAAAAATGCAAGTTTCAGTAATTTCTCTGAGATTTAGGACCCAACATTTCAAAGCTTCTTTAAAAATCTTACCACCTGAGGCAGGGAGAGGAACAAGAACTAAAGAGATGCTATGGATGCAATAGACATGAGAAGAGGATGAGGGCTGCCTCCTAAGCGAACATCAAGTACCACCAATCCTCTGTTTGCAGAGAAGGAATATAAATGCAGGTGAGCACACAGGTAAAATTACAATTAGAGGTCTAAATTTTGACACAATGAGCTCTTTTTCAAAGCCCCTTGAACCACAGCACTTCAGTTCAAGAGCTTGGTTATAGTGACGTAGTGCATATGCTCATTTCATCGTGGGAGAAGAACAGAACCGGGATAGCAAACAAATACTGACCTTTACCAATAAATACCTCTTTTCCCCTTTATGATCCATTCTGTTAAAAGCATCTTCTAGACAGCTAAATATATAGGTGTTATCTTGTTACTGCAGTCTATTAACATGGTTTTTTTGTTTATGTTCTCCTGCCTCCCATGGTCACAGACTCAATAACAGTGCCAATACTTCATTAACTAATCTTCTTTTTGTTTTTAATTCTCCGATAAATGTTCTTATTTGAAAACAGATTTTCCATTACATTGATCAATACTAGTGGGAAAAATAACAGTAGCCTTTTCAGGAAAGACAAAGTGAAAATGGAAAACATGACTCCACACATCTATCTTTCCAAATACAAGTCAATTAATTTATTTGCATTTGCAGGATTTGTCTTTTGGCCAGTTTATCTAGGGTTTAATTTCAGACAGAGTCTGCATCTTCCATTAACTTGTTTTTCCTACCACTTTACTCTTCCTTTGTTCATCATTCTTCTTTGAAGTTTCTTCCACCTATCCTTTATCTGCTATTGTATGGGCTTTTTTTCTTCCCTGCATTGTTACAAATGTCATAGAACTAGCAAAAGCCCATTTAATTTTTCTTTTCTATAGGAGAAATTTAAAATCATGTAGACAAGTAAGCTGACAGCAAAGGAACCCTTTATTTAAAGGGGAAGGTTTCCTCTACAGTAGTGCTGCCAAAAAGGAAGACAAAAAAGGAAATATTCATAATTTTCCATACCTCCTCTTTTGTTCTCAGTACCAGAAATAAACTTTCTCAATCTCTGTAGCCAAAGAGGGCAAGCACTACCTTCTCTTTGCATCTCAGAACAAAAAATCAAAACAAAGCTGGCAATAGGTATACCTACACTAGTACTTGTCTTCATAAACAGTTGCTTTGCATTTAAATCCAGCATTTTCTAAGCACTATAGGCTTCTTTTGCTTTTTTTTTTGCCGCCCACGACAGTGCCTTGAGCAACTTTCTGCCAGGGTGCCCTATGATTAATAACCCATCACAAGCAGACTAAGTTAAGTACTGTGCTTGATTCCTCTGCTGATGGAAATGTTTGTAAACATAGTAGAGGGAGAAAAAAAAATATCACATTACGTTGTCATGAGTAGTTAGAGAGCAGGGAAGTCGAACACAGAAACAGCCAGAAGCCAAGCAAGCACCTATTGCAATGGCTTCCTCTCTTTGCTCAGCCAATTGACAGCAGCAAAAAAAGACTCAAGCTATTTTTCAGTGCTTTCCATCAAGGAAAAATATAAATGTTAATCAGGAAGTTAATAGACAAATCAATAGACAATGCCTATCAGAGCCCTAATTAGTATACATAACCCAGTAATTCTCTCTTCATAAGAGATACTCCTTACCACATTGTCTGGGGAATCGTGCAGCAAAGAGATTCGATAGGTATTTCGATCTTCTTTCAGTCAGAAGGATCTCTGATTTAACCTCTACCTTTCCTAATGGCTTTAGTTTTATCAGCCAGAGCCCTGCCTCTGGCAACACACTGGTTTTGCACAGAGGTCCTCCTGCTCACCAGTGAGCACTGTGGTACCCGCTGGGACAGCATCCACAGGAGTGGTGGCAGTGGGCACCCACACTAGCCTCAGCTTCCTTAGCTGCAGAATTCTGTTTCTCACAAGCTGACCCCATCTACCCCAACTTTTGTACTTTTCCACCCACATTGGATCCTGCTTTTCACCTCCTGTGACAACCGTGCAGGTTTTACCCTCTTTAGGCTCTGACACTGAGATCTCTCTTTCTGTCTCAGCCTTTCTTTTTTTCTTGATGTCACGACTGCAAATCCAACACAGCCATGTTTCAGGGAAGACCTGACCCTTTAATATAAAATTCATCCTGGAGAGGGTAATTTCTGTGGATTGGCAAAATCTGGGATTATTTCTGATCTGCTCAATGATCTGAGGCGTTCAGCTCTGGGCTGCAGTGAGGACCTGACCCTCAGAAAATTACTTGCCTCCCACGAAGACGAAAGATTTAACCTCAGCTCACTCAAAAATGCTTCATCTTTCCTTTTGGTTTCTGTTATAGATTTAGGGCAACACTCCTCAATTCAGTTTCACGCCTAGCCTACTCTAACAGATTTTAGTGAAACTACTAAAACATGCCAGAATACAGAGATAACTACTGCCTACAGAAATAATAAGACCTTTTCTACAGTCCACTTTTACAGGTACACACTGCTTGCAAGCACAAAATGGTGCACTATTTAAGGCTTTCCATATTTCTGGAGAATTTCACCACTGACAGAGCAGTTAATTGTGGGGGTTTTTTTCTTAATCATTCTTATTCCTGGGGTTTGGGGAAGTCACTGTGCCTGCAGCAGCTCTGTTTCAGTCAATCTGCCTCCTAACGGTTGGGCCTACTTTGTAATGCCTACTTTTTTTCCAAGAAAGTGCATGCTAAAAGGACTCCAAAACACCAGAACATCCCTGTGTCATCCTCTCTTACCATAGCGGGCACTCGCAACTAGAGGCTGTCCTCTCCTACATACAATTCTTAAACCAAAGAGGTTTAGGAACCAGGAACACCAACATCAGCTTCAAGTTCAGTGATTAACAACGAGGTTGACTCTACCCTGCAGTCAGTGCTTGCAAGTCACCGTGGAGTTTGCTGGCTCAAAATGCAATGTGAACTCCAAAGAAACCAAATAAATAATCATTTTTTTTTCTCTCATGCTGAGACCACGCTGCTACACCTAGGTGCTTGCTACAGTATTAACCACTGCGGCTAGCTCAGCTGTGCATCCAGAGGAGCATTCATACCATTTCATCACATTAAACACATACATCCACACTAAACATCATATATGCAAGGCTTCTAGTCCACCTATTTATTAAATCTCTACCTCTAGTCTTTTAGGGAAAACAAATATCTTAAAAGAGTTTTTAAAAAGCTTCTTTAAATGCCCTGTTCCCTTTTCAGTGGGTCTTTATTGCAAAACAGTGTAATTCTTCAACTAAAAGCTGTATAATAACACATGTACTGCAGAAGATGGCTGAAGGTGATTCAATTTCAGTGTTTCTTGACTCTTACACATTTTTTCATGATGTTAATGTTCTCAGCATAATTTGATGTGGCATTTTAAAACAGTTTACACAAAATTGAGAAACATAAATCCTAGAGGCAGAGGCACAATTACCTGGGGAGCTATATCTTCGAGATGGGATCATGTACAATTTCTCCGATAAAACTTTATGGGCAGAATGCTGAATGCGAGACAGCACAAAGCAGAAAGCTTCCTTTCATCACTGTCTCATGTCAGTCCGAGAGCAGAACTCCACAAAATTTGTTCACAGGGACCATGTCACAAGTTGGAGGTCACAAAATCTAGCCCCAAGCCAATGCATATAGTGCCTCTTCCCCATGTCCCTCCTTCTCTATCTCTCTAGCCCTTCCACCTTCCCCAAATGGTCTCCTGCACTGTCTCTTCTCACGTGTGTCCCCGGGGCTGAGGACAGGTATCAGGCTGGCCTAACCCAGCATCACAGCACCTTTGGAAAAGACCTTGCAGAAATGTCACTTAACCAGAGATGTAAAGGCAGCAAGAAAGCAAAGGAAGCAACTTCTGGTCTAGAAGCTCTTGGCCCCGTTTTCCTCCCACTAAAGTTAGTCAGGGCCAAATCAGAGGACATCAGTGGCTACCACACCAGGCTACAGTATGTTCAATTAACAGTAGTAGTACCATGATACAGAAAGATATTTATCTATCCCCATTTGCCGTTTAAACAGGACTCTTGTCAGCCAAATTCATGCAGTCTTCTTGTTCCAACACGTACTGACATGCTACCAATGCTGTGTTTGATTTTCCTTGGGCTTTTCATATTAGCCAGTGCCACATACTTCTAAGTGTTCTCAGTTCCCTCTTGCTGGTACACGTAGTTTCATCAGCTCAGGTTATGAATACAAATGTGATATATAATATTCCTATTGCTTTCTAATTTTAAGCCACATTAGATTTTACAGTAAGGGTCATATTCTACACTCTTCAGGCTCTACCCAGTCCCAGCATCCATTGGGTGGCGTGCAAGTGAGTACAGAAGTGAGGATACAACTTTTCCCTAACTACTTTAAAACTCAAAAAATCAGCCAAGCTAAGCCAGCCTTATTTTACATTCTGCTTGCAAACAATACATTATTCCCTTTTCAAAAAGTTGCTCTTCACAAGAATAAGCATCATCATCTGGGCTTTAGTAACAGTACAATGTTCTGGTAAATTAGATACACATGAAAAGTCATATAGCACTTCTTTAATAAATTTTTAGTGAATTTCAATGAACGTATCAAAAGTATAATCACAGGGTCTGCAGCTGATAGGATTTGTAGTTCACTTAGAAAATTCACTCATCTTTTCATGTATGTTAATTACTAAAATATTGAGAATAAAGATATGTCTAACAATGCTTTGCTAATGATCTAGAACTATGTTTTTTTCTTTCCTTTTCTTTCTTTTCTTTTTTCAATCCATAATTTTAAATTCTGCATGAAATAAGCATACAGATGGTTCTACATACCTTTTATTTAAAAAAAAAATTAAGATATTTGAAATAACTTCATTCTAGACAATTTCTCTGGATGAGAGTATGGAAAACAAACATGTTTCTTCTAAACAATGGACTACCACACTTATATCTAATCCTGCTCTTGTCTCCGCTAACATAAATCAGGACAATAACTAAAGCCAATAGGATGACATGGGGTCAAACCAGTTTGAAATCTGAATGAAGACCACACACTTTTCGTCCTTTAGAAACACTCATACCATTTTGCTGTTGCTTCTTCTAACTAGACTTCGCTTTCTGGTTTTTACATACCAACATAAGACTAACACATAGACATTCATGGATTTAAATTGAAATGAAACAAAAATAAATTCAATTAAATGCTTCTCTCCAAGGGTAAGTCAGACAAGTTATAAGCTTTCTAATGCCATTTCCTTTAACGATATAGAGGACTATTAAAATAGTGGTTTTGATGTAGTCTTCAGATTGAAATTTGCTTGTATAAAAATTCCTGATCTGGTTATTTTTCACTGCATGGAAAGCCTAGAGACCTTTCTCAGCTTGACCAAGGCATCAGGGGAACAGTTCCTTCATCTCTGACAGCAAAACAAGATAGTCATTGGCTCAATATAGAAGAAACACCATCTGAAAGCTCACTGAACTCAAGAAACCAGTGGTGGTTTGGACCTGGGGCAGGTTAAAAAAGGAAAAGAGTGACTCCAGCGACAGTTTGTCATCCAGAAAGGTAACAGACTCACAAAACAGGGAAAGCAGCTCTCTGTTATGCACTCATTGACACCTAAGAATCACTGGGTAACGCTGTATTTTAGGGTCACAACACAATGCATTAAATACTGCATAATTACATGTATTTGATGTGTTTCAACATATGTTTTGCTGCAGTAGCATTATCTTTTTTCTTTTTTTTTTTTCTGTTTTCTTTTCCCTTTGATGTTTAAATACAGGTGAAAAATGCTAATGAAAAACAATCAGTCATGGAGCAATGTGTTTCCTTGTTTCATTTGAACTGCCATGGAAATCTTTATTTAGATTTTTTCCCTGTTACATTTTCTGATTTTTTTTTCTAATTAGCTTTTGCTTCAATTTTTTTCCCTTTTGTTTTAAATATCGGAGCTTGTGTCTCACTCTGTGGAACACAGACTCCTTCTGCAGCCTCAGATGAGAGTTTATCACACCCTTCAACTGCTTGTAGTTAATTTTAAACACTAGCTTTGTCCTCTTCAGTTTGAGATAAAAATCCTTAAAATCAAAGGCTACTAGTTAGGACAGCCTACATTTGAAGTGCCTTGAAGTCTTTGGTTTTCGTTTCATTTCTGTGGGCCTCGGATCAGCCCGTACAGTCCTCTTTGTTCATTTATAACCACAAAGGAGATTCTCTTTCATTTATCAGAACTGTAGCCATTCGGATAAAAAAAAAGGAATTTTTTTTTATAAGTGATGGTACTGAGCTACAGTTATTTAATGATCTTACAAGCTAAAGGCTCATTACATGTCTCCTTTTAGACCCCTGCTAAGGATCTGAGCAGGACTAGCCCGTGCACAGAGACCAGGCTGGTCTAACCAAGCTGAACCCCTGTCTGCAGAAGACCCAGACTCATTAGAGCGTGTCGTCAGAGCGAAGCCAAGCACGAGCCCGAGGTGTCTTGCCAAAGCCGGTGGGGTAAACGGGGAGCCGGGCTTGGCCCCACGCGCCTGTGCTGGAATCTGAGCTGTCACCGCCACATGGAGCCGGGATTGACTTATTAAGAGTTTGACGAGAGGCACTTGGTATTCTGCGAGGAAGGCGGCCTTTGCGTGTGCGTTGGGAATGAAGGAGTTATGGCGTTTCTATGGGTCCTGTGAGCCTTTTATTTCATTCAGCTCTCCGCTGCTGCACAGCGTGAACTGACTGAGCCCCAGAAGAGGTTAACGAGCACAACAGCCATCATTTGTGAGGAGTGGGAAAGAGCCATGTGCTGCACCAGCTTCTTTTCAAGGCTCCTGATTTCTTTTTGTCTTCACACTGGCACAAGGGCAAGCACCCAGCATAGCTTGTCTTGAGGAGCTTGGCAGCAATCTCCTCTCCTGGCAAACCTGACGGAGCCAAATAAAGTAATCTGTGCATTGTCTATTCCTTCGCTTGGGTGACTTTTAAGTTGGGAAAAAAAGGAGCAGAGGGGGATAAGACTTTTGGATGTGGGGCCCTGTTACCATTCATACTATAAGCATCTTGCTTGGGACAAACTAACTGAAATTGCCTATTGAAATACCACCTATTAAGCAGAAATTATTTTTGAGACAGCTCGCTCTCCCCCCATCTTCCTCCCTTCTTTTCTGAAGCCATCATTGCATAGATTTATTCTATTCAGCCCTCACATTAGCAGATGTGAATGAGGGAATCTGACTGAGCCTGTCAGGGCAAAGAAAGCCATGAAAGAAGGGAGAGAAGAAACATTACACAACTATAATGGCAGCCACAATGGAAATATGCTGGCGTGAAAACAATTAATGCAATCGGTGCTCTAAGTTCACGGCTTACCCTGAAACCAAGCAGCCCCTGGAAGCATGAAGCTCATCGCAATGTAGGGACAAACCCTGAGCCACCGAGGAAAGCGCAAGTAAAAAGGCTTTGCTGTGCATACAAAGTGGCTCAGGGAAGGGGCTTTAGCAAGTGACTTTTCTGCCGTAAGCTGCTACGGCGATTGCCGCATGCCGGAGCCCTACTCAAGGACCAGAAGGCGGCTGAGGTAACTTACCGCAAGGTTTCGGCTCGCTAATGTGTGTGAACCCTTGCCACCGCACCACAGGGCCTGAGAGCCGGCCTGAGCCGCTTTCCTTGCCTCTGCCTGTCCAAGGATCCAAAATCTTTCCCTTCCCAATGGAACAAAAAAGCCGAAATCCTGGAAAAGTTTGCAAATCAGTAGCCCAGGGGAGACAAGGAAGGGGAAGGTCAACTGAAGTGCTTCCTTTTGATAATTTCAAGTGCTCCAAACCAGAAAAATAAAAATTTTCATCTTGGAAAATGCTGAAATAAGCAGTTTCAAGAATTTGTCCTTTCCTGAAAACAGACTTTGTTGTAACTAAATACCATCTCACAGGAAAAAAGAAACAACATTCTCCAGAGGTATCTAAATAGCTCCATTAGAAGTACACCCATCTACAACTGACTTCAGATGTCCCTTATAGCACTTAGGAGTCCACAGGATGAGTAGCACAGTACAACATTTGCACAGCAGAAGTGCTCGTTTCCCACAGCTCATGCCACTAATGACCCATGGTAGCAGAAGCAATAATTGGATCAAAAAAAAGAAGTATTACAGAGCACACAACTACTTACTAGCCTACATGGCAGCAGGTCTAAAACAGGATTAATATTCATACGCTAATTTGGATGGTTTTGCCTTCCAGGATTAAAGTAAACAAGACAAAGCAAAACAAGGGAGAGAAGTGGAAGTTTTCCCCTCTAAGGGGAAAGATGAAGGAAGACATTCAAAGAGAGACCTTCTGCTGATGTCTCCTGGGCCTCGAGGGCAGAGATCAGGCATGCCAGGGAAGGAGTTGCTAAGGCTTCCTCTGAGCACTAACCAAAGATTTTGCCCACCCATCTTCTCCATTCCAGGAGCACAATTAATTTTGTGGCAATTAATTTTACCCTTTGAGGCAACCCTATTTAGTGTCTTGTCCAGAGCCCCAAATTTAGGGGTTTTCTTTCACCTGCTGGATAGTTACAGCAGCACTTTGACACAATTGTCACTAGATCTCCTATCTGGTATAGACACATTTATAATTGCTCAAGAGGGCATCCAACAAATTTAGCTAGTCCCTCTTCCCTTTGCTCATGTCAGGATATACTTTTAAAAGGATTTACTAATCTGACTTACAGGCTGAACAGATTTAAAATATATTTATTAATGTTATTTATTTATTTATTTACAAAGGAACTCTTTTTCTTTTCTAAAATTATAATTGCGTATATTACGGAACAGGTTTCTAGCCATCTCCCTGCATTGTACCACCTCATTTGTGTCTTGTTTCCTTTTAATGCAGCAATAAAAAGAATAGTAGAAACGGTGTGGTTCTATTTATAATTTATCTTCTTGTATAAATAGGAATGGTCCCTCAAAACTGAAAAGGAGCTTCATCAGGGTCTTTTTCCTTTCTTGCTTGCTTTTTAAAATCACCTCTTTCCTTTGTAGCTATAAATAAGGTTTCTCTTCTTCCTTTTCGTGAAGTCTAGGGTAGCTACCAGTCACTGCTGTAGGTCACAAACTTGTTACACTCTACGGCGATAAATCACTGTCAGGAGGCAGCTACTGTATAGATAACAGGGCTCTGTCTCACATTAATGCAGCAACACATACAAGTGGACCTGCAATATCCCACTTCACCTGAAAATCCTCAAACACACAGTAATCTTCTAGGAGACACCCCAGCAAGCCTTTTCTCCCTTCCACTTTCCAGGGGAGATGCAGTTTTGCATTGAGCTCTGTGGTACCCGGGTGCCCCAGGGCATCCACCATCAGAGTCCGGAGACCTCGGGGGGTTTCGCCACTTTGCCATTCCAGGCCTGGCCCAAGAAACAGTCGATGAACCAGAGGGAAAGGGAGGGAGGAAGAGGGAGACAGTAGGTGACACAGAAAATCTGTCCCTAAAGAAGAAGGACTGAACAATAGTTTTACTGTTACAGTAAATAAATGAGTTTTGAGTCAGTGCAAACATACGGCGCTACCGAAAAAAACTCAGCTTGTTAGGAGAAGGTTTGCTGAATGCCAAAAAATAAACCAGGTATCGAGTGTCGTACATCAACTTCCAAATTAAAGTCTGAGCCTCAGACTTGGTACACTATGGAATTAGATCAACATCTCAAATTTTAATTTCAAAATGACAACACTGTATATACATCAGCCAGTTACCTTATTGCTCCGCTTCATACAAAGTCCCTAAGGCAGTACTTAAGCTGCCCAAAGGAGCATATTTTCTCTGCTTCTTTTTGTTCAAAATAGAGTAGACAACATAAACAAGATGTTATAAGCCCGCTATGCTAATTAGATTATTATTAGAACGTGCAACTTCTAACTATTCGACAAAAAAGCAGGGAAAATGAGGAGAGCGGCAGCAAGCGGCGGTGTTTGCCAGCTCCCTATTATGACAGGGTGTAAATAGAGGTTAGGCTCATGCCTCCGTCTGCGAGGAGGTCACATCAAACCGCTTTCACCCCACAGGCAAGGTGAAAACAAGACCACACAGACAAAGAGGAATTGAGCTTCAGCTGGCATGACTGGAACCAATGCCAGTCAAAGAGTTCATTGAACAGTTCAATCATTTATCTTGACAGGATATGATTCTTTTCAGGCTCCTTCTAGCACTCAGGCACAGCCAGCTCCTTAAATACTGACACAGTATTTAATAGCTCTAATGATCCAAATGAATATTTAGTCTAGAAAATTAACTTTTGATAACAGTGGCTGATATACTCTCTTATGGCATACTGTGTTTATCAAATGTTATGGTAATTTATCACTGGGGAAAAGAGAATGTTGGCTTTTATGGACAGACTCCAGTACTTCTTTTTAAATGAAAGTTTAGAGAGGGATTTACAGTGGTCCATACCACACAGGTTGCCAGAGTATGAATTTGACATCCTTGATGCCAAAACACATACCTCTGTCACTTGAGAGGAAGCAATAATGCCACTGGACCTCCCATTCAGCATGGTGTAAATTGTGTTTCACACATTCATCCTGCTTAGTCTGGCTTCCAAACTTGTAATTATCAGGGAATTTTTACATTCTCATGAATTACATTATTAACAAGTTTTAATATCTCTACAAGGGGAAAACAAGATTTTAAAGATTTTAATAAAGAAGATTTAACCAAGGCTGAAATTAGACAGTAGCAAGTCTCAGTTTTCTTGTAGGTCTGGTCCATCTGAGGAATTTCCAGGTTTCACAAGTCTTGCTGCAAGAGGGGCCGTATGGGGTAAAAGCATGTAAGTTTGTAACAGGATTTCTTCCTGGACCCATCCTGTGCTGCCTCACAGCACTGTGTGGCCTTCTGTAGTTTACCACTGATTTTTAGGGGAATGGATCCAACACTAATTACTTTTGTGGTCCCACCTATAACATCTCTAGGCCAACTGAGCACAAAGCCACAAACTATTCTCCCTTTTCAATTAACTTTGGATAAATCTCTCCTTTCCTTACAACTAACTGCCTCTTTTTCTACCTGCTCCTGAATGGATTTTGGAAACACGTTCTTAAGTCACAGATTACAGTTTTTCTCTCCTTGTTCTGAAAACATTTCCATTACATTCAGGGGCAGTTTCTCTACTCTCTGCTGCCACTTTTTGGGCTGCAACAAATACAGTATTCAACCTACCTGATTAATTCATCTTTGGCATCATCAACATCTCTCTGGTAACAACCCAGAATCAGATGATTTAAGTGAAATGGGCCATCTTGTCCAGTCATACTTCAAGCATGCATCTAAGCCCAAATCTGCAAAAGAGCTAAAGCCCCAAAGTGTAACTTGGGCAGAAGTTAGGGACCCATCCTCACAATCCACCCTAAACCTTCCAGTGCAGCCCTGAGTCCCACTCATAACTACTTGTACAACTACAGCATCTTCTTTCAAAAATAACTAAAATTTTCATTCCATGGTTGGAGAATCCAGCTCACTCCAACAGGTTGTTAACTGGACTAATTGCCCCAAATGTAAAAAATATGCATTATTTTTCTCTTCTGAAATTGTCTAGCTATGGTTTCTTCCTACATTACCACCCTTATTATAGAGGTACTAGCTAACATTTTTGCCATTAGTTACCTCTTGGCTTTATGTACTTAAATAACACAACGCATACACTAATACAGGCCTGGCAAGCATTTATGAAGAACAGAGAGAGATCTGTTCACCTCTCCATCAGGTTACTCAAGTCAGTTAAGGCTCATAAAAGGATACTTCAACCCTTTTCATGCTTTGCTGTGCTCCTGGCCAGGCTGGCAGTGTCTCCAGGCACCCACAGACCCAGAGGGCAAGGGGTTCCCCAGGCCTTGGGACAAAATGGATGTGCCCAGGTATGCGTAGTGCTTCTGGGGCTCTTGATGTTTCTACCACACAGAGAGAGCGGGGTGAAGAGGCACCCAAATGCTTTGTGATCCCAGGCATCCATGCCTTCAGCTGCACTCAGCTGAGTTTTTAATTGATACGGCCTTAAGTCCAAGCACTCCCTAAGCATTAACTCAGTAAACAGAACAAAACCCAAACTGCTTCTGTAGTCAGCAATAACCAGAATGAGAGAGATTTCTGAATACTTCTGTAAAGGACTCTGCGTGACCAAGAGTCTAGGAGACAGAACATCTCGGTGTATCTATCACATAGAAGGCAATAACAGAAAAGCAATCTGTAGCACTTGCTGACAAATAATAATTTAGGAAATAGAGAATAAAATACACCCTACCTGGTATCATAAACTGTAGTTTCACTAAGGGATTTTCATGGTGTTATTAAGTTTGAGAGACAAGCTCAAGTGGTTTAAATAATAGAAAGAAGAAAATACAACTTCCACGGCATTATGTCTCAAAGCACACTTCCTTGTATGTTATATATAGGGCAGCCTCACTCCAAATACATTTGAGATTTTCCCTTTCAAGTTCTGCAGATGATGTTTGCAGCTCTGTGCAGGTATCTAATTTCCAACCAATCTAAGACATTACACAAGGGGCAGCATAAGGTTATAGTAACAAGCCAGTCAAAAAACAAATTATTCAAAGACTGCTCAAAATAATACTGTAATTCTATCTATTGTGCAACCTTTGCTTTCAAAGTATAGAGCAATATGCTGCTCACTGGAAAGGCTTTTCATAAAAACCAACAAAATATAGTTGAGATATTCTTGCTCAACTTTAAGCAAAAATAATAAATATTTTACTTTACTGTATTTTTTTAGTTCTGCATGAGCGCTAAACGACCAAACACTTTTAATTTCTCTGCCTCAAAGGGTAAAAATATGTAGGAGCATAAGTCTGCACCAACGTCTTGCTTTTGAATAAAGAAATGATAGATGAAATACAATGTTTTTACGGCAAGATGATGACACATTGGAGGCACCTTGGCCAAGAAACTGAGATAATAGATTTTCTTATGCAGCACTTGCAAGACTAGGAATAGATGGTTAAAGATTTGTGAATTCTTTAAGAGACAATCTGTCCTTCCAAGCAGCGTAGATCCCCAACTCCATGAGAGCTCTTCTCCTTTATATGACCCAGCCATCTAGCCTGCAAAATGTAATATCACTTTACAAACGCTTCTGAAAGAAATCAAGTACACATGGAATAAAGTTTCTCCAGTGGATTATTAACTGACTGAAATGTAGGAAATAAAGAAAAATAATAGATTGCCATTTTTTTGCATCAGAGAGAAAATATTGGCAAGGAAGTGAGATGCATCACTATGCTGAAAGCACAGGTGAAAATGGAGTTAATAACGAAGCAACAAAACATATCATGTTACAAAAATATCTGGGGAGGTCAATTGTAAGCCCAATTGAGCGAAGAGCTGCAAAAGGATTTCACAGCAAGTCAGAGGGGACAAGCAGCAAATGCAATCCTGCGTTAATACACACACACGCGCACACACCAGAAAAATAACCATGACCTAAGAATGGTCTTTAAATCAGTATTTGCACTCCATAAAAAGCCTTGTGGCTCACTCTCTGAAACATCAGCTCAATGTTCAAGAGTAGGCAGAAAAACATATACAATACTAAGAATTTCAAGGAGAACTGAGACTGAAATAAGAAAAAAAATACTGTTATATAGCAATAGAAATCTGTGAGGCGCAAATATTTTGAATGCTCTAGACAGCTCGGCTTATCCCGCAACAGAGGTGAACTACAAAAGATTTTAGCCCAGAGAAGGGAAAAACTCAGGTCAGAGGTTCAGAAAGACTCCCAAATAAGGAGAAACTGGATAAACTGTAACTCTTGTACCTGGAAAAGAAATACTGGGAGCAGGGAGTGGAGGCATATGATGCAATTCCACAGAGACACAAAGCTATGAGCTATTTCTCACACCCCAGCATGTAGGGACACACAACCACAGTATCTGACAGAAGGTTTGAATTAAAAGAGATGGGTTTTTTTCACACAATGTGCAACTACATTGTGGACACCACTGCCACAAAATGCTATGAAAACAAAAGAAAGACTATAAACCAGGTAAAACCAGCTGGTTACAGGTGAAAGCCCGAGAAAGTCCTTTAAAAACATTATTCTACATTTGGTCTGTTTATTATACTCTTTGCTAGACATCCAGTACTGGGCACCGTCAGGAAGAGGATACCAGAATAAATGGGCTTTTGATTTTACATGGTGGGGTTGTTGCTATGCTCTTGCATTTTTATATACATTAAATTCAGCGTAATGCCTTCACTCAGGAGTTTTGCCAAGAATACAAATTTGGGCATTTTGCCTGTTAAGCACTGTGACAGGAATTAGTTAAATCCAACTTTGTAACAGACACAGTGCTTAAAACCTTCACTGCTGTCCTCGGTGCTGCTGTCCTGGGGTACAAGGCTGTCAGCAGCACAGTCTGTTTTGCCCCTAGTCTTTGGTCTTGAGGTATAACACTAACTGAAGAATCCACCCTCACTCTTCTACCGTATCTCCCGATACGCCTATAATCCGCAAATCTGGAAACTTTGCTCAATAATAGCGTTCAAGGCGGATGACAGATCCACCAATGGAAAAAGGCTGCATTGCATTGATCCTGAATTAACAATAGTACACCCAAGTGCAACCTATAGCTGATCTATTATTCTCTATTTTTGCAAAAATTGGATTTGAAACAGCTCAAATGCTGAGAACGTGTAAAGGCAAATCACATACAGGGAACATGAAAATTTGGGGTTGATTAATATACGTTACTTTATAGTAAGAATTTCCAGAAAGAGTCAGCTTTTACAACCAGACTCAGATGCTATTTACTCACCTAAATAATTATTAGGAGGTTTTCAAAGGAGCTCAGCACTCAGTGTGCTGAAATCTTTTGAAAACCTGGTCATAATAGTCACAATGGGAACTGAGGTCTTTTGAAAAACTAGTCACAGCTGAGTGCCAAGCCAGCAAGAGCTGGATCTCAGACAGAAAACTTGCATCATAACATCTCTTGAAATACTCAGCGCTGGTTGATGGGAACAGATGAGCATCTACTCTACCCTCTGATTGCAGCCTATATCAGATGAACAACTATTTGGGATTTTTCCATTATATTGATTTCCCAACAGGAAACCTGGTTCCACAAATCCTTTTCTGAGAGAACATATTGATTTGGAGGAATCGGTTTTATTTTCTTTCAGAACATCGTTTCCATGCCCTGCAGCTCCCAGAACCTCCAGGCAGCCTGTGCTTCCCAGCTTGTGGATCCACAGAAGCCAAACTACTGAGTAAGAAGGAAATATACGTTTTAAAATTGTGATTCTGTAGAATTTTGCCTAATGGGTACTTGGAAAGGAGATACCCGTGGTCATCCTGGGCTAGGACTCTGTAGTCCCATAACTCTGCAGCTCTTTGTGCTTTCAGCTTTTTAGTTGATTGGAGTCTTTATGCCCAAAAGATGCGTTTTAGTTGCCTAGGACTGTTTCAGATGCCTCATGGTATCCCACGTGGCTGCCAGGTGGTACTCCAGGAAGCCACAGCACTCACTATTCCTGAACATCCAAAGGCATCTAAAGAGGCACTAGATGCTTGTTATTTAGGCACCTGAATTGCTCCAAGCCTTTCTACTCCTTAGCACAGTTTAAGACAAGCTACTATATCTCTGAGGAGCCCAGTGTGCCAGGTAGATGCTTTACCCATCAGGCAAGGTAGAAAAAGGTGAACACTTTTATTTTTTAAGTAGTAAGATTTCTTCAACTCAACCTGTGGATACTTACATTCTGAGTTAGAACAAAACAAAGTTATTCAAAACTAAAATATTTTCTACATGAAAGAAAAGGTTGCTTCTTACAGATTCTAGCCAAATGATGCATAGGAAGTCTGTTAAAGGGAATTTTCTGCCTGGTTCATCTCAACCACAAATTGTAAGAGATACGAAGACTTACCTATCTACAGTTAGACAACAAGAAAATAAAAAGTTGCACTTGTAAAAAACTAACAGTTTTTTCACCTCTTATTTACAAAGAAATAGCTTTCTTTTGTCTTTATTTTAAAGGTAATTATTTCTGTAGAATTACAATAAAAGAAAATGTAAGAAGTTCCCATTTAGCCTCTCTACACACTTCATATTACCTCTATTCATTTTATCTCTTTTTAGCCTTCTATTCCACACAGGCATTTATCACTTCCTGGTTTTTTAATCATTACCATTTCCATTCTCCAGACCCTCCCAAATCGTTCTATATTCTTCATGGGATGGGATGATCAGAACTGGACACCACAGTCAGCAGGCAGCTGAAGAGAATTTCTGTCATTAAAATATTCAGGCCACATCTTTAATTATCTATTTGGTCTTCTCCTAGGAAGCAGAGGTCTTTCCCCTGAGGAGGTCAAACCAGAAGCTAACATTTAGTTCACTTTAGTGTATTAATGCTATTGAACAAGGTGAGGTTCATGAGGTTATGCCACAGTGTTCTTCAGCCATAATGTTATTTTCCCCAACTGATACCTGAAGTTTTTACATATTTTCACATCTGCAGGTCAAAATTTAAAAGCAAACAAAAAAAGGTGAAGTTCAAATTGCATTGTCCTACAGTGCTATTCCTTAGCCCTAAAAAAAATATGCACAGCCAGTCATGTATGTACACTCACATGGTACCACTCATTGGGGCTGCAGGGCCTTTCAGATTCTGGCTGGTCTAATGTCGTTGATGAGGCACAAGAGGAGGATGCTAAAGAGAGTGTCAGTGTGGAAGAATCTGTCTTTACATTGCTAGAATGTTGCTCATGCTAAATGATATTAAAATATATTCTGCAATCACAGAGACAGAGATAACAGTGCTGGGTGAGAGTCTTGGAAGACTATCTGGCAGGGCCAGGAAAAGATACATCTGCAAAGACAAGTGATGTTAGTGGGCTGAAAAGTTAACCTTGTTCCTGCTTAGAGTTTCACATCATTAGACCTTATTTCTGTTGCTTATAACCCCAATGAATTTTTTAAAAACTAAATTAAAGCTCAGGTGGGCTTGGCCTTCCCCCCCCCTTTTTTTTTTGGAGTTAGATGTTTACATCTCCAAAAGCTTTTAAAAAAAAATCCAATTTTAATCTTGAAAAACAAGTCAAGCACTCAAAAAAGCCAAAAAAAGAGAAAGTTTCTAATTTATAACCCCTACACAACCTAGTTTTTCTCTCTTTAGGTGAATACACCATGTTACTGACTCTACTGAACTGGGTAATCCTCTTGGGGAGGGCATTTAATTTTGGACTCTTCATACTTCTAAACACTTGACTTCTCCATCAAAACTTTCAAAAACTGTATCTTCTTTTTTTAATGTATTGTACATATCCAAAACTTATCTATGTTTGTAGGTGAGGAGTTTGAAGGGTTCTTCACAAGTGCCTTCCTACTTCTGTACAGATCCTTGTACAGATATCTGAGCCCTTGAAGAGGTTTTTCTGCATATGTGTGCTCAGCCTAATCTCATTGCCAGTTACACTAACTTTACATTTTTATGCTTACTAGACATTCCAGTGTGTTTACTACTGAGTATACTCATTTTACTGTACCTTTTGTATAATTGGAAAGGACCTTGTATGTTCATGCCATCACAATAAGAAAAAAGTAAACTTTCTTACAATGTTTAGTCTCCAACATACAAGGTACAAAGCAGGTTCTTTTAGATGGAACTTCCGTAGCTGTTTTTGTGCATTTGAAATCACTCTAATTTTTTTTTCTTTGAGTGTATATACTGCACTTACATACTCAGTAGGAGTCAGGGGAAAGGGAATAGTTCCCCGGGTGCTCAGTTTTTGAGATGCAGTATATGTTTGTGGAGATATCTGGACGTATCCTCTCCCCTTTATTTCGTGTCCTGTGCACTCTCTGCAACGAGATGAATGCATCCAAACTTCTGCCCCATATAGAAACCATTCATTGTTCTAATATTGCCATAATCACATTTTATACATTTGTTTTATATATTATATCTATATATTAGATATTTATTTTATCTATTTATTTATGCCCACATGCTCTCAGACTATTTTTAGGGAATCAGGGCACCTCAATTGTGTAAACGCATTTACTCTTTCACCCCCCCGCGCATGTTCCCGAGGGTCACCCACGCAGGCTCTCCCAAGGGGTCAGGGGGACCGAGGAGACCCTTCCAGGTGCTGCTGCCTGAGGGTTGGAGGGGGGATTGAAGCCGTGGCTTGGGCTCTGCTGCCCTCCGGTGGTCCCGCGGGAAGGGTCCGGGGCTCGGAGGCGGGGGGATGCGGGCGGTTGTGTGTGTCCCCCCCGCCCCGTCTCCGAGCCCGCTGCAAAACAGCTCCAGGACAGGGCAATGCGGACCCGGAGGTGCCAGGTAGAAAGCCTACTCTTGTCTCTCCCCTCCCCAGCAGGCTGCGGCAGGAAAAATTTAAGAAAAAAAAAAAAAAATGCACGCACAGAACTGAATAGGGATGGAAGATGCTGGTGGAGAAACTGCACTTTGTTCTTCAGCACGAACTTGCACTGAAGGCATCATCGCCCCAGGTGTCACTTTTGGAGGCGCAGACGCACACCCATAGTGAAAGGCAACCAAACTATAGAAAGGCAAAAAGGGCAGAAGGGAGAGCCGATTGTCTGCATCTTCAAGCGACGGAGCCAAAAAATGCAGCCTGAGCTTCCTTATCCCGAGTCGGGCTCTATTTCTTAGGGCAGCGGTTTGCAACCTTTGCTGGCCTGCAGCCAGCTGACACGCACCAGCCAGCGCCGCACTCGCTTCTTCCCAGCAACATCAGATGTGCCCTTGGGCAACTTGTTGCCCCCTTGGGTCACGGTGTAGGGATCACCATGCTGCACACCCACACTGGGCTACCCGCCCAGCACAGCGCATCACAGACCCCTTTAGCCCGCTGTAAACCACGGCAAGTTTGTATATCGTACGGAGGAAGACAATGAAAGATAACATTGTGTTATTCTATTTGTGGAAATTACGCCTTCTGCTTGATTTTCTTTCTCAAACAAATTTTGAGATGGCTTTTCCTAGACAAGATAATTGGCTGAAATCAATTCACTGTAGCCGTAAACACGCACATTTGGATAATGTTATAAAGGCTGCATTTAAAAGGAAGGAAAAAAAAAAACCCACAACTGAGCAAAGGTTGATTGCTCCACATCATTATCTGCAATTCCGTTCTATTACTAGTAAATTATTAACTATATTAAGCTAACTTTGTTTAAGTCTGACTAGTCAAAACAGAAGCATTACTATGAAAGCATAGAAGCTCTACGTAGGCCAGAATTACAGCGAACTCTCTGCATTGTCTAGAGCAAGGAAGGAAGTCAGCAGGTAATAACACCGCAGTAACAACACAGCCTCTGCTGCTTCCCCCAACTCCACAAGCTCCTTTACCTTATGGTGCCTGGGGTTTCTGAACAGCCCCAGCCCCACCACAGCCAACTGCTAAGATCTGAAGCGTGTATGCCGCTCGCTGTCCTGCTTCTCTACCATGGGGCTGGAAAAATCAAAGTAACATTTACAACACCAGAAATACATGATCTACAACCCTCTGTCCATCCCAAATCCTGGAATCTTGAGGTTTTCCTGGTATTTTGGCCTTACACACTGCAACCTTATCGGAACTGCAGAAGTACACGACACACATACAAACAACCCCAGTCTCCTTCCTGCCTGGATGTTTATAAACTGCAGAATAGTTTTGCTTGAGAATTGCCATCAAGATCCATTTGAGCCACCTTCTCCTCTTGTGTAAGTCCATTATTTGTTCCTAGTTTCCGATATCCTTTGATCGCATCTTAAAGCTGAAGCTTCTTACATGCTGACATTACACAAACAGGCAGATGTTAATTCAAACTACAAGTTTATTTTGGTGCATTTATCCAGTGGCTCATAACTGTGATTCATATTATTCCAAATCTGTGCAAGGAATATGTGTTATATTTATAATCCATTAAATATGAGATTTAATGATTCTGAAGAGTGTTATATCAACAGGAAGAGCCATAGTGTTCAAAAAAGTCAAGATTTTGTACCAGGGCAGTACCTTCTGTGTTTTTCATGCCATTAGCTGGCAGTAACATGGGACCAGAGTCTATGCATGGTCTATCAAGAGCTACAATGCAGGAGATGCAGAGCAGATACAGGGACACCAAGATGGCTTTAATATTCCTCTACACCGCCCACACTTCCAGTTCCAGGTTACTAAGTCTTTCTCTTCACCCTCATGGCATTGCCACCCAAGAGCCCTGTAGCTTCATCACCCTGTACATCTTGGCCTGAATGTCTCACAGCTAAACATGGGGAATGCTTCCCACAAATAGGAGACTTACTTCTAAGTCCTATATCCCACTGGACCTACAGGGCATAGGGCCTTATCTATGGCTTGAACATGACTTCCATTTTTTTCAGCAACATGTTATTATAGCATGAAAGGGTAGCAGAGGTACCTGTGAGCAGCCCCTGATTTTATGCTCATTCCCTTTAAAGCATGGTGCTGATTTATAAGTTCAGCCTTATAGCTCCCCAACCTCACACCTCCTTAAAATTAGTAGTAAATAACATTGTCCAACTTAGCACCGTGTACGCTACTCTCCTCATGCGTCCCTAGCAAAGCTGTATCCGCCACGGCCTCAGCTAGAATGC
>JAOXJK010000001.1:59829132-59846208 GCA_025774025.1 Xenus cinereus | reverse complement strand
GAACTGTATATAAATGACTGAAGGGGGGGGGGGTGGAAGAAAGAAAGCTGAAGAGGCCACTATGAGGATCTAATCTATGGCTAAGACCACCCCTTGACTGGCAGACTGCATTGCCATCAGCTGTATGCATCATGAACGCACTTGGGTTTAGATCAGCTGTCTGTGCCTTCTCCCTCATTAACATTGATAAAAGCGATGGCCTCTGCCGGGCGCACGGCATTCCTCAGCATACCAGCTGCAGCTCTATCTTAATGCATCCTATGGGCTTGGAGAATTAATTAGTTCTGATAGTCACCATGTTTCAAAATGATGGCTGTCATAACCCTGCAGTTAAAATTACACACCCCTAGAATTTTCCACATTGCCCATTCAGACTCTCCATAGGCCACCGTTGGCCTCCTCAGATGTATGGCACTGGAAAGATTTAACTTGCCAAACCTTTTTTTTTAATCTCTTTGTTATGTTCCAATTAAGTCTGTGTTAATCAAAGGCAGTATTTCCCAAATATTCCCCCCCCTTTCCCCAAGCCTCCTCCTAGGCAACTTGATGGTTCGTGCCCCCCTTCCTCCCACCTACAATTAGCATTCAGATGCCTCTCTTGGCAGAGCCAAAGCCTCCCTCCCCCTAGGAAGCTTTCTTCTTCTGAGCACATTTTATCTTTTTCTACCCCTCTGCAAGGTGCTTTAGCCAGTTTCCAAACAAAGAGCAAAGTGACTTTCCTCAGACATGTGGAGCCTCAAACTGTATTCAGACACCCCTGGGACAGTTTTCCTGCTGTGACTGGCTCTAAAACAGAAGTCACAGTAAAAAACAGTAATTCATTTGTTTTCTACTGCTTACTTTCAAATCACTAAGTAAGAATATTATATGTAGCTCAAGACCGCCATCACCCTTGACAGTCTCTAAGACCTTTCTAACAAGGCTGCTCCCCTGAGAGGGGAGTTGAGATGCAAGTAGGGTGGGATGTACCAGAAAAGCAGTACTAGCTTCTATCACTCAGAGCTCATGAATGTTCAGGCTGCAATAAGCGCTCTGCTTCAAAATGGTCATATTTCTTTTTTATTTCTTCCTCTAAAATGGTGATTTTGTCATATGACTATTTGTGAAATGGCTGAGCTTTACATGAGTCTGAGAGCTCATCATATGCTGTTCAGCCATCTCTGGTTGAGAGAGCTCCATATTCAGAAAGTTCAGGGGAATGATATACAGTGCAAGTCATGTAGTCAATAACCAATTTTAAAAATTTTAAAATGCAAGAAATTATGTGGTAACCAATATTATGTAGAGGAAGGTGGGTACTGCAACCATCATGTCTGTATCTCCACTAGTTTTAATTCACTTTTCAGCTGACTTCACGCACCATATGCCTGGCTCTGAGAAAGAACAACTAGCTTATTGTAACTGAAATAAATTGCAGCACAAAACATTGTTTTTGAAAACACCTACCTAAATAAACCATCGCATTTTCTCTGTTTGGTTGACATTTTCAGCACAGAAATAGAAGGAGCAACTCAGAGAGAGGCAGTAGGGGGATGAAGAAAGTAAAAAGGCAACACCTCACATCTACTTAAAGTAGGAGCATCCAGTTCAGGAATGCAATAGGAGAGTGGAAGAAGGCACAAGTGTCTGCCATAGAACATGGTATTTGCAGTATTACAGCACACACAATGATTCTTACTGATATTTTCCCCTGGGCTGCTTGCTACCTGAAATTTTTCAGAGGTACAAGGGTAACTAGCAGCTAAGAGTGGCAGGAATATCCCCAGGGAGACTTGGCTGGGTTCCTCCACGTCAAACTGATCCTAGCTTTCTGGTGTATCCGTATCCACTGTCACTCCCACATTCCTTGCTCTACCTTCCCTCACATGTATCAACATTATTTTTTAAAAAAATAATCTAAGGGGACCAACTCCCCAGACATGTCTGTGTTTTGATATTTGTCATCTAAGGCTTCCAAAATTTTCCCCTTCTTGTAGGAACCAGAAAGTTTCAAGACCTCTCCATCAGGACACAGAAAGAGGCACAGCACAAAACTAAAATAAAATATTCTGCTAAAGTCAGGAAAAACTAAGAGTTGAAAATGCAAGAACACAAAGGTCTCAGCTGAGCCGTATAAGCAGCAAGATAATGAGAATGTGACAGCTTCCCACCGTGACCCTGGAGGAGGACAGCCCCAGAAATACATGGGCTGCACAGCCGGGACAGGATACAAATGCGTCACGGGCAGGAGCTGGAGGATGGCCAAGACAAAAGTTGGCAGAGACGCAACGATGCACAAGGTAGCACACTGACAGGTCAAATCCCCACCGGGGATCCCAGAGGTGTGCAGACCCCTCAGCACTCTGTGGCCTGGGCACTGGCAGGGGAAAGTGAGGAGAGACATGAGTCCCAGCCTTCAGAGACCACCACCACAGAAGGGGAAAGCTGGCAGACAGGGCCACGCCAACAGCAGGCCAGCACCCAACACCAGCACAGAACTGGAGCCAGAGGCCGGCCAGTACCTCGGGCACTGGCCAGGCCACCAAGGCAGCCTCCTCCAAAGCAAAGCACTATGTCAGGTCCCTGGCTGGCTTTGGGTACACTGTCACACTTCATAGGCTGCTTCGGGGGCTGGAGTGACACCTTCCCACCCCCTCGAGTCCCCAGGGAGCCCCGTCGTCTGTGCCAGGTGATGTGTTAACCTGTATTTCTACCCAAAGTGGGGCAGGAGCTGCCCGGGCAGAGTTATCGGTAGAGCCTGGCGCAGACGGTTATTAACCCCCGTGAATGAGGAAAATCCCCATCACCAGGAAAGTTTGGCCAGTCCCTCCAGCGCAGGGAAAGCGGTCATCATGGTGGTCAGCGGGGAGGCCGCCCTCCGACACGAAGGGAGAGGAAGGAAGGGGAAAAAAGGGTTTACTTCACACAAACGCCTATACGGGAGGTAAGAGCAGATAACAAGAGAGCTGATGCGTGTTGCTTTTTATCTCGATCTACAGGACAGGAAAGGGACATGCTTGATTTACTGCTCCTTTCATCACTGCCCTATCTGAAGTGGCAACAGGCAAGAAGCCCAGCTGACCTCAAGCCGCTGCAGAAGCTGTCAGCTCCCGCCGTCACACACACAGGGACCAGGCAAACATGTTTTGTCCAGGTAGCGCAGACCCTACCCAGCCAGCCACCCTGCCCACGTTCCAGCAAGCCACAGCTGCAGAAGAAGGAGGAGAAGTTTTACTCCCAAACATCCCACAGATGGGCTGTCGTCACACGGGAGAGAAGATCCTCCAGGATTCTGCTCTTTTGGAGGAAAAAAAAAAACAAGCCATTCCTTCCGCCAGCCCGGATTGTACATTGTATGCAAAACCAAAGCTAAAAGGCCTTGACCTCAGAAAAGAGAACTGGCACTTCTCAGGGCCATACGTACCCTCAGCACGTACGTGGCAACCCCTGGCTGCTATCTTGTCTGTGTAAACAAGAAATGATTTATTTTCCTCATCATATAGCAGAAAGGAACAGGATCTGATGAGCATACAGGAAACATCTTGCCCTGCCATCTCCTACCAGCAATTTTGCAGTACTCAGAGCATATAACAAAAGAACATGAATTTGTGCGTTTTATGTGTATCACCACCGAGTTCTTTAGGAAAACAATATGGAGTTCAAGATAATAGGTTACAACTGCGTCAAATGCTACATTTGTGGTCTAAAGGTGAAGTCAGTGTCTAGTCAGTCACATAAATACAAATCTGGGAGAAAGCAGTATGTTTACAGCCACTGCGGACTCTTCAAAAACTTAACCTAGCTTCAAAGCACAACTTTGTATCAAGGCACCCTTACAGAGTGCCTTCAAATGACTGAAAAATAGAAATGTCAGGGGCACAAAGCAAAGCTGGAAAACTGGAGGCAGACAAATTATTAGGTATTTTAGACATGAGAGAGGCTGCCCTTACAAGCCTGACCAGAGCAGCAGCAAGGAGCAGCTCTAGAAAAGAGATGAACAACTGAGCAGAAAGAGAAACAGTCTTGATTCTAGCAAATCAAAATGTCTGTCTACTCATCCCTCCTAGTCATATGCAAGTAATAAAGCTGAGTTAATTTTCCTCTGCTTAAATCCAGGAAATCATCAGAATGATATCACAAAAATAGCAAAAATAAAAAAAAAGTATCCCCTTTTTATCCAGCCAACCAAAGCTGGAAGATGTTCTTTTGGCCTCCTGAGATAAAGACAGTAGTATTTCTCCCAGGACCACATTCAGGGGACCCACCCTTACGTTATTAGGGCTGATAAGCCAACTTCCAGAGATCCTTTGCTCTGCCTTAGATCAGTTGAACAAATGTAACGATAACAAGCACAGCGGTTACTTCAGACCCCTATCCATGCCCACCTAAAAGAAGAAAACATCTACTATCACCACAGTTCAGTGTCCTTGGTTTTGTACTGACAACAGCTTCAGAGAAAGGGATAAATGAACAGAGCCCCATCAGGATATCCTGTCATTCAGTTAGGAAGGGTTTATTCAGCTTTGCAGTGAAAACTTTCAGCAAAGACCCTGCATTTTGGAATTTTTCCTGCCTGCAGGCAAACTTCTCATGCCGAATCTTTCACTCATTTTCTTTCAGAAAGACAAGAGTCCCGTTAAACTATTTGCCTAAGAATGCAGAAGAAGTAGCAGCTCTAACAACCGATCTGTTTACATCAGAGTTTTAGTTCTTCTGTCTGGAGGGCTCTGAAGGAAAAAAATCAAACTCTCCACAATGGAAAAAAATCCAATTGTTTTATTCTTTTTGGCTTTTTTGGCTGCGGTGAAGCTATGTTTGGCATCACAAGTCTCAGATGAGGTAAGAAGTGGCTTTTTAATTCAAGTAATGAATTATTGTGTGTCTGCATTGCACTATGGGTCAGGGGCTGTTTCATTGTTACAGAGAGACTAGTTATCAGATACTGCATCTGATAGAAGAAAAACACATTTTAAGAGTCACCGATGCTGTATGACATTGAACTATAAACCAAAAGCTGTGTAATTCAGTCCTCTGAAATAACAGAAATGCATCTGTTTATTCCACATGAGAATTTGGCTCAAATGATGTTTCATGAGTATCCTGAAAATATCTCTAAAAAATGCAAACATGGCAAAAGGCTGTAGCTGACTCACTCATGAAAAGCAACAAAAGAAAACTACTGGAATTTCTGATAAGTCAAAAGATGAAAGCAAAAAATTTTCCATAATGAAAATTATCCACTCTACTAACCATAAGGAGGAAAAGCTATTTCAGATAGGTGGGGGGAAAAAATCTAAGGAATTGAACTACTGGAAGTAATTGTAGAAAGTTATACATTTAAGTGAAAGAACTGTAGATTTTTGGGGACAAGATGCATTTGTCATGTACAAATCTTATGGATCTGTGGAATTTCACAAAATCTGTTTTCACCACCCTCATAGAGAGGCAGAAAGTACTGAGCTGAAAATCTGAACCAGGAGTTCAACAGCGAGACATGAACTCATTTAAACTGTCTCACAACATGAGGCTTTAAATTACTGCATTATGGACAAAAAACACTTATGGAAGAGGAAACAAAAAGATCAGGAGAAATTGTGGAGGAAAAAAAAGAAGGAAGCTACTCAGTTTTGTTTTAAATGGAAAAATACTTTGAAAGTACAAACATGTATCGGGAAAGGTGTTATCTTATTCTGTCTCTAGAGCAACTAACAAATCACCTTTCTTCCATTTTCCATAATAGCAAAAAGGGAAAATGAGGAAGTGAGAGAAAGTGGAAATAACTCCACAATTTTTAAAAAAAAAATAGTTTTTATAGCTGGTGGTAGGGAAAGGGTATAACCTATTTTTATTTAGATTTTACCTTTTCAAAATCTCTTTGAATTTTCTTGTACAAAAAATTAAATGTTGTGGGGTGCCTTTTTATGACAACTTCTGCAATGACATCATTCCAGCCACTCCTGAACCTTAATATCCTACAAGCCCAGCAGTTTCTCCAGACTTTTAATGGTTTACCCTGAGCATCTGCAAGGAGCAGGGTTTCAGTAGCACACATGCTTAAAGACTCAGAAAAATCAGCTCTGAGTTTATGATTCTTCAGCATTAACAGTACTGATTTGACTGGGTGGAAATACTCATAGGAGTTACGGTGCCTGGACTGCGTGTTTGTGCTGTGTTGGTTCTCGCTCTGGTGCATGAGTCACCTCTCATTAAGGATGGGCCGTTACGGTGGCTGCGCTGGTGATGAGCGGCGGGTATTTGAAAGGCTTGAAGCCTTCAAGCCCCTTTGTGTTGGTGCCTCATGAGGTGATTTTGGGTGGGAAGCGAGGTGTAGAGGTGTTCTGGTTTGAGTTTGTGTGAGCCATCTTAGACCTGAAACCCAAAGAGCCGGGTCAGTCCAGTGCTCCACCAGCGCTGGGCTCTGCTGGGAGGGCGGGCAGGCTGCTGGGTCTGCTCGGCAGGGCACCGCTCACCGCGGCTTTGCCAAGTGTCTGAGCGAGCTGTGTCCACATTATACCCACATCTGGAAAAAGGTCTCATTTTTATTTCAGAAACAGCTGAAATGCACCCACACAACAGTAAGAGGTTTCACTACCGAAATATAACTACTGTACCTGAACACTGCCCAAATCAGATTTCAACAGTACATTTGGAAAGACTAAAATTTGAAGACTAAATAGATGTTGAAATATACTTATAAACTAAACTGGGTGATGACTATCAAGCAGAGTCCCTCAGAGCTCATGCAATTCAATCTCCTTATCAGTGTCTGCGATACATCCTCACAGTCTTCACTACTGAAACGTGCTGCTATCACAAACACTGAAGGAAGAATAACTAACAAGGGGAGAAACCACTGGGGTAAGGGCTTCATCCAGGACTACCAGGCTGTGGCACATGTACAAATCCTGCCCAAGGTGGCAGTGTACTCGCCCAGGCCAACTGTGAGCTTCTGCAATGAGGCTGCAGAATCCCACATGCACCCAGGAGGTCCAATGTTACCTGGACAGCACAGGGTTCCATGTGCACATATGTTGTTTGGGAATCCCTGGACAGAGATATTGGAGCATATCCATCGAGCAACACACGATAGCACTGCAACAGGCTCCATCCTTGGAAGTGATGGCTTAGAATACACCCTAGATAGCAAATGACCTGAAGGTTCTGCTGTGACGCTGCTGTAAAGAGGGTAATGGTGAATTTGCTGAGGTGGGAGACCCTACAGGGGGAGTGCACAAGTCCCATTCATGTGCACAGGAATCGCATAGAACAGGCTGGGTCTGACACTTCCCATCCAGGAGGGCTATTGCCAAACTGGGCACGCTCCAGAGGAAAGCTGGGGAATGACTGAAGAGCTGGGAAAACAGAGTCATAGCAGGGAATTCAAGAAATGCTATTTATTTAGGTACACAAAGAAAATGTACTTTGATATCAGACTGTAAGTATTCATAGGAAGGAAGCAGTAGAACCGGTAGCAGAACGGCTTCCTACCTGTTGTGCAAACTCCAGAGGAGCAATGGCTGGAGACTGAAGCAAAACCATCACAGACAAATTACAACAGAAACAACATACCACAGTTTGTTTCTTCACAACTGACTATTTCCAAATCAAATGAATACTTTCTAAAAGATTTTCTTGTTCAAACTAAATTTCATGCAAGAAGCTCCATTATCCTGTATTATGCTCCTCTGGTATAATTGTCCTTCTGCCTTTATAATCTGGGAAACTATTTAAAACGTCCATAGACAATTATTTGCAAAAGTATATATTTTCAAATGGATGATGCTGCTA
Source organism: Xenus cinereus (assembly GCA_025774025.1). NCBI lineage: Eukaryota > Metazoa > Chordata > Aves > Charadriiformes > Scolopacidae > Xenus > Xenus cinereus. The sequence goes on along the minus strand of JAOXJK010000001.1, from coordinate 59,838,441 downwards.
GAGCTGGCCCCTACGTACATGCACACATGCACTCACACACACATACAGCAGGCAGGTACAGTTTTTCAAGACAAACATTATTTCCTCAAGTTGGCCTGGCAGGGATTCAGACATTGCCTTAATTGACTACTCAACTGCTTAATTGAAATCCCATTCGGAGAGTTCACATCAATTCTACTGTGCCAGACAGGAAGTCTGTTGTGGTCAATATTGCTCGAGTGAGTTAAGACCACCTAAATGGGTCCGTACTTAGACAACAGTGGATAAATAATTATCTTGGAATAGAAAACGGAGCACTTCACAGTGTTTCCTCTCCAAGAACGATTTCATTTATTACTTTTTGTTGTTTTTTAAAGATCATATTTTGCATTAGATTATTTCTCACCCTTTGTGAATTATGAACTTACTTCTACAGATATTCACCAGGAAGAAAGAATATGAAGCCAACATTAGATGGGGTTCAGCAAAAACTTTTTAAAATAGGTCAACTGTTTTAGTAGTAGGAAGCAGACACTATTTTTGATATATACTTTCAAATCTATGAATTCTACAACCACAAAACACAATGCCACCACTGTGACAATACCCTAAGCCTTTTCTCCTTTTTGCTACCTTCTCAAGCCATTTGTCAGATTTGCATTCTTGAAACTGGAACCTCCACAGCAAAGGGACATGAGCCCTTGGCATTTGAGCTGAAGGACTACAGCCAGGCTTCCTGAGATGGGGTGGTTCTTTCTGTGGCTTTCTCTAGGTGAAAACGGACTTTTCTCTAGGCTGCACTTCTCAGTGTGTGCTGGTGGGGTCAGGCCCATCACTTCTACCAGATTTCAATGAGAAAATAAACGTCATTGTTTTATGCCAATTTGAAAATACCAGCCTTAGTCCTTTAATTCAGTACAGTGGTGCTGATAATATGAAACCCACCTTTTGAGAGGAACAAAGGTTTATGCTGTGCTCTGTGTGCACAGAGCCACAAGCAACTTCCTCCACACCTTATGTTTAGTTTTGCCATTGAATGGAGAAAGCTCTTGCCAGCACTTGTCTTTCTCCATCCTGCTTTGGGCTTGTGAGGCAACCAGAACTAATGCTCTGTGGGCTGATGCTGTGTCAGTAACCTGGCTTTTACGTCTGCTGAACTTCGCATTTGTTAATAAAGCACTGTAAGGAGAAAAATGACACTTAGAAGGTTTTACCCTGCAGTGGTTGGATATATTTTGTGCAGACAAGACTACCGCAATATGTGGTCTGTTACCTAGTTTAGCTCCAGAGCAGGGAGCTCCTACTGAACAGGATAGAGCTTGTAGCTGTGAGAGAGAATAAAGCTGTGTTAATTTGATCATTTTTCAGCAACGTCATCGGGGACAGAGTTAAACCAACTCAGAGAACTGTTTCCCTCTTTTTAATTAATCTTCTCTTATTACAGATGAAGAAGCAATGTGATCAAAAGCTGCTCATCCGAATGAAAACTGAATGTGTACCTTGCTCTTCAAACCTCGTAACCCAGTGCCCTGCTGGTTACACCAAAATTACCAATGGGACTGGGATACCGGACTGCAGGTATCTCTTCTGTCAGAGCCTTTCTATGTGAATATTGTTCTCTATGAATTAGAAAATGTTAATTCATATTAAAAATTCTGTATTTTATATAATTTTCTTAAGGAAGATTTACCATCGGCTTCACCAACTCCAGAACTCAAGCTTCACTCAGAGTACTTCAAGTCTAGTTAATCAGCAAATGGTATAAGACGAAGATAAACATAGCTATCGAAAGCCTATCAGATTTTCTTTTGAGTGATATCATAAAATCAGTTCCTTGTTTATTCTGCATATTGATATGATATATAAATATCATACGACAAATGTATATTATTGTATAAGTTATGTTTATATATTATTCCTATCATATTGTCATTATCATATAAATAAGAGATATCTTCAAACTACCAGACTGGGGAGGTGGTGGTGGAAGAAATATCTCAAAACAAATTTGAAATCTTGTTTTTAAGATTAAAAAGAAAAAAAAAATAAAAGCAATATTTTAGGGAAAATGTAACTATTTTGAGTTTACTTAGCATTTAAAGAATCTTGACAGTAAATAAATTTTAAAATACTGCTTTCAAATCAAAACTTAGAGAAAACTGCTGTGTTTAGGTTGCAGAAATTAAAAAAAAAAAGATAAATATACTATGCAAAAGAAACAGCCCCAAGGATCTTTTCAGACCTTTGTGTTCAATATATGTTCTAATGAAGAAAAAAAAGCAGATCAATACAACTAAGTTTAAAGTACTCTTGTCTGATACTGAAGGGAGAAGAGAACATTACGAATTTCATTTCTCCCCGCAGGAGGCTTTTAAGTACTTCAAAGCAGCTCCAACTTTTTTTCCTCAGGTATTATCTAGAAATTAAAACACACGTACTTTCTTTCCCGGGATGTCGGCATCATTGTACAAAGGAATTTGAACAACCTGAGTGCTGCCAGGGACACTGGGGCCCAGACTGCATGGGTAAGCTCTTTTACTTCTACTCAAATTATATAAAAAAAATAAAGCATTGATTTTCCTTCTTTCAGAAACTATTGTAATGAGAAGATTGCTCTTCAGAGCTTATTATAAAGGTAGAAATAAACAGCAGTTTTCAACCAAACCTTAGAGGATTTAGAGAAAAACACATATCCAAAGCTTCATTTAAAAAGACAAAATCATGGAAAAATTTTAAAAACTATGGGAACCCCGCTGGTTTTGAGATTTTCAAAACAAATCATTTCAAGTCAATGCTTGCAAAGTGACTTTTCATTTGGGAGGATCCCTAAAACAGATTTTAAAAATTAAAACTTTCAAACTGCTAGGTTAAATGTTCCATTTTGGTTCAAAAATACACTCATCTGAGTCTAATATATTTCCAAATCTCTTTAATTATTTATTTTTTGATGCAAGGACGTTCTTCTCTTTCAGCTCAACTTGAAACAGTTTTTCCCTCTGTGTTTTTTGAATGTCCAGCGAACACTAAGGGCCATTATTAAAGCAGGGGTAATCAGAAGTGCCTTTCTTCCCATTGCCACTTCCTGAGGAAAAGCCTTTCAGCATATACACAAGTGCACCAAATCTCAGGCTACTGAAGTGGGCATCAAGACTGCTGAGGAAGTTTCCCTACCCAGACAGAGTATTTCCTCCTTTAGTCAATGAGGTCAGGGCCTGGTTCAATGTGAAGTCCTTTTGTCCACAAAATAGATTAAAAAATATAATTTTAGCCCAAGCTATGATTTAAATACCAGTCATTTATCTACTAAAGCAAAGTACTCAAACCCCAATTTATAGCTACTTCTATAAAAAAGATAGACAAATAGTTGAGTTCATAGTATGCAGTCACATTTTCCTCTGAAGACAATCACTTATGTGGTGATTTACCATCTTTCCACCAAATGCAGCCTAAGTTCCTGGTAAGAGGAAGGCAATACTACATCTGATTATTATCCTGTAACCTTCAGGGTGCTCTGGGAAGCCACACGAGGGGCATCCGTATTTTTAGAGAAGAGCAGAGCTCTCTGCCCCCGAGCTGAATTCCTGCCTGTAACACTGCAGGCAGGAGGCTGCAGAGGCAAGGAAGCCCTCTCTTCCTTCAAACAAACTTCCTGGCCCCAAAAAGCAAAGAATCAAGGTCTCAGCATTGTTTCTGCTGTCATTCGGAGGAAGAAAATAGCTCTTTGCATTATCGCAATCTCTCTAAGAACATATGGCGCGCCTTGAAATGTTTGGAGGAAAGACAGTCCTTCCTGAGGCCAAATAAAAATCCCTGACTAGGGGTTTACTTCACATTTAGCATCTGACGGCAATGACAAAATCAGGTCTTAAATAGCAGTCTGACTTCCTTAAACGATAGTACATGTTGAAACAGAAAGTGTGAATGGAAGGTGTTTTGTCCCCTTGCCTCCCTATGAAGTGCCCCAAGCCAACAAGCTGCCCCCCCATCCCTCTGTAAAAAGGCATCAAGGAAAAGGGGAAAAGAGTGAGGGGTAAAAGGTCCAGAGTAAGAGTATGGCCTTTTAACACTGCCAGTATCATCCAACAACAGATGCCCCACATGTGTACCTGATGGGCTTCAGAGGGAGCTATTCCCTATATCTCAGCTCTGCGCAAATACTTGCATGGCTCCAAAGAAAAGCCTGGGTACCAACTGAAAGGCGTGCTGTATGGGCAACTGACTAGAAAGCACTGCAATAAACAAAAAAAAAATGTGTAAAGGTAAAAATAAAGGCTAAGAGGGAAGATAATAAACCTGATTCTATCAAATTATATGTCCAAAATACATATTATTTACGAGTTCTACCCGCTGCTTCAGCCCGCGGGGAGTCAGCTGAAGAGAATGAATCCAACAGGCTGCATTTCAAAACACTTAGGAAGTGCTGAATTAAACTCTCTGAGACAAAAAGCTGATAAATTTAAGCTGTTTTGGCCTAGTTACAAAGATCTGGCTTTTGGTCTGACAGTTGTAAGAGCTAAGCGGAAGCATCTCCTTCTTGCTACTTTTCAAAAAATATCCTCAAAAAAAGCAAAGGTCTTACTCCTCTCCGGTACCGTGGCGGTGGCTGGTGACTGCCAGCATCACTGCTGCCTCCACCAGCCCCACCATCCAGGGGAAACACTTTATCTGCCTGACCAAACTTGTACAACAATATGGTAATTTGCTAAATTTCTGATAAAACTGTCCCCTAGTGGTGGTACCAAAACAAAGAAACAAGAGGTACTGAAGACAAGGGAAAGTGTAATGAATATCAACTGGGAAAAAAAAACAAACCAAACCTGTTTTTTCAGCAATTTTAAAGTATGTTTCCCTAGAATTTATACCACAAACTGAGTTTTCTTGTGATTTCTCTATCTTTGCACATTCAATAAAAGCATCAGTGCAGTTAAAATTGTTCCCATTCAGAGTAAATATTAAACATTTTGCGTATGTGTCAGTCCTAACGATGAGATTTAGCTATCACATGATAGCCAAAAAAAAGACTCACTAAAAATCACTTTCAAGACTGAAGTCAAACCTCAATTCTGGTTATTTCATCTCAATTCTTAATAAATCTTTTTATCTCATCATGTATGAGAGAAAATCTACTAAAGTTTTCATCTTTAAATTTATTGTTTTTTCACAAGAAGCTCACTCAGATCCAACAGACTTTTCAAAGACTCATCATCAAGGAATAAATTAAGAAATATTAATAAATTAGTATAAAGCCAAAGCCTTCACTAAAGTTAGGTGTACACATATACACATCCACTTATTTGTTCATCACTCTGTCCAAAGCAAATTGATTGTCATGAAAGCTTCCGCATCACTTAAACACTCTAAGTCAGGATTAAGCTTCTCGATAGGAGCATAAAGCCAGTTCTGCCCATCTCCACCCACACAGAACAAACTGAGATTCTTTATAAGCAATAAATCTGCCAGTAAGGTACAGCAGAGAACCTGTGAGGGCTGTAGGAGTTTTATACGCTTAGATATCACCTGCATCAGGATTATGGTTACCTAATGGGAAGTGCAATTACAGGAAGGAAAAGCTTATACAAGGGAGTTGATAAATCATGTCCACAGAGAGACTGCGCAACTATAAAAAATAAAGATATCCCAAAAGGGGGAAAAATCTGACAGAAGAATCTGACTAAAAATTACTCTAACACGCATTTCCTATAGGCAACCTTTCAGTAAAAAAAATTAATATTGAAACATTTCATCCAAAGCTTAAACTATTTTGATTTGGAAATACAGTTGTTATTTCTTATCGTCCCCTGCTGGCTAGGGTTTTTGGTCAGATTCTGTCTCACCCGCTGTGCTGCTGCCTGTAATCACGGTTTTAGCACCAGAGAATCTGAAGATCATAGCACAGAGCACCCAACTTTTACTAATGATCACAGCCCATTGTACAGAAGCAGGTTATGAGATACCCAAATTTCAATTTCCAAGATCATTTGAATCAAATATCACAGTCTTATGGGAAGTAGCAGGGAAAATGCAAAACTTTCCACGTAAAACAAATACGATTTGTAGGGGAAAGGAATATGCTTATTTAAACTCTAATTTAGCATCAAATACAGTTCTGACAGCAAATTTTCAGTCAATCAGGGTTGTATTAACAAACAGAAGAAGTGGTCAGGAAAACTCCACTTACATCAAAAAAGTTAACAGTTTAGCATGTCTGCAGGTAGAGGTGGATCAGCAGGGACAAAATCAATATGGTGCTTTAGAATTAGAAAACTATTTTTGGTACAATCTATTGATTCCAGTCGTTAGCTTAAGTTCCCATTCTAGAGAAGGTGACAGTCTCTAGGGGCGGTGGAACTAGATGATCTTTAAGGTCCCTTCCAAATCTAACCATTCTGTGATTTCTAGCCTGTCCAGGGGGAGCTGCATCACCATGCAACAGGAGAGGACGCTGCTCTCAGGGCATAAATGGGGATGGAACATGCACTTGTCAGGTACGTCCCCCTTCTTTTAACAGTAGCACGTAAGCTCTGCTAAGAAATAATGTGTGTTATGTGGTATAAAAGCATTAAAGGAAAGTATTTCAGACATAGCAAAGATGGTCTGCTTGGAGTTTATTTTGTGTTTGGCTTGTACTAACCTTCACAGTATTATTTCTACAGACTTGAGTATGTTTGGGTGATGTTATTAAAGAGCTCTTCCTTCTTATCTTCCAGAAACAGGTGGTTTGAATTCCTCTGCTTTTAAGACTGTGCTGTTACTTATGACTTTGTGCCCTAATTAGAAAGAACTTGTACTTGGGACTAATACTCTCAATATAACGTTCCTTTGCTGAGAGTGCAATGTGCAGTGCTTAATAACTTCAGCTAAAAACGATTTTTTTAAAAAACAACTCAAATGAATCTTTTCTACCTCCCCCTCTACTGGTTAATCTTTCAATAACATCAAAGCACATGTTCTGGGGACACGTGAAAAAGACACTGAGTGAGAAGTAGTCAGAAAATACAACCCAAGAATTGTAAGAATGATTTTGTCATTAGGCTTGATTGCTGTTCTTTACTGTTAACTTGATATTTAGAACATCTGATTTGGTTTGAAGTGTAAGAGCTAAAAATTTAAAAAAAAAAAAAAAAGAGGGACAAAATCTTTCAAAGGACAGTGTTTTCTAGATTGCAGTAGTCATCCCTGATTTGCTGACTGAACCATTCATGTTATTTTCTTTTGGCAGTTAAAGGTGCTGTTTTCAGGCTGCTAAGCATGTACCTATCTATTTAGAGAGAAATGAGAAACTTAAGGTTTGATTTCCAATCTGTAATTTACAGAAAGGCTTTGCTGGGACTGCCTGTGAAAAATGTGCTGAAGACAATTTATTTGGTCCTCATTGCACATCAGGTAAGTTGGAGCTTTCTTTATTGAAGTGGGGAAAAGAAGAAGAGTGAAAGCTGTATTCAGACACTACAAAATCCCAGTAAAATGGGTGTGGGACGTTCTAAGGGTATACCATTAAGAGCTGCTGTCTGCTTCAGGGAACACAACAGGGAAAGAAAGTAGGCAGCTACTCAATTCTTTATTCACAGTGGGGCTGAATTCAGCTCAGGACTGTACAGAAAACACACTCTTGAGCTACAAAAATATCTTAATCTTATCTTGAATGTGCTTGTTATAGCCAACAGCCAAACAAATTAGGGATTAGAATGATCTGTATGTTCCTGCAGGTATGCCTTTCAGCCAGCTATTGTGTTATCCACTTTTCACACTAAATTACAGATTTGCATTTATTTGATCTAAATACAGGAGGTTGTTATGGTACTTAAAGTATCGTGTGGGAATATAACAAATACATCATTTATAGTGGTTTACAGAGTTTAGGTATGTTTTTTAAACACATCTACAAACTGGAGCATCTGTATAAAGGTATGAAATACTCAGATGGTATTGAAATCAGTATATCTGACTCAAAAAAGGCCATTTTGAATCAGGCCGTAAGTTCTTCTAGTCTAGCATCCCATATTGGAGGCCAATAGTTGATATGCAGAGAAAGAGTACAGGCAGCCAAGATTGCATTCAAATTGCAATGTTTAAAGGCTCCTGCTGGACCCATCCTCCATAAATTAGCTACCTTTCCTCCAAGTCCAATGCTGCTTTTGTTTCCACAATACTCTATGCCAAGGAGCTCCATAATTTAATCAAAAGTGTGAAAAAGGATGAATTTGGTTTCATTTTGTTTTTTCACTAGTAGATCATTCCACTGGTTGGCCATACTTCTATTATAAGAAGCAGGACAATGGATGGATCAGAGCTCTGTGCATTAATTAAAATGTGCATGTACCACGAGTGTATATATTTGCATAATATTTTCCGGTTTTACCCATTTCTTAGTGATTTCTATTATTTACCTTCCTGGCCCCTGAGCTTTAAACAGACTCATCAGAAAACTGCCTGAATAAAGGGACTAAAAATGGATCTTTTTTAAGGGGTAGTAGTTGTTTATTACTAAGTAAAACTCTTTTTGTTCCCTCAAGATCTACATGAAGTTACTCCTAAAAAGTCACAAATAGTCTCACTTTAAACCATTTGTGTTGGCCTTTCTACGCTAAGCCTACATCACTGCTGACTCAAAACCCCTTTTTCCACCAGCTGTCCACTGGATGCCAGTGTTGATACACAGAAATGTAACTGAGCCAACAATTTAATGAAAATAGGGTACTTGAATGGATTCAGTATCGTAAATGTAATTATCTTCTAAGAAGCTATCGGAGGAGTCAGCTGCATATTAATTTAAGCAACATTTTACACTTCAGCTTTCAGATATTTGAGCTCCTCCAAGTTTTCTAAGCGCGTATAAATACTGTGCATTTGTGACTAATTGCTTTTCAGCAATACATTAGACATTTCTGGTTTTTATATTATGACTACTAACATAGGTAGAATGTTACTAATTAAGTAGCGTAGGTGATTTGCATGAGCACAGGATATGTTTGTAAAGGGAAGAGGATACACTACATCACTGCAACTTAAACATGACGTCACCAACATGCCTGTATATCTTGGAGACTTTTCCAAGTGTAACTAAAGGGCCGTTTTTAAAAGCATCATTACCATAATTGAAACAGTTATGACTATAAAGCTTTTTAAGTATACTTAAGGCTTCATAAACCACTTATAAAAGGGTCTCATAGTTGCCTGGACTCTGAATACAGCATCTTATGCACATACTGTCACAAGGTTTATAACTTGAAATGACAGAACACAGAAACAGGACCAGAAAAAAGCCCGAGACCTACACAGTACGGAATTATCCTTCTAAATAAATAAATTCTATTTGGGGGGGCGGGGGGG
>JAOXJK010000001.1:59791178-59829032 GCA_025774025.1 Xenus cinereus | reverse complement strand
GGGGAGGGGGGGGAGAAGGGGGAGAAGTCACAAAATTCATCTCTTCTGGAGGTGAATTGAAGCCAAAATGAGTGATTTGTTAACAGCTGCAAAAAGTCTCTATTACACTTTATGTTCAATTTTGGCTCAAATTTTACAAGTTTTATGGTATTAGCAACTAGTCAGTTTGGTGTTTATAGCATGTGTCCTAAAGGTTTTCAGGCCCCAGGCTATCAACACCCTGCAAAAATCAGTATGTTATTTACTGATGTATGCAACTGCAAGTATTGATCTTCTCATAAATGGAAGGCTATAAATTCAGGAACTCAGCTGTTGTTGGCCAGAACACTATTTGCTGTGGGTAACGACTAACCATGTCTTTCCGAACACCATTATTATTCAGTAAAGCCAATCCATCTCTCTGTATAGTTTGCAGCTGTGTTCATGGAGTATGCAACAGTGGAATTACAGGAGATGGAAGATGCACTTGCTTTTCTGGATACACAGGGCTCAGCTGTGATCAGCGTAAGTGGTCTGTTTTCTGTATAACATACATTCAACAGCTCTGACGCTGTTAGAACTGGCAAGGATGGACGTAAAGTTAATCTCAGGTTAGTCACTCTAGAGCAATCAAATATACACTGGACCTCAAACTCTGTGTGTGAGCTCCCATAACTATTATCACCATTTCAGTTGCCAGAAAAATGATGACACCGATGAGATCAGTGGTCTCTAGATCATGCATTTTTTGAACTAGCAGCCTGCAGAACGCAATGCCTCCTGGCACAGTGTGCAGGCACAGCTTAACCTGTCGCGCTCTGTCCCTCAGCGATAGCTGAATGTGAGGCCTTGCAGTGCCCTGCAAACTCCAGATGCACTGCCTCAGGCGAGGATGGAAGACAACTGCAATGCACGTGTCTGCCCAACTACCACGGGGATGGTACACAATGTGAACGTGAGTAATGTTCATGTCCACCGAGTTCTTTGTATACAACATCCTTGGTATTATAGTTCAGATATTGGGCGCACTTTTGAACCAAATCTCACTATCTAGTTCTTCTTGGGTTTGCATCACAAAAGCAGTCTCATGCACAAACTGGATACCTTCAGGGTGAAACTAAACCCTAAAATGTGTTTCAGAAGCACATCAGTCCAATTGCTAACAAGCTTCAGTCTGTGCAACCAGCCTAAGCTAGTAAACCCCCTTGAAATATATAGTATGGATACTGGGTCAACAGTGCTTACAAATCCATTCCTATCGTGTCCTTCTACTTGCTAAAGTTAAACCCCATAAATGCTTCCATAAAAATCTACAGCAACCAAGGGCTTATATTTATTGAATATTCATCATGTGGTGTCTTCATTACTAAACATAAACTCTACAGACAAGAAAGCTCATTTTAGCTTTCCTGTTTTTCATGAAACAAAGCTAATAGTATCTCAGCTAGAGGTAAAAGTCTACCTTAAAGTTGTCTTTATAGGCTCCTCAACCTGCCATTGAATGCTCAAATTAACTACACTACAAGAGTTCCGATTTTCTTTCCTCTAGTCACATTATGTCTTACAGCACCAGCTCTTCCTTCTAGACCAATTGCAATGAAGAAAATGGTTGTATCTGATGCTGGAAGCACTGTTTTGTAAATGTTGGCTTGAATCAGGCCACAAATACAATACTTATTATCCTGTCTGAAAATATTTACATTCAATCATTTTGGTCCTAACTATGGTGTCATGGTCTCTGAATAGGCTGGAACACCACCCAAGAGCAAGACATCAGAAGGTCACTCCTCAGAGAGTTGCTGTTTTTCTAGTAGACAGCATAGACAAGAGAGAGAGAAAAAAATTGCAGCAACCAGCAGAGGAGGATTCTAGTATTCCCATCTCTCTTGGGTTTTGTATTGATGCAGTCTATGTGGATGTTACTCCTCTGTCCCAGCACCTTTAGATACTGGGATCATCTATGGCTTAGACCAGCGTCCTTTACTTTTGACTGGCTGGGAAGCAGAGGACAAACAGCTCCAGCACAACTAAATACATAAGTGAGGATAGTAGTCGCTGCACCAGACTCTGCTTGGAGGTGACGTTGCTTATGGCCGATTTGAGCATGTAAATATGTGTGTACATGCATGATTTCACAGAGGAACAGAAGAGATGGTTTGAAAGAGTGAAGCTGAGCATTACAAACTCTCTCAGTCCCAGCTGAGAGAGAAGCAAGGGAGGAGGAGAGGGGTAGACAGTGAGCAGGCACCACCTTTTAGGTGAGTCCAGGGCCTGCCACCTCCCAGCTACAACTTGTGCTTGACTATATCCTAAACTGGACACAAAGGTGTGAGAAGGTGTTCTCCAAGCACTGCTGTACTATAAACAAGGACAAACAATGCCATTGCCTTGAAAAAAATGGGCTCATGGAAATAACTAGTGAGCTTCCAGTCCAGTCCTGAGCCTACAGCAGTGTGGAAGACTCAACTAAAGCACTTGCTGGCCGGTTTTCAATATAGCTGAATGGATGACATTATATTGTTTAATTACCGGAAAGAAAACAGCAAAGGCCTATTGTATTGAGAAATATTTTCCAACTGATCTAACACATGCTTAAAGCTCATATCAACTATCTGACCTTCTCTGGTTAAAATCCACCAGAGAACAGAGAAATAGTTGTGATATTTTAATGAGCACATTACCTGTTTTAATCTGTTTATAATTCAGTTTGCCAAGTTAAGAGATCATTTCTGTTCAAAAGAAAACAGTTGGTTGCTACGTTAGTATAAACACATTCCTCCCTTCTGTCTTCATGCCTCCATTGTACTTCAGACTTGGCTGTTATGGGAAGTTTAGTCTACCCAGGCTTTGTTTGCCATGGAGGTGCTCTGGAAAATCCTCATCTTCAATTCCAGAACAGTGGGAAATAATTCACTTACTTCACTTTTTTCTCCCCCCACAAGCTATCAACCCATGCTCTAAAAAGGTCTGCGATCCTAATGCTGACTGCATTTACCTCGGACCAAATCAGCACAAATGTACCTGTCGAGAAGGTTACAGAGGGGACGGTCAAGTCTGCTTACCCATAGACCCCTGCCAAGCAACATATGGGAATTGCCCTCCACAGTCTACCATTTGCATATATGACAGTCCAGGAAAGGTTAGTGTTGAACGGGTGCCCCAGACATTTCCTCTGTCAACTACCTAGGAAGGGATTAATGCTTTCTCTCCAAAAAGAAGCCACAAAGGTAAGGAAAGAGGCCTCAGGGAGGCCAAGCTCTACTCCTAGCTTTGGCATAAGCCCTGACGGTGACCAGGAGTGGGTCTCTTTACCTCCCTCTCTAGGTATCTACATGGTGCTTTCCCCTCTGAAAATGGAAATGGCAATAGTGTTCTTTTCTCTAGAATATTTTGGCTCAGATTTGCCTCCCCAAAACGAAGGCACTGAAATGAAGCTTCTCCCAGTTAAGTTTTCTCCCTCTGATCATAGGGGGCTTGCAGGAACAGCAGGATCTTTACACAGGTATTACAGATAAATGCCTACAGTGAATGTATTTAGGAAAGAAGTAATCTGGGTCTTTAAAAAATACCAAAATGAAAGATACCATAGAAAGGCTGCATATTATTCACAGTCGGGAACTGGCTCAGGTTTCCGTGAAGAGTCAAAAAGGGAGTCACTTATCCAGGATCATCCTGTGCTTCATGTTCATATAAGTGCTGAAATGCCTCACTCGTTAATAATGTGCATTAGCAATTGTTTTGGGAGGCAGTGGGCTATGGGAACAGAGGTAAAAAAATTTGACCTACCCACACAGATTTTAAATGTTTTCTGGTCACAGAAGCCAATCTAAAGGGCTTTATCTGAAGGGAATTTACCTGAAAGTCAGTAGTTTTCTGGAGTGGATAAAACCTAGAATTGAGTTGTATAAATATGGATAAGCTTTATACTTGCATCTGAACTCACCAGGTGATTAACTAAGGCTTTGGAACATCACTGTCTTTAAACTCTAGTTCCAGAAAGTATGCTGTGCATGTCTAATTTTTCTCTCCCATCCTTCTGATTTAGTCCCACTGTGAATGCAAGGAGCATTATACAAATTTTGTACCTGGGAAAGGATGCAGCATGACAGACATCTGTGAAACAAACAACATCTGCCATAAAAAAGCTAAATGCTCAATGGCCGCACCAGGACAGATCATGTGAGTCTTTTTGCTTATTAAAGCTTTCACCCAGTTTCTCCCTCTTCCCCCTCATATATGGGTTGCTAAAACAAATCCAGTGGACGAACACCTCCTGAAGTTATCATTAATGGTTTCTTTATCAAGGACAAATTACAAGATTTAATGGGGTTAGGGCCAACAAATTAGCATTGTGTTTGATTTAATCAGTCCAATTGCTAACATCTACTAAGTTTTATTTTTATAACACTCAGAGGTCATTGCTACACTAGTAACTAAAAAGGACCAAGACCTCTTTTCTGTTCCTCAGGGCAAGTAGCATGGTCTGGCTCACAGCTAAAGTCTCTTCTTCTTCCAAAACAGAGTAACTGCCTCTTGGCCGAGGTCCCTGGCACAAGCTACCCCTTCAACTGTGCCTGGGCACTGCCTGGGAAAGTGCTACTTGGTGTGGGCCAGAAACATGCCAGGCAGCATGCTCAAAATTAATCAGCATTAATTATCATGGGACAGCGCTGGAGCCCTGTCTATTTTTAGTATACTAACACTAGGGAATCTGACCTCCATGCTGTGAAAGCAACACCAACCTCGGCAGATTCCTCAAAGCCTCGAGACAAGCACGTGGGAAACTGCAAAACTTCTGGCAGAGTTTGTTTTCCTGTACAGAAATTTGCTACGCAGATCTTAGGAGGAAAGTCACTTTTAATACTAAACTTAACAAAGCTATCTTGAACCAAACAATTTGGATTACATGTTTCTATAGCCCAGCGATGGCCAGCACTGGGTCTAAAGAGCTGTCCCTGAAATGTTAGTTTTCAGGAGCTGGGGGTTTGAATGTGAATGTAAGTTGGGAACAAATTATCTATCATATAGATCTATATAGACAGAAAGCGTTCACTCAGGAGAGTATTCTTGTTGCGAGTTCTTACTTCATCATGCAGCTTTCTCTTACAGTATAATATCAACATCGCTTTTGTGCAAACTATTGTGCATTTCAAACAAGTTTATCTAGTTCATTTCCAGAGCGTCCTATACTAGTCAAACTGCCCTTAGCGTATACTTACTATAGTATAGCATAGTATACTACTGTACTGCACAAAATGCGTTGAAAATTAAAATAAAATTCCACATCATGTAAATCAGGACCTTTCTTTCCCAATTTGTCACTGTTTCACTGTTGCAAGTCAATTTTCAACAGCTGAGGAAGTTTTGAGACTTTTACAATGGGAAAATTAAAAATTTATGACTGGGACAGAAACAAACAATCCAAATGTTTTGCACATCATTCATTCAGTGACTTTTAAGGGCAAAAAGAAATACAGAAGAAAGGAGCTATTCAAATGAAACTAAAACTATCTATTTGGCAAAAAATTACTAAGGAAAATCCATTTATGAAAGAGCAACTTTGCAAAGAAAAACATTGATTGGTAAATGCGTGCACAGTAAATTGCTTCTGGTAAGTGACAGACACTGTATTTTGGCTGCATCTCAGATTTTAAATGTATTTGGGAGGGCTTGTTTTGGTGGATTTTTTTACTTCTTCTGAAACACAAAGCTGTAACAGAGGCCACAAACCTGCATTGCTTCCTTTCTTCTGTTTTTGGTTTTGTTTTTATTAAAGACGCAGTTGTGCTGCTGGCTTCCTCCATATAGAACCACTACTTTCTCCAGAATCAAATTATCTGTACGGAAATAAATCTCTCATACAGACAAATATGTAGAAAAGACAAGAATTTAGTTTGTGAACATAACAACCCCCTGGAAAATCAAGATTTTTTTTCTGTTCCCATATATATCTTTCCTGAGTGATTGCTGACACTTTCTATGGCGTTACTTCAGCACAGTAGTTATGTTCATCCTTGCCCTGCTACAAAGCTTTATCTGGTGCAGAACTTCACTGCATATCAGACCATAACCTCTCTAGTTTCTGAGCAGAACTAACTTTCTATTGGTTAAACTCAATCATTTGCTTTTTTAATCTCACTCTTATTTTTAATCTACGTCTTCTATGTAGAAATTAATAACTTCATAAGCCAAAACTCTATTATATAAGTTTCAGGTAAAATGGATACAGAAGGCAGAGCTCCCTTTTCTAGAGAAACACAGTTCTCTTCTCCCTTGTGGGTAAACTGAAGTCGTGACAGTTCCCATCTTTTTCAGTCCTGCCTGTACCGTCCATGCGGCATATCATGAAAACATCAAGCAACTAAGTTTAAATAGTCCAATAGGGTTTTTTTTACAGCTGTTCCTCCACAGAGGCGCCCAGCCTGTACAGTACATTCAAAGCAAAATTTATACAGCATGAGTTGCAAACCAGATCCTCCAGACAAAGCTAAGATGAAGTAATCTACTCAATCACTCAGCTGGTCCTTCCCAGAGGATGGAAGGAAGCCCAGCCACCCAGAGTAAATTATTCAATCAGAAGTGGTGAGGGGACAGACAGGTTGAAGGGTTCAATCCCATGTAATAGGTGCTATTCTCTAATTGCTAAATACTTTCCTTTGACAGTCAAATCCAGACCATGTTACTGAAACAAAATTTCAAACTACGTAGTTATTTCTGCAGTTCACTGTGCCCCTGGAAATGATAGCCAAAAAAATTACTATGTTTAACCACCTGCTTCTTTATGACCATTTATTCAAAAAGAGAGGAGAGGTATATTTTGAAACCTTGATCTGATTTGTGCAATATTTCAAGGGTAGGGTTTTTTTTTTTTCTACTGAAGGCTCCTTTGAAGCCTCAGTTTTTTCCTTCTCTGCTCAGAACTGAAGGGGGCTATCTACATCAATACAGCAATTTTACCCTATCAGAAGAAAGGGATCAGCTCCCACGGAGTAGCAGCTCCTCTCTGCCAGCACTAAATCTTTTTATCCCAGCTCCAGAGTCATACCCTCTGCCCAAGAGATCCCCTTAAAAAGAAGGCGGCTCACCATCAGAATCACATCATAAAATTTTAAGATGCTTTTAGACTGTTATTTTTACCCAGGACCAGAAGTGAAAGCTTGTGGTTCTTGGCCAAAATCCCAGCACCCCCCTGAGTCTATATGCAGCCCCCCCAGACTGCAGGGACTGTGGGGATTTTCAAATATTGCTACCACCAGAGAAACAGCTATGATAGAGACCGTACGTGGGAAACAGGAGATGATTTGGCATCAGTTTGATACTACTGTGGGGTGTGAGTGGCAGATGTGTGTTTGTAACAACCAGCACATGCAAATGATTAGGTCATTAGTTATATAAAGAACATCTTTTGCTTGCATGGAACATTGCAATGTTCCTTCTCTAATGAAGCCTTCAGAAAAAAATATCCAGAGAAATGAATCATTATTGATAGAGCTTATATGAATACTGAACATGCTAGAGACTTCATTAGGAAAGGCACTATTAAAAGCCAATGTTTGGCAACACATACCGTACAGTTGTTTAGCCTCCTAAATATAGTTAGGGCTTCTTTCTGTGCGTGCTACATGTTGACAAGCACCTACTTTAATTTTAGCACTGAAGATGAGCAAATGACTGAGCTGACACCCCCAGCCAATCTCCAAGGAGCAGCCAAGCAGGGGCTGTTTTTCTGAAGGCTGCAGCAGAAAGAGATGAGATTGGTAAATCCAACAGGCACCCAGTCATACCCCTCACATTGAAGCAGGCTTAAAGAGTCCAGATTTTTTACAAAGTACTAACAACCTCTCCTAGTCAACAGCCAGGCTGACAAAAGGTTAAGGCACACGCAAGTCCTAGTTGCTTTTTAAAAACTCACAACCCTTTGCACCCATCAGCACTTAATAGCAAGCACGTGTCAAATCGTGTTGACAATCAACAATTTCTTCCCCACCTCTCTTGCAATGCTGAGGTCTTTCACAGCCATAAGATTCAGTTTTCATGAGGTGCATTCCCTCCCTCATAAGACAGAAAATGTAAGACTGACACTTGGGGTTTTTCTTCCATAAATTTCCTTCAGATTTTGCCTCAGCTACTTCAAATGCAGCCCATCCCAAGGCAGTGAGGACATTGAGCCCACCTTGAGGCACTGCCTGTCACTCTCATGGGCACCACAACCTGAGCCTGCTTTGGGCACATGTAGGACTGGATCAACCGCATGTCACTAACACCCCTCACTGGCTGCAGTCCCCAGGGGACAGCCAGGGTGTTACAGATGAAATGCTATTTCCAGTGCAGAGACAGCAGAAGCGTAAATTTAAAGGAACATGAGAATTTGTGCTTCAGCAGCTTCAGAAACAAAGATAATGTTAAACTAGCAGTACCATTACCCAAAATGGTTGTGTTATTTAACGGGCAGGGTAACAAACAACCACTTTGTTGAAAGGACTGACACCACTGCCTGCCTTTTTCTACCAGTACCATACAGCTGTCAAATGGATAGACAAACTGCCATCACTGGCTTCATACATAACTACCATTAATCCTGCAAAGTCCCGTGGAGCGAGTCAGGGCTTCACACAACCACCTCCCCACTGCAAGGGTGGCACCCCACAAATTTCTTCACTAAAACAGTTGTCAGGCTGCCCAGGGAAGTGGTGGAATCACCATCCCTGGAGTATTTAAAAGATGGCCAGACATGGTGCTGAGGGACATGGTTTAGGGGTGGTCTTTGGCAGTGTTAGGTTGATGGTTGAACTTGATGATCTTAAAAGTCCCTTCCAACCTAGACAATTCTATGATTTATGCTGTAGCCTCTCCTTGCCCACAGGCAGGCAGCCTGAATGGCTTTCTGGGCTCCAGCAACCACAACATTTGGGGACCAGAGGCTGCACCACATCCATGGGGGTCATGTAGCCTCTGTTCAAAGAGGTCCTGCAAGGCAGACGCCACTGCCTCCTGGCCCAGCTGACAGAAGGACATCACGTCAGATAAACAGCCACCACGCTGCCCTACACACTGACATACTTCACAGAAGTAAAGATTAAACTAAAATGCATTAGTGCTTCCTGAAAATGCCTTCAGAGAAGCAATAGTTAAACACCTGGTGCAGAGCCTTGATGAGACCACAGAGCATCAGCACACAGCTAAAATTATAATCCCTTCACAGGTGTACGTGCCAGGGGGGCTCCGTGGGGAATGGGTTTGTGTGCTATGGAAACATCATGGAGCGCCTCCAAGACCTGAATGCAGAAGTGGGAGGACGGTGGCAGGGCAAACTGACATCTGCCTTATCGCTCATGGGTAAGTGATCACACACAAGCAGAGTCAGCTATTGCTGGTTGGGTTGATCTTGCCCTGTCTTCCCCCAGTGCTCCCTGCTGCAGGAAGGTGCAACTGACAGCATGACACAGCATGCACGCTACTCCCCACAGACTCCTTTGGACCTCCTAAAGCTGCCTTTACTCAGCGTGCCATGCAATCAGGAAGAATTTCCAAGCAGAAATGCTAAACACTTTCCCCCAACCCCTCACACAACATTTGGTATCACCAGTGGGTTTTGCCCCATAGTGGAATAAGTGGGATCATCCCTCTTCTCCTCACTCCCTGCCCCCATTGATTTGGATAATTGAGATTTGATCTAGAACGACACACAGAAGTCCACCAAAAACAAGCTGGATTCCCAGCTGGGTCTCTCTTCCCCAGTCCCAGCCACCAGCAGTGGTATTGCTTTCACCAGGAAAGAGGAGAGAGGCAAGGGGAAGAGACTTATCCGATCTATGGTCTCCATCACTCTCAGGACCCCTCAACAGAGCATCTCAGCCATAAGGCGGGGGGCTTATGGCTTTGGAAACTATGCAGATAGTTTCCAAACTATCTGCAGACACGTGATGGAGCCCCTGTCAGCGCTCACACCTTCTAGTCTTTCACAGTTATTACAGTCACCTTGCAAACAGAACAGCATAACCATCTTCATTATCTTCTGTTGAATGGTCACAGATTTGAGCTATGAGCAAACACTACTAGAATGAAGCTGGATCTTTGAGTTAAATTTTTAAATATGAAAAATTTCCTCTTTCAATGTAATTCGGTTGGTCCTTATCACTGATCCCAGTGATTAAAATAAAGATCCTAAACTCCTGACCAGAACAGAGTAAGAATTCCCCACAGCTGGACAAGGACAAAGCCTGGCAGTGACTTTCACATTCATCACTGAAGACCAAAATCCATTGCCTCAGCACTGAGAGCTCAGTTGCTGTTTCTCTTTGTGTTTCTCCTTATGTGTCTGAACAGCATCTGACACGCTGGGCACCACTATTTGTCAACAACAATCCAGATTTTATGTTCTTTGGTTAAGTTTTCAACATAAATGTGCCATTTGAGTTACTAGCCAGAAGCTACAAAGACACATTAACTGCACAGGTTATTTTACAATACTCCATATTTAAGTCTTTCAAAAAGTAAGAATATACATCAGAATAGTCCACATATAACAACTGTAAAGATGGTTTTAGTTCTGATTTTAAACCTCTGGAAAAACAGCTGAATGAGAAAAATATTTAATGCCTTCAGCTACAGAATCAGTGGTCTCATACTGCTCTCTTGGAAACAGAAATACCATCTGGGTAGCAAATGAACTTTAATTAACTTTCAGTGCATCAGCTTTTATTACCAGTTATGCATTTGTTGATATTTGCACTACCAGCAGGTTATCAGCAGCATAATCATCACCCCATGAAGACTGAATTGATTTAAAGCAGGAGGCCATCTTCCTGTAAAGACACATCTCCAAAGATACCCTGTTTTCATGTCCATCATCCTGCTCTGCATGCCTCATAATCCAGGGTGCCAGAAGCACTCTGGTTTGCCTCATCCCATGTGAAATATGCAGCAACATCTGGATTTCACAGCCTATCTACCTCTCATCTTTCAACAACTTGGATTTTAGAATCTTAAACTAAATTTTAATAATCACAGATAGCATACTTTCTTATTCTGCCCTTACATACCTGGCACAGATTACATAGCCCCTTCCTCCAATGAGCTTTTCAATACACATTTAAACTTTTTTTTTCCCCCCTCTCTCCTCATAAGAAAATGTCTATGAATGGCCACTGAGTACCCTGGGACCATTTACCGTGCTTGTACCGACAAACAGGGGCCTCAAAGGTACAAATGTAAGTAAACAACAGAGAGGGTTTTAAACTGGGGGGGATTTAGCTCCTTCAGAAATCCCCTTTGTGTTAAAAGTGTTTTGATTCAATAGATTCAGAAGAAATTTTTGCTCTAGTACACTTCTGGATACATTTAAATATAGGAGCCAGATATTGTCTTTTTCCTACTTGACAGAAAAGCAAAATAATTTGGCAAGTCAGGGTAGAACACAGTCATGTCTGAAGTAAATTCTGGATCGTTTTACATGCGAATGCTCAAGGGTTTTGCACTTAGTTGAGACAGGGGGGATGAATTAAGATCTGCGTTTTCAGCAGGGAGGCCTACAGGTCACCTTTTATGTAGTTTAGTTTAAAAAACTATATGTAGTTTAGGTTTAACTTTTTTAAAAAGTCACCTGGTACGCAAGTGGTGAGCATCCATTGCCCTCAACTGAAGTCAGGACAACTCTGGAGGCACTTACTGCTCATGCAGGGACATGAGGGTGTGATCTGACCTGAACTGAAACCAAGAGAGGCCTCCACTTGGTTCAGACCCTATCACCTCACTTCAGAAGTAAACATATAATACCAGCATGTAACAGCTGGAGGGATGTAAGTATTCACCAGGAGATTTTTATTTATTTTTTTTTTTTTTTAAGATGAAGCCTGTATTGAAATAAATCTCTCTTCTTCTGCTCTTCTAGATAAAGGATCTTCTGAATAATAAACAGAAAGCACAGTACTTTGTGAAACTCCATGTAATTGCTGGTCAATTGAATACCAGTAGCTTGAATAATACTAACATAATATATACTTTGACTGGCAAATCAGGAGAGATATCAAAGGGAGAAAAGGTAAGTGGCCTTCCAGCCTACCTCAGCAAGAATACTACTCTGTTCACTCAACAAGGAGTGTGACAGGTCTTTCTGAAGTGAGACGTCAGGTTGCAGATAGCTGCTGGATTATGAAAAAACATGAAAACGCATGTGGCCATGCATTACAAGGAGTTCAAGTGAAACTTGAAACCTCACTGGCATCAAAGTTCCCACTAAAATCAGTGAAAACAAATATTTCCTTTAGAGATGCATCACCACCGAGTAACACAGCAGTCTAATACAGACCGCTCTAAAAATGTTTGCTAAAATTAAGTCATCTTAAATCTGCAGGTACAGTCAGCAGAGCTGGGGGGTACATTAAAAGAGCCTGGGTAGAGGGCATGTGAGGAAAGAAAAACCCAGAGCTTATGGTGGAAACCTGTGCCTACTGCTCAAACAGAGGAAGCACCATCTACACTACAGATCCCACCTCCCACTCAGTATCAGCATCCTTTGAACAATACAGCACATGAAAGTCTACAACACAAATAAAATGCATAAAGGTCTTTTTTATAAAGGCAATTTATCATGAAAAACATGAAGTTCATCACTAGCCCAACTTACTTGATTTCAGAAAACATCACAGCAGTCTGATACCACGGTTTAAAAGAATTCGTCTCTACAGCAGATTTACTAGATTTTGTAATATAGAAATATTGCTCTTGGTCCATTAAGTGTCTGTTAATGACTTGAACCTATTTGAAAGCTGAAATCAAGTACTTGTGTTTTTTAGTCCATCAGTGGCATCTGAGAAGAGAGTTCTATTTTATTTCTCTAACCAGTACGCACTCCATTTGTAAAAGGAAAATATCATTGCTGTCTGAGACTGTTAGTTTCCTGCAGGCTTCAGTACAATGCAGAATCAGCAACATTTCGTTGTTTTAAATATACATATAATATAAGGAAATGGGTTGTAGTCCCTTAAGATTACAGGAGTTGACCCTTTCAGTACAATCATATTTTAAATCATTTCCTGGCAGACTTTTATTACTAGCAGTCATCAGAGCCTTTTTAGGTACATTGGTCTCCCCACAGGGCCTGTCCCCACTTCTCTTCTGAACTTTGCTGTCCTGGAACACAATAACACAGTCCTGATCCAAAGTCAAAGGAATTTTTTCCATTTCCTTGATAAGCATTGGAAGCAACCTTTAGCCTCCCCCGATGTAAACAGTCCAGGTGTTGGCAATGGAAGGGGGTGTTAGACTTTATTCAACACGTACTCTCTCTGTTCTCATTCCATAATAAAGAGCTCACTATCCATTGCCTGCCTTCTTTCAGGATAATCAATTAAGAATTAGAATCCAAGGTGGAAGGAGGAAAGGAAAACTTTTGCAGGGAAATATTATTGCTTCCAACGGGATTTTGCACATTATTGACAAAGCCTTGGACAACGTGGAGCCAACATTTGAAAGCAGCAAAGAGGTGAGCTGTAAGCTAAATACATGCAATTTCAGACTTTAAAATAGTTTCACATTAATTAAACACAAAGGAGGATGCCTGAGAGCAGCTAAACAAACTCTATTAAGCCACTGTGCATCAACTCAGAGAAGCAACATTCAAAGTGAAAGGTAATGACACAGTTTCCACAGCAAACAGACATGCAGTCTCCTGCCAAGCTGGTCCATGGTGGATCATGTTGTACTCACTGCATTTGAGTGGTTTCCTTGGGAAATTGGCAGTCACAATCAGTGCATCTCACTAAATTCCAGAACAACATACGAAAAGGAGGGACATCTGGACAGATACCAGGCAAGATTTTTATTCAAATCATCAATCCCTCCCCAAAAACGTTTGCTATTATAAAAACTGGTAATTTTGGATGCTTTGGGTTTTTTGGTGCCCTGCTTAGTGTACTTCCTTAAGAAATCACTTATTTATATGGTGCTTTGGCAAATATTTTATTTCTTTGCTCTTTCCCATTGGGAATGAAGAGATAGTAACAGTTTCTCCATAAACACACAGCTTGTATATTCTGTGACTACACAGTATTTCAGGACAATGACAAATTCTAACTATAAACCAGCATAGCACCAGGACAAGAGTGCCATTTGGCATCTCAGCCATTCCCAGACATCACCAGCCAACCAAGCAACATGGAAATCCAAATGTATTCAATCTGTAATAACAGAGACTCAGTTATTCAAAAAGCGTCTTATAAGAATTGATATTTATTCTATGATGCCTACTAAAATAAATCTTATTTTCATCTTATTTTAGGAAACCATAATGTCAGTACTTCAAGATAATGGAAGATACAGCCAATTTACCTCTTTGATAGAGGTAAGGATCCAGAAAAGCAATTCCATAAAGCTATTTTCAGATGTTCTTCAATATTAATATGCAATTTCACTTTCATTTTTAAATCAAAACAGAAAACTGGCCTGGGAATGGATTTGCAGCAGGACAACAGACTTTACACAGTCTTTGTTCCAAGTAATGAGGCTCTGAGCAATATGAAAGCTGAGGCTCTGGATTACCTGCTTTCTACAGAGGTAAGGTCTTTCTGTAAAGCAAATCTTTCTTAGATAGTACATACACGTATAGGTATATAGTGGATGCATACATACGTCCTTTTCCCACATGCTTCTGAACTAAGCTCCTGTGATCAAGGTTTAAGCCATCTCTAACAATTAAAGGTAACACCTGGAGAGGAATGGGATGTGGGATCTCCCATCCTATGAAGAGACACCAATCCCCCACACCAGGTCCTCACTCCCTTGCTCTTGCCCTGCCAGCACAGCCCAGACAGCCATATGGCAAAGCCCCAAAGCCTCTCCTGGGAGGTGTCACCCTTGGCAGGGACAGGCAGGGAGAGCAGACACCACAGAGCAGGTTGCATGCCATGAGCTGAGCACCGACACTGACCCAGAGGCTTCTGGTGCACCAGCCAGTGATGCCTTTCTCATCTCCACGTCCTCTCACAGGCCAGGTTGAGTTTGTGCGCCTCATTCTGGGCTAAAATGGCCTCTTTTTCTGCTTGGGCAGGGTTCGTGGAAGCTGCTGGAGCTGGTGCGATACCACATCGTCTCTGACACTGAGGTAAGCACAGCTGCTTTACTGACCCAGGGGTGCAAGAGCATTTTCAAACCCTTTGCCACTCTGAAGGCAGAGGTTTTCCAAGAGGAACCTCCAGTCAGTGCTGCACAGCAAGGCTTCAAAGGACAGCTACATCTCTGCTTTTACTAATGGCAGTCACATAAAGGTCACTAACAGAGAACACAAATCTTTCATCTCAGTGTCACTAATGAAAATAAAACCCTGCTAGGAGACATGGGGTAGTCCTTGAATCACAGCAAATTAAAACTGTTTTGTCACACTAGAGTGTTACATGCAAGTAACTGTTTCCATTTTTAAAATATACCTTTTGGTGATGGGGACTTGGCCCAAGTGGGAAAAAGAAATGTATATATAGTCATCCTGAACCTGAGACCTGCTGTCTTAGCCTGCTGTGGAGCAGGAACCATTGTCAGGGGGTACTGTCAGATTGGCAGGGCTGCAGGAGCAAGTAGAAGGAAAAGTACTTGTTGTTATCAAAAATCAGTCTCTCTCTGAGCCTATTCTGCTAAGATTTGCCTTCTGTTTATCAAAGAGAAGTGGTTTTGTCATGCTCTAAGCAAACCCCTTGGTTTTCCCCTCCTTATTCTACTGGAAACAAAGAGCAGAACCCAGCACCACCAGCAACTAAGGGTAGAGGAGACTGAAGCTCATCCATCCCCACTCCAACCCCTGCTGTGGGGAAGGAAGGATGTGTTTGCATCCCTAGCAAAAGGCCCTGCTCACAGCATCCAAGGCAGAGGTCACTCCCGGCACAGAGAGGGATCACAGGGAGTGGAAGCACAAGATCCTCGTGTCCCTTCACAAGATATCTGCATTGCTGTTTCCTCAGTGGTCTAAGGATGCAAACAGGGCTATTTTTAGGGAGAGGTGATAATTATAGCAACCAGTCTAAGAAAGTTAAGAGAAAAATTAATATTCCTTTGGGAAACAAGCTCTCCACAAGCAACAACCTGCAAGTTCAGTCAAAATTTGATCACTCTAACTTCATTACAGAAGCAGGTTAGTCAATGCGTAGCTAGAGAAAAGCTGATAGGGTCATTCGCTCACCCTAAGGAGAAAGGTGACCCTTCTTGCGAAATCCATCTGGATTTGAAAAGAATAATGAAATTACATTTCTTTCAACCAATTTATATTCATTTCAGCTGGAAGTTGCCAGCCTCGTCTCAATAGAGCACATCAGAAGCATGGCAAAGCAGTTCATTCACTTTAACAGGACCAGCACCGTAAGTCAAAGGCAGCTCTCACCTGGGAACAGCTCTCTCTGATCTAAGCAACTATTTGCATGCAGGGGGAATAAAAAAAGGGAGGAGGGGGGACATTAGCAGAGGAATTTCTTACTATAACGAGGCGGAAATTTTCAACTTGCCATTTTCACTTACTGTTAGAATTTGGTATTATAAAGGATGCCAAGCAAATGACAGGCATGTAAGGAGAGCCTGCAGTTTCTTTTTTTCTTATGATTAGCCCCAGTCCAGGAATGATCCTCATTTATGCTCTGCCTAGTTTAAAAAAATAAACCCACCCTATTTAAAATATTATAAATTATTCTGTTATATTTGGGTTATTTTAAACACTTCTCAGTGCACACATAGATATTCTTTTATTCTCTTTAATATCATAGTCTCTGATCCTGATGAACATAGTGAACGCATTTTTAAAGGGGTTAATTTGTCAGTACTTTTGCAAAACCAAATTTATCTGTTAGATTAACAACCTTCTGTTCTTTGCATATTTTAGCCAAATATGAGTGCTCTGGAGAAGAGATGCACCTATAAAAATGCTTGTAAAGACAGAGCAACTGCATGAGTAAATGCAGAAAGAATACTTTCCCTATTCTTCTTTTTTTTTTTTCCTCCTGTGAATTTGAATAGGTCTCAGATTCTCTCTCACTCCCCCCCCCACACACACCTTTATGAGAGAGGAATGCTTATGACCATTGAAATCAGTGCCTGAAGCCATCAGTAGTCTTCTCATTTTGATACCAGATACTGGTATTGTAAACCAATATTCAAGGAAACGTGCAACAAGCTTGCATAACACAAGCATAATAAAAAATGGATAGCCAGTTAAAAATAAATATGACTAGAAATTCTTGAAGTTATCAGAAATTTATATGAGCTACAAAAAAAATTATTAATAATTTATTTTTTCATAGGGACAAGTCTTGGTGAGTGGAGAAGAAATGGAAGAAACAGATATTATTGCAAAAAATGGTCGCATTTATACTCTTGCAGGAGTTCTTATCCCACCCACAATTGTTCCAATTCTACCACATCGGTGTGATGAAACAAGAAGTCAAGTCACAACGGTAAGAGAAACCCAACAAATCAATAGCTATACACTGCTCCATATAATGTGCTCCAGCTTCCTCTTTACTGCTTTCTCTGATATTGTCCATAAAAAGGGGGTTATTTTTAGAAATTATATATCAACAACACACATATACCTGGCTAGCAGTACTGCACAAATACAAATAATCTTTAAACGGGGAACTCATATGAGCATATCCTATACCACTTCAACTCACCTAGTTATTGCAGTAGCCCTTTAAATACGCTGTCTCTCTGGTCAAACTTTTTTCTCCAGTTCCTAAATCCCACCTGTGCATACAAGTGCCTGGTAAGTAGTGTCAAGTTCCCAGGGAAACAATTTTGGATCAGTGATTTCATTTCTACTAAATATGCAGGGAAAGGAGCCAGTAAGTTAAAATATTAGCATAATAATTTTATATTAATATATTAGAAATACGTCATTTTCAGAAGCCACAACTTCCCCTGGCCCTGCTTTTTTCCAGTTTTCTTCAAATTAAGAATTACAAAACTGTTTCATATTTCAAAGGGTGGATTCTGACATACCTTGTTCGGTTTGCTAACAGGGTACAGGCCTTTACACTTGGTAACATTCAGATACTATTTCTGGTAAGGAGATGAAGTATCAGACTGAGCTTTCAGTTTGCGGTGAGCGTGGCTCCAGTGAGCTGCTACTGGACCATGTTCAAGCACGTATCTGGGCCAGTAACAGTTCTGGTACAGTAATGCAAAACATTTACTATCTTAATTTACAATAGTCCAGAGCACCACAGCCTTAAAAGAGGTTCCCAGCAGAGCTGGACACCATCAAAATTTAATGAAGAAAACACAAGAGCTGGCACTAAAGAACTATTACCTCTGGCAGTAACTACAAAGTGCTGTACAGGCAATATAATCGTAAACCAGGCAGAGCGCCGAGCCGCAATCGCCAATACAAAAAGCAATCAACACCTTACAAATTCAAATTACACTCCAGTAATTTGAATTCCCTACCAGAAAACTACCTATAAACCATGTCTGACATTGATCAATCCTAAAGCAACGCTATGAAAAATTAAAGACAAAACAAATGGCACCTGTCACAAAAACTATTCCCCAAACTGAAGTTAGGAACTTTTGTCAGCTTTGAAAGCTTCGTGCATAGTTTGAAATATAGTTTAATATCCAAGGATTTAAGCCGAGCACTGCTAGCAAGGAGAATACCAGAGGGAGCAGTCAGTTTGCTTTTCTTACCTGCCATTGTGCATCTTCATCATGCTCGGAAAACAAGAGCAATGCCACCTTGTAAATATGACATGTGGTACCACTGAAAAAGTGACAAATCTTACAGGAACTGGCACTTGTACACATCTAAAGATGAAGCCATTATGTTAAGACACACATAGCCATGTAAATGTACCTGAATGCTGCTAGTAACCGCAGGACTCGATACCCTGCTCCACCTTCTCCCAGAGATCATCACTCCCACAGTAGCCTTGGTGGAAGGGAATATATGTCTTTGCTTCAGACACTTCAGTACAAAGACAGTGTCTTTATCTACTGCTGAAAATGGGCAGATTGGACCTTGCGTGGAAGTGCAGACACATTTCCCTGTCCCCTCTCTGCAGCGTGAGCAGAGAGGAGAGACAGGATTCCCATCCTCAGTAAAAGGAAGGAGAAGGTACATGTCAATGGCTGAGACTACCCCTGGTGGAGAAAGGGAGCAAATAGGTGACAGAGTGGCACTGAGCAGCAGGGACACAATGCCAACAGCAGGAAACACTTTCCACAGCAATCAACCAGAATTTTAAGTTCTAAACAAGCAAAGAGTCACTTGCAGGGATTTTCAGAAAGGCAAAATAAGCTAAAAGCCTAAGTCAACTTCAGCCATAACTACACAGCTTATCAAAGAGCTGCTATAATGCCCAATTGTGTTCGCCAAAATAAGTCTGATCCACAGACCTCTAAAACATGGTAGTGACATTGATACCTCAACTATCTGATGCACAAACGGTTTTGTACATCTGGTCCTTTATTCCTTTAAAGTGCTGAACAACATGAGAGACTACTAAATCCAAACCAGTATCTGATTCTTTCCTCACAGTTCCAGTGATAAATCTGTGGGGAAAATGTCATAATTCAGTTCACGGTGATTTGTCCACTGATTATGACTCACAGTGAAGTAACACCTAGGATTTATTCTAACTTGGTTGAAACACAAGACATGAGCAGTAAGCTAATGACAGCTTTGACAAACTCCATATCCACACACTGAAAGGCTTGATCTCTCTGAAGTTATTTCATGTTGAGCCTGACAGAGGACTCATCTTTATAAGCGACACCGGAGTTTATATCGCCTCAGTGCTGTAATTCCCAGTCTCTGTCACCACCCCATGGTGATAAATTAGCTAGTGGGGAAAGGCAAGCAAAAAGTGAAGACATAAAAACAGTTCTATGCTGCTGGATCATAGCAGAGTACAGGATCTAGGACATGGAAGCAAACAATATTTTTTCACTCCACCACCTATACACAAGACAAATTTCTGTTCACACTGTCTACATACAAGACTCAACTAATTTGTGGTCTTCCTAGGAAGAAATAAAAAATTCACATAGAAGTGTACAGACTGCACTAGAGCCGCATACAATATTAGTTAATACATTATACTGGGTTGAGCAAAGGAAGACAGTGCATATGTGTCCATACTTCTATTTAGGAAGCTGCCAGTTCTTTAGAAGAGGGGAGTAGGGAAAGGACAAATGAAGATACAAAGAGTGGGGTGGAAATGAACAACTACTCAGCAAAAATCAGAGTCCACAGATACAGCCCTGGTGCTGCTGTTGGGTCACAGACCCACGCTGTGACAGTTAAGTCATAGAACAGACATACTTAAAATTTACAGGGTACATCACCCATAAGCATGTATCTCAGTAGTTGGTATAATGCCTTTTCAACTGACTACCCTTATTGTTTCCATCTAGGGTGTCTGTTCAAGTTGTTTATCGCATGCACTGGCTCCATGTCCACAGGATTCAAAGCCCATTGTAAGTGATATTTCTTGAAGGACTCCTCAGTTGTACAAAATGTGTGGAGGGAAGGGGTCCCCATACATTAATTAATGCTCTCCTAATATAGTGAGCAAAAGAACCAGATATGAATATAGGAGAGTGCATAAAAATACAAATACAGATAGTACTTTAGTCTCCTTTTAGCAATGACTGAAGCATCAAGTAATTTCAGCATTATTTTGTTTGCTGTTGCAAGGTCCCTCATAGACTTCATAGGAGCTCTGACTCTTTTCTCAGGTAAAGTAAGATCTATTTATGATAGGCTTCAGCAGAAGAGAGAGAGGAGCATGAAAATTGCTATGATTATGCTTTGAGAGTTAGTAAACAAAAAACAGGAGGGATACATTTAAAATAGACCTCATATCTGTTAACATCTGTTAAAAATTTCTTTTTGATTAAGCATCCTCCCAGAAGTAACTCTCTGCAGAAGTAGTTTCAGAAAGGATTGAAAAAATCTTCCATCTGCTTTGCATCTAAGAGATGCAAATCTGGCTGCGTGTTTCTCCGCATACAAGACTCAAGTATAGCTACCACAGGAATTTTATTCCCCATGTTACAAAAATTCAAAGGTAGTTAGTCCTATATGCCATATTCAGTAATAGCCTATATGCTATTATTCAGTAATAATGAAAAGAAAGCTTATATTATGAAAAAAAAATTAATGAATTTTTAAAATGCAACACTATAGCAAGTTTTCTGTTCTCCAGTTAAATTATGTTGCAATATTAAGACTGTATCATAGACTGTACATTGCTTATAAATACTAATGCTTCCGTTTTCTGCATGTTCCAGCCTTTCTCAAAACGGAGATGCATTATTGAAGGCCCAAGCTTTCAAAAAACTGGCTGTACTAGATCCTGCAATATAACGATAAAGGTACACAGTTACGGTTTCTTCGGGGGAAATGCACACAAAAGGTTTCCAAAATATTGTCTTTTTGCATTGTGACCTTTCCTTTTGGAATTGAGATATGTTTTGTGACGTCCATGTAGTTTTCGTACCCTTCTACTGGGTTCTGAGAGGAGCTACCTTAGAGCAAAATACCAGGCAAATTCCAGCAGGGTTTTTTAACTGCCATATCATGTTGACAACAACACTCTCATACTCTGTAACTCAGGAGTTTTCTCTTAAGGCTCGAAGCCCAAACATTGTCATTGCCCCACACAGCTTCACCCACAAAGAACAGGGCAGCTTGGTCCCCCCGGGTCCTACCACCTCACACAATGTGTAACAGCAAACGGGAAACGCTCCCAAGAACATCGCTCCACTTGCTCTGCTTGGCAAGCCTAGTCCTCACAGAATTCATTAGCCCCTGAGAAGTACTTGCACCTTTCTGGCTCCTGGAGCTCCTAAATAGGCTTCTGCATTTTATGGTCACCATTAATTAATGAGCAGAGAAGTCCACAAATTGGTAAACTTTGAGAGTCTTTTGCTGATTCCCATTTCCTTTGAATCATACATGTAAATGAGGTGGTTTTTTCCTAAGACAATTTCTGTTCTCTTGATAAATAAATGGATCCAGCAGCCAATTCATGAATAAAACAAAAGATGCAGCAGAGAAAAAACATTTAGGGCTGTGTAGTGGCTAAACCCCACAGTGGTGCAGAGGGGAAGGAGGAAGATCAAAGCAGCATGTCTAGCTTTCACAGCGTCTCCCCGGGGTAAAACACGTCTTCGAGTTCCTGATCTCAGACGCGAAGGAGCCTGTCTGCCTCTGAACTGCACTGCACTCCCACCGGCAGCTACGAGAGTGCCCACAATACAGGCAGACACACACAGACATGTCTGTAACTGGTGACAGGGCAGGGATTTCTAACACCAATTAAGTCTGATAAGAACCAGGGAAGGACCTCATGGTGTGTGCATCCCCTTCTTCAACTGCCAACACCCCTCCTCCTTTTAACAATGCCATTGCAGAAGTGGCTCTGGTTCAACACAAGCTTTTTAAGAGCCAGCTACCTCTACAGGCCTTTGCCAGAGGGCCAAAACAGGATGGAGAGTTGTCTTTCGTGCACTGTCTTCACACTAAGGCACTGGAACAGAGGGTATGTGCTTTATTTCACAGGAACCAAAGTGTTGCAAAGGCTTCTTTGGCCCTGACTGCAGTCCGTGTCCAGGAGGTTTCTCCAAACCCTGCTCAGGAAACGGGCAGGTAAGCAGAGCATCTGGCAGCATCCTGCACTCCCATGGGGGGAAGGACAGGCTGTGTCCCAAAAGCCCCTAGAGCACCTCTGCATGAACGTTAGCCTCCACAAGAGCTGCACCCTCCATTTACGTCCAGTGGTGGCAGTGAATTTCAGGTTCAGTTATACAGAGGGAAAAATGAATCCGCCTCCTCTCAGATGTCCAAATTACAGGTTTCTGTGGTTCTAACACAGAGGACACAGGCAAAGCTGGAGGTGGGTGACCCACTCTGATACTTTCACTTTGCACAGCACAAGGTAATAATCCAGTTTACTTTTCTCACTTTAAAGTTGCAAAAGAAGGTAGAATATACAGCAGCAAAGTACAAGCACAGGGAAAGCTTTTGCATTGAAACACCTTATACATCAAAGCTAAGGTTATTCCTGATATTCCAGTTATAATATAGACAGGCACATAGTCTCTTCTCGGGGGGAAAGATAAAGATTTATTTCAATTCATACACAGAAGTCAACTCTCTCCCATTTCACAGTGCATGGATGGCCTGGATGGAAATGGGACCTGCATTTGTGCTGAGGCATTCCAAGGCTCACACTGTCAGTTCTGCTCAGACCCTGGCAAATATGGACCTCGGTGTGATAACGGTAAGTACAGCCATACTTTACCAGCCCAAGAACGTGGGCTATTTCTTTTGAACCCTAGTAACATTAACGTAAGAGTTAACTGCTTGCTAAACAGTCTCTACAAAGGATGAGCAAGATCTCTCTAGGGGGCATTTTCATTTCGTATTTCAAAAGAATACATAGTGAGCCCAGAGTCAGTGAAAAGTCTTCTCACTGACTTAATTTGGCTTTCCACAGGGGTCATAGCTTTCTTTATATTAATTTATTGTTCCTTTCATTTCTGTCTCGCTCACATAAGTAATTGAAAAATAAAATCTTTGTTATTCCATTCCCATCTGGTATTGCAAAACAGAACAGATTCTGCCTGCAATGACAAACATATGCAATCTAAGAACAACTAGATCTATAAACAGATTGTGTTTAGGGCCACTCAATAACCATCCTTACCGAATAATTTCTGATGTATTGAATATCTTATAGTTCTAGCAGTCATTTCTATATACTGACAGATTTAATCCTGCTACATCAAACCGTACTGTATTTGAGAGTCCACAGAATATACAACATCAAATCTAGATATATTCCCCATCTACAAAATAATTTTCAAATTTTTTTGCTATGAAACAGCATGCCATTAATGAAGCACAGCTTACTCAAGGGTTCAGAGATACACGGACAAAAAACAAAAGACAAATTCCATAAGAAAGGGTGGTATTGCCTAAGCTCCAGTGCTGCCAAAGCAGTACGTGTTGGTTTTAACTAGTCACTACTGGCACTTCTTGGGATTGCAGGACATACCCACTCTGTCCTTTGGGCACATTGCTGCGCCTCCCCAGCAGCGCTAATCAGCCCAGCCCCAGCAAAGTGCTGGTAGGTCTGTGCTGCTGCTCTGTGGACTGGCTTGGCTCTGTGTAATTTTTAGGACTGTGGACTCAGTATTAAAAGGCTTCCCATATCACTGAAAATACACCAAAAGTTGTGCAATGAAAAAACTTTAGCCTTAATAGCCTGGGACATAGTATTTTGTTTCTACTTCTCTGAAGTACTTTGAAATCCATTGAAAGATAAGTGCACTATAAAGACACAATAATTATCATAAAACACCTGAAAAGACATGGATATGATAAGTAAACAATAAGTCCCCCAACAAAAACTTTTAAAATACAAAATTTTAGATTCTGGAATAAAAAGGAAGACCCAATTCATAAGAAATGCTATGTAAGCCTTTTACCATTATGGAGTTGCACATTGTAATTTATCTCTGGCAGAGTGCCTCTGCGCTTATGGGAAGTGCGATAACAGAATAGACAGTGACGGGATCTGTCTCCCTGGGTCATGCAGAAGTGGATACACAGGGAAACTCTGTGATAAGCAGATTGCTTCTTGCGAGCCCTCCCTACAACTCTGCCATGCACATGCAGACTGTCAGCTTAGCGATGGAGCAGTGAGGTAAGTCAGTAACTTGCATCTAATTGATATTAACTGTGATGCAGCTCTTTCCCATTTGCTTGACCAAAACAGCACCTTGTAGCTGTACACAAAAATCAACTACTGATATATTGCTATGCAGCAAATAAGCATAAATACGCACTGCATCGACCTTGAGTTGCAAGATAGTAATTAAGGGTTCTCAATATCCTATCAAGTACCTTATATTTTATGCTGATAAGAAAGTAAGGGTCAGATCTGTATGCATCTAAGGTGGCTGCCTTCCTACCACCATCTACAAAGGCTCTTAGGAACCTCTTATTTCTAACCATCCCTTAGTGAATTGGGAGCTTGAACCTTGCAGAAAAACAGTGAAACTCTCAAACAGCTTGGGGACAGATAGTTAACTCCTATCAGTTCAGGTAAGATTTGCATGCCACAACACCGGGGACTTCAGCACAGGCTCCCCAGTCCTGAGAGGACCAGTCACAGGACTCTGTTACTGCTACCGCTGCCTTGCCCTTGCCTCACGCTCACCTTCACACGCAGCAAGTTTGCCTCTTGCCGCAGTGTATTCATAATGAGTCACCACAGACAGCAGAATGCGGGATGCTGCATAGCTGGAGCACTAAGAAATTCCCTCCAATATGGCTTAATCTTCAGGGAGACAACGCAAGGGAACAGGGGGGCTCGTTGTCTTGCATACATTTCAGGGAGGGAGCGATCTTTTATGTCACTGAAAGAAAGAGAAACCCCAGCTCACAATTAATTTAGAGCTATTACCTTTGCAAAGATCACCTCAGCGCAGAATTAATTTCACTTCCCATCTCATACACAGAGAACGGATTTCTGATTTGACTTAATTAACCCAGCCAATATTTTGGGAAAAAAAAAACATAATGCATGCACTTAAGCTATTTGCATCATGAATCCAAGGTTACCCATTTTAGTTGCCTATAAATAGCAGGTTACAGTGGAAAACAATCATTTCCCTCTACAGCTGTCCTATCACATTTAATGCCTCCCACCTCCTCTTGTCTCTACAGCTGTGTTTGCAAACCTGGCTATGAGGGAGATGGCATGAGCTGCAGCAAAATTGACCCTTGTGCGGCTTTAAGCCCAGGTGGCTGCAATATCAATGTAAGTACGTGCTTTTCCCCTCAGACCCTGACGCCATAGAAGAGTAGGCAACAAGTAAGGTTTGGCCAGAAACTTTTGCAGAAGGGAGAGTCACAGCTTTCGCTGCAGGTTCAAGCTCTTTCCCCATACCACTATCAAGTACGGCTTAGACAAGCCGTACACCTAAAGCCAGATGCCACCTAACTGTCCTGAACAGACGCCTGTGTATCCCCCCCAGGCCGAGTGCATTCAGACAGGCCCAGGAGAGCACACATGCGCTTGCCAGGCAGGATGGACAGGCGATGGAAGGGACTGCTTGCCCATCAACAACTGCCTGCTGCCCACAGCAGCAGGGTGCCACGAAAATGCCACCTGCATATACGTTGGGCCAGGTCAGGTATGTCTTCTCACATTCACTGCTGCCTTCAGGACTCGCCCTCACCTATTTTGCTCTGCTGGTGCTTCCTACCCTATTTCCTTCCCCAAATTCTCCTCTCCCTCTCAGCCACAAGGCTACTTCTACATGGCATTCTCTACCTAAAGCCATCTCCTTTGGTTTCTATCCTGGTGCTCCCACCTACATGGTGGTGCTCTGACAGCAAATACATTAGTAGATGTCAGGTATAAAGGTCTTCCGGAGATACTAATTAGTGTCATTCCACTGAAGTCAATGGAGTCACGCAGAAAAACAGAGAGACTAATCCACCACAACTAGAATATGCATACTATTTTAATCATTTTAATGAATTGCTGTGTTTTACTGAAATTACAGAATGACTGCAAATGTAAGGATGGATTTCAGGGGAATGGAATTGAATGCACACCCATAAACTCATGCCTGGAACAAAATGGAAAATGCCATCATCTGGTGAGTAATTAATCATTCCCTGAACAAAGTGTTCAGATACATATCACACCTCGCCTCCTGCGCACACCAAAGAATTTCCTTGTCATTTCAAGCCTGCAATTTCTGTTTGAGTTGGAACAAAGCTGAGGACAGACTGCAAGGGCTGCTCCCAGTTCTGCCTGTACAGAAGGGCTATCTCAAGCCTGGAGTAAATAAATCCTGCTTCTCTACCAGCAATTACAATGTGGATGCAATAGTCTGTTGAGATGTTTACCTGAGTCATGCATCTCTACATGGGCATCTACCAGCTTTATCAGCAGCTGCGTGTGCTCAGCAGACCTGCAGGCTCTGCTGTGTTCTGTGGTGTCCAGCTCAGCCTTAGGCAGGACACAGGGACAAAGATAAAGCAAAAAGCACAAGGGAGCAGAGGATGGATGTGCCATAGTCGAGTGAAGAGAAGAAATATGAAACAGTAGAGCAATGGTGTAGACTCCTTATAGACTGGAAGGTGGAAAGGTGAGATGCCCTCAGCTGGTGGAGTGTGTCCTGTAGGAGGGTGAAGAGGTCCATGGAAGATGGTACAAAAATCTTTTGTAAAGTTGTGTATGAATGTGTATCAGTAAGAGGGTTAGCAGGTCATCCTTGCTCTTGAGTGGTCTCCTGAGTATTTGAAAAATTTTCTCTTTCTGATTCACAGGCAACTTGTCAGTTCGAGTCTTTTCGTGGCTGGGAGTGTGTGTGCCCAAAGGGCTACGAAGGAGACGGTAGAATATGCTATGGAAATGCTGTAGATGTAAGTAAGATGGTCATCTTCTCTGAACACAGGACCTACTACACAGTTCTCACGCTGAATCTTAGCCAGAGAGATAGCAAAGCCATTATAAAAAGTTGAAAAAATATAATGCCTATCAGTGGTATCTGCAGACAGCGTTCCTACCAGAGACTCCTGCCTGATACACAACAGAAATTATCAGTTGCATTTAAAAACATAGCTTGGAAAGGGGCCTAAGGGATCTGAGCATATTCCTTTAAAATAAATTGAAAAGTGCCAGCCCCAGAGGCCTAAAGTGCAGAAGTGCTAAGAACTCACCTCCCAGCTGGGAGCAGTGAGCACCCAGCTCTTCTCAAGTTCTGCCTTGAGGTCTACCTCAGTGGAAACAGTCAATTTATCACGTTAAAACAAACCATGCTGACCGGCAGGCAAACGAAACCCAAAGCAAGTAAATTGGTGAAATAAATATGCATTTAACAGCATAGGAAAAATAAGTGTGTCACCTGTGCAAGCCATTGGCAATAGTCTTACATGGCTCTTAGTACTATCTGCCATCCTTGCTCATACCATCTTCTATCTCTGTTCAAAGTACTGTGGCAGAATAAAGGCTCTCTACATGCAGGATGATATGTAAGATGCTGTACAAATACCAACCAAAACAACGTATCTTCTTTGAATTAATTTTGCATGCAAAAAGATTTAAGTTTACATTCCCAGAAAAGTAATGCTTAGCCTGAGGTCGGTACACATTACATACCAAGGTCAGGTACACCTAAGCAATTGATGGCCTGATTTTCAAAAGAGTTGGTAACTCACCGCTCCCGTTATCAGAAAGGATTAGGACTGGAAAAACATGAGTGTCCTCTCTTTTCACACATACTGAGAACTTTCTCCTCCATGTCACATCAACCAGGCCAGACACAGCGGGTTACACCACAGGCTACAGCAAGAGTACTTTGGTACAGCTAATTATAGCTTGCATACTCATTGCGCTCTCTTTCTAATCAGGAGTTATCTACTCTGTCAGAAGCTGCTGCATTTAACCAATGGGTTAATGTAAGTACACTTCATTGTTGATTTATTTATTTATTTATTAGTATGTTCAAATCTGCAGAAATACATTAGCCTTTAGAAATGGGAACCTCACAGCAGTATTTCCGCCATACAGCAGAGACCCAAGCTCTGGAGAGGCATTGGAGTGCCTCTCCCACCAGTTACTGAGAGGCTAACCACCTGGTTCCCTATTTCTGCCTGAAAACCAAATTCTGATCCCAAATTCAGGCAAGTGAAGAAGCTCCAAAAGCAGAAGAGCAAGTTACAAGCCCATCTCCAAGCCAGGACACTACATAAGCCATGAATCTCTCAGTACATAAATGCACCACAGTCCAGATGACCAACAGCAGGGTACAAGCAGAGCCCAAATGTGTACCTAAGTTGCTCTTTCCAACTTCCCTCACACAATAAAACTACAAGTAAGTGGAGAAGGAAGGCAATGCCTTACCCTCCCATTCACCAATGAGCCCCATGTCAGGAAAGTGCAACTGTGTGGCTGGTCAGTGTGCTGCTGCCACAGCAAGCAACGCGGAAAAAAAAATTTAAAAAAAATTAGCCTGTGTGGGCTTGACTGAGGTGCAGGAAATGAAGGAAGATATTAGTTTGTTTGTCTTCAGATTAGGGAAAAAACACCAATTTAAATGATTAAAAAAATATGGTTCTAGATTGATTGATTGTCACTACTTTTTGTTTTCACATGCTATCACCTATTACTAAGGCAAGAGTAACATTAAAGGTCCTCCCCCACCATGGCTGGCACTGCATGAATTAAGATAAAAAGAAGTTTCTCTCACAAAGAACTTAAAACCTAAGTATAAGAAATGTATAACAAATACATAGCAAACAGAAAGGAACAGGGGTATATTAATGAATATCATCAGAAGCAGCAGTCACAGCATATTAGCTGCTTTCATGCTTTTCAAAGTTAAGATGGCTCGGGGATCATTAAATGGCACAATTGCAACAGGGACCTCGGGGAGCTGCTCAAAAGAGAGGCCAGTGTGGCTAATTTAAATCAGTTATCTGCCTGGCCCTGGGCTCAGGCTGCAACACTGGACGCTGTAAAGAGAAACCAATGAAGTTAAAGAAATGAGCACAATAGGAAAGGCTGTTCACCTGCTAATGTGTCCTTTAGATAATGAAGTAGAGGGTGTGTGGAATCAGAGAGCAGATTCTGTATAATCTATTGAAACAGGGATGTGGAAATTTCTGCTACACTTCAGAGAAATGGTATCCCTTAAAGTAAATAATGGTAGCTACAAACATGAGCAAAATAGGGAGGTATATCCGTCTGTGGGGTTTTTAACTTCATACTTGAGCAGGAATGTGATGTTTACCACTTTTCATAAGCAAGTATTTTTCATGCTGGTCAGGAAGGATGAGAAAGGGAAGTCTGTTGCTATTTCTATATTTAAATATTTGGAAGGTGACAGTGATGATGGCTAGAAAGAAAGATGATCTTAACAGACAAAATTCCCAGCTATTTAAGGGAGCCAATTCCCTTCTTGACTTAAAACCCAGAATGGGTATTGAAGGACTGTACAAAACAAACCAGCTTCCAGGCAGCATACGAGCTGAAAAAAGGTAGAACGCAAGGTCATATCGCTCCCTCAGGTTTTGCAGTATCAAAAATGGCAAGTTGTGGAGCCTGTGAAAAATTTGGAGAAGAACATCTTCAGCAAGATCACATTCAGACCTTTAGGTCTCCTTTTTCTACACCACAAAAAAAATCCAAACAACTGGAAAAATCCTCTCCAGTGGAGGCTCTCTCCATCCTTAAGGCAAATAAAAACATATGAAAGATGAATCAGTCCACGCATACTACAGAGCCCACATCCCCCATCTAAAATTAGAGCTTTCAACAGCAGGCCCCACTGCAGCACTAGTGGGCACTGATATCCCTTGGACATCTTGAAAAATCTGAGCCATGTTAAATAGTCTTATTCCAAATAGGAACATTGTGTCACGTGGGTTTCTTATTTCATGGTTCATAACCTTTCTATCTATTAAATGGCACAGAGTGCTCTGTAAGAGCATATTACTTGAAGTTATCAGTAACCAGCAGTATTTATCACCATTATTTTTTTTTGGTTTTTTTAACATTCAAGTGCATGAAATAGAATCCATGAGACACGCTAACTTTTGTGGGAGGCAGCTTACGTGTTTCATAATAAAAAACAATTCTGACCTAAACATTGCTTCTGCCCTTTAAACGCTGGCAATCTATTCTGTAAAAAAATAGACACTCATTTACCATTTTGGTACACCTCTAAATACTTCTGTTCAAGTCATTGCTCAGTATAATAGTTTTTCCTCTCCAGGCTGGTCACAAAGCACGTCACATACTCCACCTTGCTAAAAAGTCACCAGCTGCTATTTA
Source organism: Xenus cinereus (assembly GCA_025774025.1). NCBI lineage: Eukaryota > Metazoa > Chordata > Aves > Charadriiformes > Scolopacidae > Xenus > Xenus cinereus. Next base: position 59,798,214 of record JAOXJK010000001.1, on the reverse strand, counting down.
TAGACCGTCCTCAGGATGAATTATTTTACACTCTTTACTTTCACACAGGAGGCAGAGATAAACTCAGTGTTGTCCACCACCACAAACCTAACTGTCCTCGTGCCTTCCCTTCAAGCAATTGAGAATATGGATGAAGATGAGAAATCCTTTTGGATGTCAAAGAGTAACATCCCAACTCTACTGAAGTATGTTAAAGGTTTTGGGTTTGGGTGGAGGGGAGGGGGATGCTGATTAATTGCTTTCCATTGCAAACAAGACTTTGGTTTGAAGTCTCTGAAGCAAGACAACTCTTACATTTTTCAGGAAGGGACACGGGATTCCCCTTCTAGTTACAGTGGTCTAAGTCTCTGTGGCAACTCCACTGAAAATAAAGATGCTATTTGTATTATGTCAGAAATGTTTAAAGGCCAAGCTAAGACCAGAACATAGCTGAGCAAGGCATTGTACAAACAATTCCTGCTTTAAACCCTAGTTTTAAACATATTAAGTATATTTATCTGGGGAAAAAAAAAAAAAAAGAGAGAAAATACAAAACCTTCAAATCCAGTTAATTTCCTTTAGGTATCATGTATTGACAGGAGCTTACAGCTTTGCTGATTTCCAGAATTTATCATCCTCTGACATGCTGCCAACAACTCTACAGAGCAACTTCCTACGCTTGTCTAAAGAAAATGGGGTGAGATGACCTGCAAACCACTGTGGTATCACGCACCACACCCTGACCATCACTGCCACTAGCTTTCTTGTATTACAAAACCACACGGACATTATGTACCTGTATTTTTTTAAAAAAGGCCATATCATAAAATTAAAGGAATAGATCAATTATATTGGGCCCTCTAGGAGAAACATTAAATTTATTTTCTCCACAGTATTATTTATTCCTAATGTCCCAGTAGCTGCTGCAAACACGGGATTGTCCTGTAGCCAAGTGGAAGCGCAGTCCCTGCCTGAAGCAGCCTGTGTGAACTAATTTAAGACAAAGAGCATCAGGGAAACATGATAACTTATTTTAGGGAACGGGGAAGGTAGGAGTGATACCATGAATACATCCACATGTGCAACTTGATAGTCCCAAACCACCCAAATGTATTTTATTGGTAAATAACTACAACTGACAGTCCCTCCCCCCTCAGCCTTTTTATTTAGTACATCGTGTTCCGAGGAGGATTTTCTGGAAGTACATATGGCATATTTAAGCACTTCATCCCCATAAAAGGGAGGGAAAAGTTCTCCCCACCTCCATAACCCAAAGGGAAAAAAAAAATATCATGAATGGGGTGCTTCAAAGGTGCACAGACTCAGGAGGACATGAACGGGCACAGGAGCTCATCCTGCACGTCTACCCTGAGTAACTACCCCAGTGCAAGAAACCCTATGGCTTTGCCAGTCTCTGCACGAGCAGAGCCGTGGTGGAGCTCCAGGCAAGCATTTGGGAAGCTGTGGAAATCCACAGCATGAACCAATGGGAAAACACCACCACTGCTGTGTGAAAGCAAACCCTCTCTCTTCTCCTCTCCCTCTTTCAGAACCTCACCCTCGAGGGTGCTCACATCGTGGCTGGCGACATCGCATCCACAAATGGGATCATACACGTTATTGATAAGGTACACAGCCACATAGGGAGTATTTGTTCTTCTGCACCACAAGCGGTGGAAAATACTCTTGGAAAAAATTTATGTTTGCACCGAACAACATTTTGTCCTGCAGCTGTGACCACAGCATCTGCACATTTGCTGACGTGGGATATCTGCTCTCTTTTCAGGTTCTGACCCCCCTCCGCAGCACCGTCATGCCGAGGCTGCTGGCCCGCCTGGAGCAAATGCCCGACTACTCCATTTTCAGGGGCTACATTACTGTAAGATTTCACCTCCTTTCAAGAGTAGAACCCGTTCTCTGCTCTGTTTGCATTTGGACTGGTATCAGACTATCAGTGGTCATTCTGATTTGTTTTTATGTGTTTCACAACAGCAATACAGCCTGGCAAATGAGATAGAAGCTGCAAATGCATACACAGTCTTTGCCCCAAATAATGATGCCATAGAAAATTACCTGAGGGATAAAAAGTCTGCTACTCTGGTACGTATTACTCACAAGGTTTGTCTTAACAACTCAGTATCTCATCTCAGTTTTAAGTGGATGGATTGAAAAGACACAGAAATAGGAAGAGGGATTTGTTTTCCAGAAATCTAGTAAGTTTGGGTTTGTTTTTAAATACCAGAGGAGGTGAGGAGGGATGGATCCACCTGTATTTTCCTGGCTTGACAAAAGAGCCTAACTATTTAGTCTGGACTTTGTCCTTCTCTAGGTTAAAGCCATGCCGATAATATCCAAGACATTTCCATCAGTAGACTTTTTTTTTTTTTTTTTTTTTTTTAAAGATCAGTACAGGATTGACCAGGAATAACACTGAAATGAATTTCCTAGGTGAACAAGTCCAGTACCCTGTCATCACTGGCAACCCCATCATTAATAATGCTACAAAATGTTCTGACTCTTTCTTAAAACTATCCAGATGCTTGCCCTGTCACTCCCGCAGGAACGCTATTACCCAGCCAATTTCTGCAGACCATTTCTAATCCCAATTTACAAGCACAGTTGGCCAGTCCCAGGACTCAGAAAAGTTTCCAAAATTTTCCTGGCTAGAAAAATTTCCTCAGGCAAAACCCATTGCTGCTGCCCACCTCCAAGACCCCCATGCCAGGCTCATGCCTGACTTGGACACCGGTTCCTCCCACTAGAAGTGTCCATCCCACCTATCCTGCCGGCCTCAGTCCTCGTGCCCGGAGCTAGTTTATGCTATTTTGACAGCACACTTCTGCCCGGTTTATATCCCTTTATTCTTACGCCAGGAATATGTTTTAGCTGAAACAACTTTCTCTCTTTTGCATTTGTGCCCTGACGTATTTACAAGGCCAAACAGCCTTCTCATTCCTGTTGGTCTCCTCCCAAGATAAACTCTCAATTTCCTCCATTATCCCAATGCCTTTCTTCACATTCACTCCGGTTTGAAACAACTTTACCAAAGGCGCGTATCAAGAGCCACACCTTGCACAGGAAGCTTCGCCCGTGACTTGCCCAATGACATTAATACGTCCCTGCCTCTTCCATAAATATTTACCCTGCCACACTCTATCCCTACTTCCATAGTCTCCATTTACAGCCAGGAAGCTGAGGAGAACAGGGTTCAAATGACTTGTCCCAAAAAAATTTACCATCAACCAGCCGACCCACGGCAAAAGTCCCACTTGCTGCCTCACCGGAAGAATTCAAGCATGATCACACTACGTCTGCTCAAATGACTTTTGAATGCTATTTTAGTTGTTTCATGACACCATCGTTTCCGCATCACTGCAAGAAGCATTTATAAAAACCTTTGAGACACACATAGGACATCCATCCCATTGGATTCAGGTTACACACACACACAGAAATCCTTTTCATTTCTACTACATACCAATGTTTCTTCTGTCTTTCTTCCATCCTTCCAACCTTGTCTTGTATGGCAACCTGACAAAGAAAACCAGAAAACCATTGTAAGGTTAAGCCTGCCTAAGCCTTATCCTCTTCATGAAACACCTTGGGAGAACTCTGCCACAGAGGGAAGAGCTCAGCACAGGGTCGAGACCTCATTTCTTGGCCTCGCTGGAAGCAAGGTTTTGTTCTCGCTCTGCTGGTGATTAAAGACAGAAACGGAGATATATGAGTTAACTTTTCCTCCAAAGCATCCAACTTAGGAGGATTAGACAGGATTGGACCTTGTTGGAGGCCTTAGTAGATTAGCTCTATCTTAATTCCCACCTTCTTGCCTGCAAATATTTCTTTGTCAAATCCGTGGAAAAGAAAGCAGAATTAGTCCCATTCTATAAGATATAAAGACCACTGCTTTACCCTGTGGGCAAAGCCAGGCAACATCACAAATGTTGCAACCTGGGGTTGTTTTATGCTTTTGCACACTTTTGAGGGAGCTGACGAGGAAGGAGCAGAACAAGGGGACAGCAGGCAAGAGGATTTGCAATAAAAGGTGCTTGTGGGAAAGACATCCAGCTGCAGCAGCGCTATGTCTGTTGGCTATGGAGCTCCTAAACCCTCCAAATGCCCCAGCTTCTCTCACATCTATAAATTTCTCACAAACACGTCCTCCTTCTGCTGTCTCTCTCAAGTCAAGTAGAGCTCTGGGAGTCCTCTGCTTCCAAACAAGATGCAGAAGCCTTGGGAAGCCCTCACAAAATTTTGATGTACAGAGAATAATTTCACCACATCAATGAAAAACGAATCCACTCTAGCAGTAACACATAGAAAACTTTCCAATTAACAGGTGTGATTCTAGCACTTTGAAGACAATTTTGAAGTTTTTAAAAAAAAAAAAAAACAAACCACCACCCTATCAATTGCTGTAAACATTCATCTGTAGGTTATTCAAGGATTCCCTAAGGAAGAAGGAATGGGATTGTGGAAGACTAAAGCATTCATGAATACGCAGCTTTTGATGTCAAATGAGCTCATGAAGTTCAGAGTCCTAAAAAAATCATTTGACTAACTTTCCCCTGAATCTGTCAGCCAGTCCTATGCACAGAAAGAGATGCTACCAGGCACAAGAAAACCTTGGTCCCACCAGTTCAATAGCCTTCCATCCCCCATGGTCAATAAAAGTTCCATTATGACAGGAATGTAGACTATCCACAGTAAGAAATATAAAATAACCTGCCAGCTAGATAAGCTTCTCCTTAAATTCAGGTAGTCTATGTTTGGCTTATACCTTGTGGGAAAAGCTGTCACAAACAACTTTCCATGCTTTGTTATGTAACTCTGAATTTAATTGCATGTTTGCAGGACGAAGGCCAAATCCGCTATCACATTGTGCTGGAGGATAAGCTCATGAAGAATGACCTGCACAACGGCATGCACAGGGAGACCATGCTGGGGTCCTCCTTCTGGGTTGGGTTCTTCCTCCACAACGGCCAGGTACTGCTGCCTGCACTTGCTCAGAGAAACAGGTTTCCTGTTTTTTACGCATCCATCTTCAACTTTAAAATCACATGCAGTCAAAAAGAACTGTGGACCCCACATTAGCTTCTGGGACTTAATAGCACAAAAGATGCCACTGAAATGCAATGTCTCTCTCAGACCTGCTTAATTCAAAGTCACCCTTCAAGGCATCTTTGATTGAATTTGATTTCAGTTATGCTGTGTCCATTTAACATTTTAGAAGCTGCTGTGGTGGATGTGCATCTCTAGCAGCTACACACCCGCATCGCAAAGCGGTCATTAATCTGACTTCCAAGAGCTATTAAAAACCTGCCTTCAATTATAAAACATTAATTCTATTTTCTGTACATTTACTCCACTTTCAAGCCTAAGAGCTCGAAGCACTTGGCAACAAATATGAATTGCCTTTCAACACCACTCATGGGAAAATCAGGCATAGCAAGATTAAGCAACACACCCAATTCTGTGGCACAACTGTGAAGGGAACTCCTTCTTCTCTGTCCCAGACCTCCCTCTGGGCATAGACAGACAGAAAGCTTCTCACCAAAGCAGTTTCAGCCCTGCTGTTTCCTCTGTGTACAGCAGAGCCTTGCAAGAAACATCTGCTGATGGAGCTGTTGCTGGTGGGGACACAATGGGAGTGTGGAGTAGCAGTGAGATGATGAAAGTCTTCCTTGAAGGACCAGCTGCTGGGAGGTCTTCCCTGAAGCCCCTCAATCCCCCACAGACAACCCAGCTCTTAGTTTGCTTTCAGCTCCTTCTTCAAACCCTTTACCTTTACGCCCCACGGTGGAAAAAGCTGCTCTACCAAATCCTGTTACTATGAAACTTCAACAGGCCCCAAGTCATCTCATGCCCTCCAGCCCAGTGAAGCTCCTAAATACAGCAACTGGGATGTATGTGAGCACCTGCTTGAAGTTAACTATGTTCATTGGTTTTCCTGAAGTGCTCTTTCTTTCACCTGCTACTGTTCTGGTTACCATATAGCTACCAAACAGCTCTGCTGCTTTCTAACTGACTGTGTTTCTTTTGCAGCTATTCATAAATGATGCACCTATAAGCTATACAAACGTTGCAACAGACAAAGGAATTATTCATGGTTTGGGAAAAGTCCTGGAAATCCAGAAGAACAGATGTGATATCAATGATACCGTGATCACCGTAAGTGGCTCTGTTCATATAGAAGGGTATAAGGGCCCATCAGAGAGATCTATAGCCAAACAAATCTAAAACATACAGGATACGCGACCAGGACCTAACAACACCCTATTTCCTGGTAAGGAATGCATGCATTTTCCACAAAGGATTTAGCACCTATTAAGACTGCTTTGATCCCGCAATCAGTGTACTGACAGCCTTGATAAAACGTAACTAGGCTAGCACGGGAATAAGCAACTCCTGAGATTTAACTTGAAGAAGATAATCGTAATGCAGTACTCTAATACATCTTCTTAGCCAGGCCACTTGTTAATGAAGTGGGAAAAAAAACAGGAAAAAGTATTTTTAGTAAGGAAAAATGTCTCTTTTCATTACCACTGCACATACATTAATTCCTCACCCCGTCAGAGTAAAGCAATTCTTCCTCTTTTTTTCCTTTAACATATGAAACACAAATGGGTTCATGTTACTTTGAAGAATAGGATGTGGTTTCCTCAGTCCTTTGTCTTTTCTCCTGAGTCAAATAGGGCAGCAAACAGGCAGCATACCTCCCTTTTTTATGAGGCATGACACAAACTAGACAAGGAAAACAGAGACTTGTGCTTCAGTTAAAGCTGATTTAACAGGCATGAACTTTTGCAGATTAATTCTTTTCCTTGGGATACAGTCCCATATCTGAGTGTATTTCACTCAAGGCTTTCCCCCAGCTTTGCTCTCTCAGGCACTAAGCAGGCTTCACATACAGTCCTTTTTTTTCGCACGGAAAATTATTTTCCCTCCCTGTTCAAATGCAACACCACACTTAAACATTCACTGAATTTCACTGAATTTTTAGAGTTGGAAGGGACCATAGAGATCACCTAGTCCAACTCCCCTGCTGAAGCAGGAT
>JAOXJK010000001.1:59731797-59791078 GCA_025774025.1 Xenus cinereus | reverse complement strand
GGCCTTCCTGGCCACAAGAGCACACTGCTTGCTCATTGTCATTTTGCTGTCTACCAGGACCCCCAGATCTTTCTCTTCAGAACTTCATTCATTAAGCCTTACTAAAACTAAGCACATATTTAGCCAAACAGGAATAATATTAAGCATTGTATATTAGGTACAACAGGTAACTAGGCACTTTGCAGAAACTAACTTAAGACGTGCAAATGATTCACACACACATATAGCGTAGGACACATACTCTGCATGAGTTTTCCATTTCCATTTGCCTCAGGCAAACTACATCCAAGCTCAAGATTTGCCTCTTATTGTGCTTTAGACGGAGAGGCCTTTGGGAAGCATTGCTTAAGAAGGGCAAAGCAAAATACCCAAAAGAACTTTCCTCCTTCTTTGGAGAAGGCTTCCCATGGGTTGTCCCTGCAGACCCACTGGTAGGGATGTTCTTCCTTGCTGAGCAGTCCAGCTACCCTCACCATCTTTACCAGAGTGGTTATCCTGGCTATGCAATCCCTGACTCACCCCACGGGCTAGATTTAGAGATATAACTGGAAATTATGCATTTTTCTATTAAACAACCTGTCTGCAGCATTACATACTCTTTGTTAACTACTTCCCATTTGTTGCTTAAGGAAAAGTGCAGAATTTGTTCACCACCATCAAGTTGTCCTCCAGGAACAAGAGAAATAGTAAGTAATTTATCATTAATACTAATTGAATTGTTTTATTCAGAACTGAGCATAGATGTATTCAATCCTGTTTTTAATATAATCACCTCAGTTTCAATAAAAGTCATCATAGTCACTTCAGCCTGCTATGTACGTTACTTACAGTCAAACTCAATCCATCCTGGAGGCAAAGCAGCAGAATCAAGAGCAGCTTAAAGATAGTTTCATCTTGAAAGACTAGTTTCTAGTATGTATTGGGACAACTGAAGCCTCCCTTAACTGCAAAAGTTACCTCTACAACGCAAGGCTGAGGGAGCTGAGCATGGTCTGGAGCGTGCCTGCTACAGGAGGCATTACAGAAGTAGCTTTTCGCCCTTCAAATCAGAGGTTTAAAGAAGGGCAAACTCAACCTGTCCCCAGCAATATGCCAGGAGTTATGGTCACAAGGAGACTTGGAGACTATAGAGACTTTGTATACCTAGGTCCAACACATAGGAATCAGAGATACTTAGCAGGTCCCTGTCAACCACAATAGGACCGAGAGTTTCTTGGCATCTAAAGTTCCCTCAGAAAGCCCCTCTGCTGGGGTTATATATGCATATTTATATTTATATTTTTTTTAATATTTTCATTAATTAGGCCAGTAATAGGATTTCAAAACAGATCAAGTCCCATCCGTTGCATTAAAGTAGTTGGCTGGCAAAGCCAAACCGAAACGCTCACGGGTAAAACTCGAAACCATTAACATTTCCCTGACAATGAGCATTTGGATGCTTATCTCAATCTCCTAACAAGTGTACGAGACCAGCAAGTCTTCTTTGGCAAGCAATCTTTCCCAACTGTGTCCACTTGGAGAATAAAGTTTCAACAGCTGTTTTTGCAGAACTTTAGCTCTCAGTTTTCCAAGAAAAGTTAGAAGGAATAGGAAATGCATCAGAAAAAAAAAATGTTTGTCAAACTTCTGAAAAAAAATTCTGCTCAATTCTGAGCAAAGGCAATATTAGACACACTTTTAAAATGCCACAGGGCACTTAGTTAAATTGATCATATGTTCACTAGCAAAAATCACTTAGCTAATGCATTTTTATTTCTAAAATTATTTCCTTCATTTTCATTGTGAATGTGTGAGTCAGTGCACAGCACGCATAAAGTTAATGTCCCATTTTTTAACATCTGAAAGTAGCTGATCAATATTACTCACAAGTGGAGCCGTTTCTCCAATTTGTGTTCAGGCAGGGGAGAAGAAATACTGCATCCTTTCATCATACACGAGAATGTACACTGTCCAGATCGGGTGCCAGCCAAAGTGTGCGAAAACAGTCATTGTGAGTATACTGGCTCTATTGCAGGAAAAGCCAAGAACCCTCATCCCTGAGCATCACCCTCCTTGTAATCCCAGTTAAACACACACAGAATCTCAAGGTGGTCCCTGACGACATATTTATAGGCCTTTTATTCTGGGTGCAGCAGAGATTGGAAGGTTAAAGGCTGCTGATGGCTGCAGCTGAAGGGCTGGGAGCTGATGTGGTGCAGAGGGAACACAGATTTGGGAAGAGTAACCCCATGTTTGTCCCTAGCAATTCTGTCCACCATTCCCTGGGGTGGTGGAGGGCACCTGGGTCCCACCAAGCACTCGGGGTGGCAGTTTGAGCCCCAGCACAGTAAGGAGCATGGCCAGAGACCAGCAGAGCTGACCTTCAGCATCGCATTTTTGCGTTTTCAGACGAAGGAGTGCTGTGCAGGTTTCTTCGGGCAGCAGTGCCAGCCCTGCCCAGGGAAAGCAGGGAACGCCTGCTTCGGAAACGGCATCTGCCTGGACGGCATCAATGGCACAGGCACCTGCGAGTGCGGAGAGGGGTTTGTCGGCACAGCCTGCGAAAGCTGCATCGAAGGCAAATACGGCCGCAACTGTGATCAAGGTACTGAGCACCCCCAAACCACACAGGCACCTTCGCTAGTCTGGTCAGATGTCAGAACCCTCCCCTTAGATCTTCTAACTATGTCCATTCTAGATCCTGGAAAGGTGCATCACTGTCAGGGTAATAGGCCAGTCTTAAAAACATCATTAACCCCTTTTCTTTCCCCATTATGGTATTTTCTCTCTAATCACCTTGTTTGGAAATGAAGACTCCTAGTAGGCATCCAGCAAGAATAACCCTCTTTAGCACTACTTTTCCACCAGTGCTTTCCCATTAAAATACAGTTTCAGTCCCTCTATTTGGGAATAGAGGAAAGATAAGTGTACTTTGTATTTAGATTTATTCTGTAGGTAGGAGCCAATAGGCACAAACCAAAGCATTTCTTGAAATAGCCTAGAACAGAAGGTGCCATCAGCAGAAGATGTCAGGGACATCTTTCCTGCCCTTCCTTCCCCTGGCTGCACACACTGCTACCCTGCCCAGGGACAGGGGTTTCCTCCCATCTCTCTCCCCACAGCATGCGCTTGTGTCCACGGGAAATGCAGCAGCGGGATTGACGGGGACGGCTCCTGTGAATGTGACGTTGGCTGGAGAGGGGTGACATGTGAGACCGGTAAGCATCCCCTACTTTTTTTTCCTGGGGCAAGTGAGCATTTCAGGAAATGCCAGAGCTACAGCTGTGATCAGATCCCAGTGCTCCTCATAAGACTTATTCTCCAGACCCCTCTTCAGCTTCGTTGCCCTTCTCTGGACATGCTCCAGCACCTCAATGTCTTTCTTCTAGTGAGATATATAGTTGCTGTATCTGAGCAAATTCCGGTTCTTTTGGAAAACCTATACTTATAGAATTAAACTAATAATGTACAAAACTCAGAGTAAATATAAATGACAACGGGTGAAATGTTTTCCTGGCAATGCCTCTTCTTCACAACTGAATTTAAGGTGGTATCCACTGATCGGTACAGACGGAGTCTCCATATAGACTGAGAGATTGGTTGTCTGGTGCAGAACTCAGACTCCAGCTCTGCACGGTGGGAGCAGAAGACTGGGACACTAGAAGAATATTCACCCAAAAGGTTCTGATCCCTGTTTCTTTTTTTTTCTCTCCTCTTGCAGAAATCAAAGATGACGCATGTAATGCCTCATGCCATACCAGTGCTAAGTATGCATGAAATCTACTTATTTGGAGGAGGGGGGAGAAAAAGGGGATCTCTTGCAAGCAAAAAACCACAGTCTGTCCTACTCTTTATGAAGATTTCTCAGAAGCATAGATAATACTCATGTTTTCCACCACAGAGATAAGGGGTGATGTTAATGTAACATATTCAGTCAATAGGTCAAAAAGTTCAAAATGTGCATGTTAAAAGGGGAAACAAGATTTTGTGGGGACAAAAAAAAAATCCCACCTGAGACATCCTACCATGCATTATACAGAATGATAGAGCCTGCAACACTAAAGAGAACAAGAGGGCAGGTCAAGGCTGACCACAAAGCTGGGTTTGAGGTGGGCTTTACCCGTCTCTCCTATTTCCCCCATCCATCACCACACATATAACTGAGAAATGCCATCAGCGCTAGGGACTTCACAGAAGAGAACTTCATTTGACAAGAAACAGCTCTCCTATTCACATCAAAACATTAAAAAAAAATGCTCTTGGTGGTCCAGCACCAGTACTGGGACACTAACCAGTTTCCAAAGGAGCAAGTCACCCCCACTGAGCCATTTACTAAATAGCACCTGCCCCCATCATTGGCCAGACAGCAAGATTTACATTACCCAAGACATTTAAAGAACAAGAAGAGGTGGATGGAAAGACTCTTCATTTTCAGCCACAGCTCTTCTGTAGGAACAGAGAAACCAGTGGGTAAAAACCCCTTTTTCCCGGATGTAGTAGATCATTCTCTCCCCATGTTTGTGAACTGCAGTTCACAGCAGTGATATTTTACCAGGCTTTTTTGGCAAAACTCCACTCTCAAGTTTGCTCAGGGGGATCCCACACATGCTGGCATCAAGACTGTGTTTCTGCCAGGAGAAGCAGACTGTTCTTCTCTTGAGCCTTATTCATCCACTGCCGTACCCCTGTAGGTATGAGGATAGATGCAGGCACGGCAGGACAGTTGGGGGAAGGACAGGACTGTGCTGGCTGTGTTGTGACATTGTCCCTGGGTGACAACAGGGAGCAACCCCTGTACTATACAGAGCTAATGGGGCAGTAAACCCACACTTGCACACAGAAGGCCAAACTGTCAAAAAAAAAAAAAAAATCCATAAACTTGAACCCAGAGGTCTTGGATGCCTGGCTCCCACCCTGGCACATCATTTATTCTACGTCCCTCAATAAATCATGCACACACAAAGAAAAATCTGTTCACAGTTATTTGGGTGAGCAAGAATGCAACTTCTGGATTCCGCATGAGAAAATACAATGCTTGATGGCCAAAATGTGCATTTTTAAAACTTAAAATAATACATCAAAAATACATTTGGAAAGCTTTGTCTGACTATGTTCATTTTTATGGTTGTAACTACATCATACCATATGGTTAAATGCCTTGTTATTTCTATGCGGCATTACCTTCGGAACAATTCACAAAAACAAGGGCTGTACAGAAGACCTAATTGTTTTTTCTTTTTTTTTTTTAAATTTCATCTCCCTCCTTTTACTACTTTAGCTGCCTTCTCCTATCAAATGGCACTGCCTATTGCAAGTGTGCAGCTGGGTTTGAGGGCAACGGGACGTTCTGCACAGGCAAGTGGACTTTTGTTTCTTCCCTTTTGAAAAAAAAAAAAATGCTTGAAGCACTCTGCGGTCATGGTGGAGCTCGTGAGAGATGAGCGCTTCCCTATGCACCAGTTAAAAAGCAAGAACTGCTGCCAGTTTGCTCAAAACAAGTAAAAGCCCAGCAGGTGCAGATTCATACAAAACAAAGGGCTCAAAATCGCCAGGTTGTGGGGCATTGTGCTAAGGGAGACCAGAGAAAAGGGAACATGCCGTGCACAACCCAGGCCCTATTGTTTGCAGAGTAATGAAACCTGGATTATGACTTTTACTCCTTTTCCCAACAAAGCCCAGAGAAAAGATGCCAATTCAGGATACAATAGTACTTCCAGCTATTGGAAGCTCTAAACCCTACCGCTTCCTCAGCTTACTAAACTTGCAGAGATTTCTAGGAGGGTAAAACTAACTTCTTCAGACCAGAGAGATCTGAGAAACCCTCAGAAAGGGCCAACAGCAGCTTATACTAGGTGTCCCTCCAAGAGTCTGGGATATCCAGACTTATAAAATAGACTGCTTCCAGCTACAGTGATCGTGAATAATTTTACAGTTGTTTTACTTAATCTTAAACTGATTAAAATACTAATTCTCTTGGGAACAGAAGCATATTTGTCTAGTTACAATGGCTGGCAGGGTCCTAATCCAAGATTTTAGCACTCTTACTCTGGCTGCTTTCATTTTCTCTTCTGGCGTTAATCAAGCAAAACCATTTTAATCTGCTGGTGGGAAATTCCCCATGTGCAGGAAGAGCTGGGTGACACAGGTCCCCTGTAGTGGCTCTCCATTCACCTATATTCCCTTATACAGGATTCATAGGCAAAACCTATTACAGGACAAGTCATCTCCCCAGTCTGACTGTTACAGCTGCTGAAACAGCAATTTGAAGTCATTTGAGGCAAAAACTAAAGCAATATTTGGGCTGATCTGATCCACACTGAAGCTCAGAAAAGGCTCCCTCCCTGCTCTTGGGGTAACCCAAGCAAGCCCAATTTGCCAGCTTCTGACTCATCCAGAGTTACAGTAATGGCACAAGTATCTGAGTAACATCCAGGACATTTTGTCACAGGAAGAGGCTGGGTGGTGTTACACACTAGATCTCCCACAAGAGAAGGCCATTTGATCTGTAGGCAAAAAAAGGCAAGCTAAGGAAAAGCCTCAAATGACCATTTAATCTAGAGAAGAACACAAGGATCCTTTTTTGGTGCTTGGTTGGAATGAGCAGATGGGAAGTTACTGAAAGCTGGTCCGGAATGAATTCTTACCTTCCAGCCTAGAAGCATCTTCTCTACTTTGCCTCTTGTTATCAATAAGATGTATTAAATAACTGGCACTAAAGATTTCATCAGCATGGCCTCTTAAATCAGAAAGGTTCTGTGCTCAGAAAGTGTTAGCAAATCTCTTTAGAAGGTAGAGACAGCTTAACCTGAAAAGCAAAATGCTATTTAAACACATTGTTTTTATCTGGGTTGTTGTCACCGTTCAGCTATTGATGCTTGCGAGACCAGCAACGGTGGCTGTTCTGCCAAAGCAGAGTGCAGAAGAACAACGCCTGGCAACAGACTGTGCGTCTGCAACGCTGGCTACACCGGAGATGGAATAGTCTGCATCGGTAAGGGTTCACAGTGTCTCACGTATCACAAGGAGGGAAGCTACAGGAATGAGCTTTCCATTAGGTGGAAGGTCGTTCTCCCGCTGCGACCCAGAAGTACAGTTTCCTGATACTAGAGACCCTGATGCCAAAGGCATCTCTACGAGCCACTTGGTTGATACTACTTGGCAAACCATGCAATTGCAGCAGTGTGGCGTGACACCAAAGCTTATTAAAAAAGATCTGCTTCTCAACAAGGATCCCAACCATCTTCAGCAGGTTGATACGCTCGCACTCCTCTGACCATTGCAAACTTTAAGACTTTTAGACATTGTTGTACCATACCTCCCCCAGGTATAGTTTTAGAAATGCTGATGGCAATGTTTTGGCCTTCACCAAGACAACTGCAAGACCTAGACGGAGGTATTAAGTAGCTAAGGGAATGAGCTTCATTGATTCACAGTTGTCATAAATCTGCATTCCTAAGTATGCTTTACTTAAAATTCTCCCTTCTTGGGTTTTCAGCAATCACTCTTTATTACACTGTTTCTGTTTTATAAAGAAATCAACCCTTGCCTGGAGAACAACGGTGGATGCGATAGAAATGCAGAATGCACGCAGATAGGACCCAATCAAGTGAGTACTTTGTCATTGCAGAAAAATAAGACTGAACAACTGTTTATATTTGGGTAAAGAAAGATTTCCTCATCTTAACTGTGTTTTTAAGTAGAAAAGTGGATTTCATAACAGAAATTCTTAAAAGTATATGCTTCTCTCAAAAAGGTATTTGAGGGGGAATGTGGACAAACATGAAAAAATTAATTTCAGTAAAAGAAATCCAGAAGTGCAGAGGAAAGCAGTGTTTTGCTGTTTCAAGTGGTTGTTTTTCTCCTTTGGGAGGTTTTGATGTGAAAACCTGACAGTTTGAAAGTATTGCCAGATACTGTTTCTTTTATTGTTATAAAAACTGTCCATGGAAAAAATTCATTTCAGACTAGCCCTCCTCCCAGCATAACTCAAACATATCCATGAGGAAACAAAATGACCTGAATCATAGTTCTGGCATAGGGGTTACAGCACACCAGCATCCACTCGCTCCTCTGTTGTTCTGCATCTCCCATACAGGAGTACCACAATTCTCAAAAAAGAGAGTATAAAAGGACTAGGGGAGAAAGGTGAAGCAAATTGGCCTGGGCAATCAAGTGACACAGATTAGTATTTCTATTTTTCCTAACAGTTTCAGAAGAAGCTGAACTCCCTGGTTGCAGCACTTCTTATCATTCCCCTGTAGTTTCATATTGCCTATCAGCAGGACTGCAATCCTCCTGCAAGCACTGCACAACAGTAGTTCTTCAGGAGCAATGCAGGAAAGAGGGACCAGGACTCAGAGGCCACCTCCTGCTTTCCAGTTGTCCAGGGACAGGAGGAGCAATAACCCCATCAGCTCTTTTTGCCAATACCGATCAATTAGCTCTTTGTCTTGACTGTTGTTGGCAAGTACATACTTTTCTGCTGGAAGCACAGGGCCACCTAACTCCTTTCCCCATCCCTCCAGACAAGACAGGTCACGGCTATTTTCTTCCACATGGCCACCCTCATTGGTGATGGAAGTAGTAGCTACAACTTGATTATTTATACTTCCTTACCCACGTGCATACAGTTAACAATAGAGTAATAACCTCCACTACAAAATCCCATTGCAGCAGAGCCAAATTTATAGGAGAGAAATGACTCTGCTTTCTGTAATGCTTTCAGTCATCCAGATACATAGAACACTTGCTATTACACTGCCCACTGATTTTATTTCTTCTGCAGAAATCTCCTTGAATATTCAATCTCTTACCTATTAAAAGTGAATTCTAAATTGAGAACCATTAAGCAGTGAATTGGAGAGGAAGATAAGGAATTTCTTTGCAGCCATGTTAATTTTCCATCTTTGGGGTAACTGCAAGTGCAAAACAGTAATCATGATGTGTCAAATGCATTACCATAGCATGGGAAGCTGTCAGTAACATCAGGACACAATTCCAAGTGTGTTTTGAAGATACGTTTCATCACTTAAAAAAAACAGGGGAAGGGAACAGCAGAGGGAAGAATACCAACCTATGCAAATAAGATGAGGGAACAAATTAGGGTTTTAGCCTGTTTTGCCAGTAAGATGACTGTGTGTAGGTGTCAGAGGGGTCATTTCAAATGGCCAGGGTAACAGAGAAGAAACAAGAGATGGATTGGCAGAGCCTCTTGGCATTTGTTATTCCCCAATCTCAGTCTACAGCTGCTCGTGTTGTCTAAGAAACTGCCACAAAAGAGATGTAGACCATATCACTATGAAATAAACTGGCAAAAAAGTAAGTTAAATATAAGTGTACTGAAAATAGTCAAGTATCTTTCCATGTGTACATGTTTTCTTGTTTTGCTTTGTAGGCAGTATGTAATTGTTTGAAGGGATACTCTGGAGATGGTAAAAGATGCACATATATCAGTCTGTGTTCACAAGTAAGTATCCTTTTAAGGAGACTATTTCAAGTCTTGTTATAATCATATACTTTTGGATTTTGTATGCACTTTAGTTCCATCACTACACATGCAGGAACAGCTTTTCCTGGAGACCACAACTTGGACATAATACAAGTGATGGTTTGAACTCATTACTGAGTCTTAAAGAAACCAAAAACACACCACCAAAACCACTTTAGATCTAGAGAAACAGACCCTACTCTGTAGTGTTAAAGTCATGTCTTCAACAGATTTTTTTTGTCATTGATAGAATTCACATGAAGAGCCACCATCTAAATTTGTGTTTGGCACCCAGAGGACTTAACAACATTTCTGTTACTATGGGGGGCGGGGAAGGAAATGCAGCTTCTAGACAAGACATTTAAAGAGCTTGGTTCAAGTGATAAAAAAAGGAGAAGTGTTAACTGTAATGTAAAAATGTAAAAAAGTAATTTAAAATATAATCAAATGTTCAGATTGTTGATGCTCAGGGGCCAGTTCTAGCTCTTCTAGGAGGCAGGTGATTGGGAACCAAAAGAATAGCTTACAGCAGATCAAAACCCCTATTTATTTTTAATATTCTCCTGTCCTTAAGTCCTCTGGTGTGATTTGTGACCATATCTGTGTAGCCTGAACAAGAGAAACAATTAAGTGCCAGCATGCACATCCCCTTCTCAGTCTGAAATTTTTATTGAGTATCAAAGTCCTCACATTGCTGAGTCATTATCAGTGAAATCCATGTTGGGACAACCCAGGCATGCCTGGACTCTCGGGAGTAGAAGTCTCCAGAAGAAGTCCCAGCATGCAGGCTCACTTAGGGCAGAGCTCCCACGGAGCAGCCAGAGAACAGAGCCCTACAGACCGTACGGCCGTGTGTAGGCTGCATCCCAAATGCATCCCTGTGGATGCATCATACAGGGTAGCAACACCACAAGCTGCAGCAGAGGTGGGTTAGTGAAAAGTCAAACAGGAGACGGGGTGGGAGGATGCAAACCTCTCTTGGTGGAGAGGTTAAAAATATAAAAAAAAAAAGAAAATGGAAAAAAAGAAAAAGGTTTCTCCACAGAAACCATTTCCCTGCTTTCCCTACACAACATGCAACACAGGGCTTCCCATGGCATTCCTCATTCTGCTCCTCACTTACCTCTTCAGGCTGAGAATTAGCACATTCATTTAATGCAAGCTAACTCGCACACTGCAAGCCACCTACTTGCAAGGAACACAGTGCTCTGCGCCGGCTGCATCACTCTGCTTCTTGGCAAGCTGCAGCAGGGACACATCCACTCTCCCGTGAACATTAATCCTTTGTGCTCCCACTGCAGCGACAATAATTCTCACCCTCCCAGCCTGTCAGCGGAGTTTCTCTAACCTTGAAAGGTTGCGGAGAGGAAAGAGCAAGGGCAAAAAAACGGAAGCTGGAGGAAGGCGAGCTCAAAGTTACGAGCCACTGCTTCTTATGATTTTGCTTTTTCCTATGTCTCATTCTAGCAACTCTGCTTCCGCTTAACTGGTTATGCCAGCTTGATTGCGTATTAAAAAAAGGCTAATCTGGCTTCACTACGGCCAAACTTCTGTGCAGCAGAGCTTCACAGGAAGCTATGATAAACCCAAGATTGCCAACAGTCCACCTAAAGCTAGCCAAATAAAAAGCAAACCCACTACTTACAGTCGATACTCACTATGGCATATCAAGCCAGGCCTCACTGGTGACTCCCAAAGGAGCTTCTGCTCCCACTCATGGCCCATGGGAAAGGATTCCCAAGATGACCAGCAGCAGAAAAGACGCTATGAAACAAGCGCAAGGAAAGAAAAATAAGGTGGCTTCTCAGTTTTTCCTGATTTGCTCTCAAGACCACAACAGAAATGTATTTGCAAACTGAGGTACTAACTAGGGAGAACCTACTTGTGGCTGGGCAGAGCTCTGAACCCTAGCATGCTGCTTCTGAATGAGGAGCATCTTCCCTTAGCACAGAGGGCTTCCTGGAGCAGGTGGCCAGGTGGGATCCATCTGCTGCTCCAAGCCTTAGGTTGCACTGGCGGTACACCCAGGAGCAGAAAGGAGATGTTTTAGAGGACAGAATATGTGGCAGGTCCCTGGTCCAGCTGGCCAAGGCCATCAAAGAACAATAGAAGTCCTATGCTAATGCTCCTCTAAAAATCCAGGCTCCTGGCACCATAAAAGTGATTTACAGCTGTAAATAGTTCACTTCATCAATGCTGCCTCAACAGAGCAGCTAAGCCTCATCCCCAAGGTCCAGAATGAAACCTGACTGGAAATCTTTTGGATCCTTATAGCACCATGAAACGAAGATACAAGGAAGGAGTCATAGAATCACAGAGTCGAAACTGCATCCTCTGCATAAAAGGAGAGTTATTTCTTATGAATCTCAAATGCCCTTTATTGTTTGCAAGAACATATATGCCATCAGAAGTTCCAGGAAGATCTGGTTTCAAAACACTTTTAGGATTAAGTCTAATATATACACGTGTAAAAAAAAAAAAAGAACTTGAATCATTTTGTGCACCTGGCAATGAAGGAATTAGATATTTTAACTATTTTAAAATTTTATCTTACAAGAATAATGGAGGCTGCAGTGAATTTGCCATCTGTAATGACACCGAGCAGACAGAAAGGACCTGCACCTGCAGAGAGAACTACATTGGAGATGGATTTAAGTGTCGAGGCAATATCGCCCAGGTAAAGCGCCACATGTGTTTTCTGGCTCTTATTTCTCTTCAGATAGTCATTTTAAAACAATGGTTGTCTCTTGAAACATGTCAATTTTTTCATGAAAAAACTGGCAAATCTCCCCTTGAATTTGAAATAATCCCAATCCAAGAAACCAGGAATAGGAACAGGATGCTGCAAGTTAACCTTTCCCACCCACAAAAAAATAACTGATGGGCAATCATTATGACCGCAGTACCAGGAAGTTTTAGTTTCAAATATGCCTGTTCTTTGATAGAGCAAGGTAAGAAAAGAACAGGAGCAATGTAGATGGGCGGTATTTATTCCAAGCCAGAAGCTGTCCTTCTTTCCCAAGTGCTGCATTTGTTTGTACTCCACAGAAGTTGCCTCACGTTTGCAGCACTGTTATGAAGTCTTGTTCTTGATTGCAGGAACTTCTCAGGGACTCCAACACATCTAGGTTTTACTTCCACTTAGAGGTAAGAAAAGGTCAAGGACTTTTTGGAGGGGGGGGATGTGGCGTTTTCTAACTTTTTTTGGTGGTTTGTTGGGTTTTTTTCCTCAAGTATAGGGACAGGGAGCAGGTATGAATCTGGCATGTACATCTAGCATCTGTCAACTTAATTGGAACTGGATTTGGATGACCAGCCACTTATTTAAACTATTAACTGCCATTAAAACCTCCAGAGAGTTAATAACAAAGATCAAGATGCCAGGGAAACACAGGGCCCCCAGACCAGGCACAAAACTGAAGCTTTCACCTGTTCACAGTCTGACTCTTCCAGCACATCTCTCATGAAGTCTAATGTGAGAAAATACTGTTCTTCTGCTACCCCTGCTACATTTCCAAACTGAGATGCTCTTTCCATTTTCCCCTCTGAAACATCACAGTATGCTGCTGTCTGTTGCTAGACAGCCAGTGTGCACCCCCAGTTCTCACTGACTTTTGGAGACTGGCAGTAGTAATTCTCCATTTAGCCTGAGTTTCAGGGAAGCAAAAATTTGTACACTGGCCTGCTAGTCCAAAGACTCATATTCTACCTTCAATCTCACTACCATGGTAGAAGGATGACTTCCTCTCACTTCAGCAAAGCTCTCTTCTTATTTTAATTTGTCAGTGATCATTGCAAAGTGCCTGCAATATCTCAGGTCCATTTATACCTCTAACAGTAATTAACCTACTCCTAGGTACAAGCAACCAGGTATCAGCTAAATGCACGTACCAACACATACAACACAACAGGCATTAATGACTCATTACTCCTTTGTCTCTTAAATTTGGCAGGCCTTGTCTATCAGAGATATCTCAGGCCCTGGCCCTTTCACTCTGTTCGTACCGCGCACCGACGTACTAAACAGCGACCCACGAGTAAGTAAGAAGCCAGAAGTTTTTGGTGATCTGGCCATGAGTTTTTGGATTCAGATGCCTTGCTCAACTGCTTCTCCACTTCCCGCTGCAGGTCAAGAACTGGATTGCCAGAGGAGTGATGGCTCAAGTCATTCGGTACCATATGGTTGGTTGTGCTAGTCTGTTGTATAAGGACCTGACAACAGTCACCAACATCACCTCTCTCCAAGGGGACCCAATACACATCAGCTACTCTCAGGTAAGAGCATGAAGAGACAAGAAACAAAATAATAAAAGTCTGCTCTCCTTCAGCTTTTTTAAAAAAACCTGAATGGTTCTCTTTCCTCCTCTGATGCACAAAAAATGAATGAATAACATTCAAAGAAGATTGCTCATTCAGCTGAAGTGTTCAGCACTCACCTACTGTGCAAAGAATAGAGCTGTACAACCCTTGCTTTGACACAAGTTATTTTACCCTCAGACTCTGGTATTATGAGCACAATCAGAGTTTGAAAAAGCAAAGGGCAATTTATTAAAACTGAAGCTACTGTTTACTGCAAAGAAAGAATGGTCTGGGCTCACCATATCAAAGAAATTTAGCATTGGCCTCATCCTCCCACAAGGTTCCACAGAAAATGCGTTTTTATTCCCTTTCTAGAACTCGCTGGTTTTGAACAACAAAGCTGAAGTTATACTCAGTGATGCTGTTGGCACAAATGGCGTGATCCATGTCATAAACCAAATTCTGGTCCCATCACATATGCAGGATTACCCCCTTAAGAAGGTATGTGTACCTCATTGCCACGGTCAACCCAGGGGCTTTTCCACAGTTACTGCTAGATGTAAATCATGCAAGTTACAAAAAAGAAGAGTTATACAAATAAGTACAGACCTTACACAAATATTATTTGAAGCTGCTGAATAAATTAATGTTATGTTTAAAATTCATTCAGGAATTTCAGTTATAGTAAGAACAGTATAAAAGAACTTCTGCACAGGGTTTTTACAGTGGCTTTGATTTCATAACAAGAAATTACTTATGGGGAAAGCAAGCTAATACCTGCTTTTTAAGTACCCATATAATGTATTTATTAGATAAATTACTGAAATTCCTTTCTTTGTAGGAAAGCCTTAAAATAGTTGCAGCCAAACACGGATACATCCTGTTCAGCAGTTTGCTAGAGGTAAGGACGCAGGAGACAGCAGCCATTGCAGAAAGGTTTTAAACAATTTGTTGTTGGGGGTTTTTTTTAAGACAAAAGCATAGACATGGCATTACCAGCAGGATGGTGATCAGTGGAGTCAAAGGGCTCACAGGCTCACAACACGTGACAACCCTCATCACCTCTTGGCCCCTCTCCCACAGAGGTGGGGGGGATGTCAAGCAGACCCAGATCCACCTTTCCCAGCCCCACTCAGCTCTGTCCTACCATGTCAAATTAAGTAGTCATACCCGAGTCAAACCTTGGCTCTTCAAGCCCAAAGTTGGGATGTCAGCCTGGTTTTCAGTGGGCAGCCCTGGGTGATGCAGCACTTCTGAAAATTTGGTCACATAACTCAACAAGGGCAGCTCAACTCAGGCATCTGGTTTTTAAAGTCGGGGTGTTTGCAAACTGGTGACCAGGCAGCCCACAGGCTACTGCATCCCAGTTATACCAAACATTCACCCCATAGGGTCAATGTCATTTTAGAAGGAGCATTAATCTTCCACCCCAATTTTTGTTATGTTGCAGAAAAACAACCTGTTCGGGCTGATCAACAACCCTATTCACCAACCCGTCACACTCTTCTGGCCCACAGACGCAGCTATCCGTGGGCTGCCACAGGAGCAGCAGGACTTCCTCTTCAAGAAGTCCAACACTGACAAATTGGTGCAGTACCTCAAATTCCACATTGTCCGTGATGCTGCGGTAAGACCTTGCTTTTTAGGAACATTGCCAAGGCTAAGACATGCAAGCCCAGACCCGTGCATTTCCCCTGTTTCCTTCCCAGGTGTTGGCCTACCAGCTCCCCGACTCCACCGCATTGAAGACCCTGCAGGGCTCCAACCTCAGCGTTAGCTGTGGAGATAACAAGGAGATTGTAAGTGTTCACTCTGCCGGCACGCTTACCCCTTGTCCCAGCTGCAGGACCCACTCATGCAGAGACCCCACTGTACCTGTGGGCAGCCCCCAGAAAGGGCCAGTAGCACCAAAACTCAATTGGTCTTTGCCACTCCATGCCAACAGCCAGAAAACCAGGGCATCCACCCCAACAGATTCAGCAAACTAGATGATTTGCAAGAATCTTTGGAGCTGTCGTTTTTCTCTATTGTAAGATGCTATTTGTTCAGAACAGCTCTCAATTACCTCAAAACTGAAATACCAGCACATTTTAACTTCTTCTACAATGAAATACACAATGGAAAACTATCTAGGTGAATCTGGCTTTGGCAGAAACCTCATGAATGCAGCACCTGCGCGCAAACTTTGGTTTGCAAGCACTTAACAAGCTAAGATTGCAGGCAGACATGCAGCCCGTTAAGCCAGGACAGCAGCACATTTTTCCTTTCAAATGTGTCAAATCATACCTGGCAAGCAACTGCCTCTGAAAACGTGACTAAGCCTAAATGTGCATAAGGTGGACCTGTGGACATAGGGCTGGCACACTCTGTCCCATCAGGAAAAGCAAAAGATCTGCCCACCTGTGATGTTACAGCATTCAGCTATGGGTACCCAGATCGGTTTTGAGAGGGGGGAGGGTTATCCCTAACACCAGAGCAGGGCCTGGATTGAGCCTGGCCCCAGGGAATACTGGCCTGTGACGTGTCACACCCCCTTCTCCCCACCCCATCTCTCAGGGCGCTCTTTTCCTGAACGACAGACAGTGTAAGATAGTGCAGCGGCAGCTGGAGTTCGACGGGGGCATCGCCTACGGCATCGACTGCCTGCTGATGGACCCCAGCCTGGGGGGACGCTGCGACAGCTTCTTCACCGTAGATTTCATGGTCGGTCCCCTTTTTTGGTCCCCCCACCCCGGCAAAAACACAGCCCAAGGGCCAAACCCTGCCCTCGCAGAGACCAGGGCAACACTCACAGCAGCTCTGGCACTTGGGAGATGAAGTCCCACCACTTCAGGCTGGCTTCATCTGCCACACTGGTTAGAGCTAAGGTTAAGAAGCACAGCACGATGCCCCAAGGATACACAACTGAAATCCTGCATCCACACTAAAGCAACACACAGGACATCCAGCCCATCCAGTTTTCAGCGAGAGCAGTACCTTACAACTGCAAGCATAAATTTGAGCAAGGACAGATCTTCCTATCATGTTTTTAAGTTAATGCAAATTCACACCACAAATTTGGTTACAGAGATCGCATTTACCAAGTTCCCAGTTACAAAGGAACAGCGTTGCTGTCCCAACTGCACAGGGAATCAAGGACACAAAGCAGAGAACTGCCCGTTCTGTTAGCCAGGCTCACCGTCTCTCACATTTCTTGCTTTCACAGAAATATCCTTTAGCACACGTGAATGGACACTGTTGGCATGGATGAAGTTTCCTCCATGAACTTTGATATGTCCCACAAACATGAAGTTTTGAAACCCATTTTGCAATGATTTCAAGACCAAATTTACTTCAGTTAAATTAGAATGTATGAAAAAATTATCTAGAATTAAAAAAAAAAGTTAATGCAGTCAGTCTTAAAAAAGCCTATTGGAATTTATATTTCTATTATGAAACCAACACTGGTGTATCCCATCTGCTCCCATTACTTTCCATTTCATGATTTTGTTAAATGAAATTAAATAGATATAAATTACCTCAGATCTGGTCAGTGCTTCCTGAGAAGTAGCCATTTACCTCTACTCCAAATTAGACATCCAGATCTGGTGCAGCCCACATCAATATTTGTCTGAAGAATATTCGTGATCTCTTCCCTGCTTGTTTAAATCCAGAACAAAGTTTTTACTTCCAGAACTCCTATTCTGGCATCAAAACTATTTTCTTGCAGCTCATGACACTAAATTAATGCAACTGTTATGTTGTCATTCTCCTCTCTTCTTTCTCCAGAGCTTTTTATAATTTGTTTCAAGTGTAATAAGGCTACACTCTGCTCATATTTGCTGCTCTCATAAAACACACTTTTTGTCCATGTCAAATAGCCTTTTGTTGCCATTATTTTAATATTATTTTTTTTCTTTTCCATTTTGTACAACAGTGGCATTGTGTTAGCTGTTTCAGTAATTCCAAATGCCCTCCAGGGACAAAACCAAAGGTAATACATTAAAATCTTGCATTTAAGCAGTCTAACCTGCTCTTCTCTGTACTTTTCACAAGTGAACTAGAATAAGTTGCTTTGAAAAAAAATAAAAAGAGAACCCTCAAAAGCAAAACCACACTTGTAAAGTGATGCCAGAAAGCCTTGGGGACAAAGCTGTCCCCCAGCAAATACCCAGAGGCTGATGGCAGGGGATGCTTGTCAGTCTCACACAGCATCCACTGTAGCGAGGGCTTCGCTTGACTTGAGAGCGGCCCCTCCATCCTCATTAACCGTGATTAGCAAATCAGGAATCAAAGAGAACAAGGGGGGCCTCACACCTGCACTCTTCACAAATATCACGTTTTGATTCGGTGTACATCAGAAACTGTGATTTAAGGAGGGGGGAAGAAAACCAAGCCTCCCCGTAGCACTCATCTTCCTGCCTCTTTCCCCCCACCCTTCTCCATGCTGGCACGCGCGATGCCCAGGAAGGGATCCACCGGTGCACGTACGAGTCCTACGGGCTGCAGAGGGACGGCTGCCGCAAGAACTGCATGATGGTCGTCCACACGGCCAAGTGCTGCAAGGGCTACTTCGGGCCGGACTGCCAAGGTAGGACCCCCCTCCCTCAGCACGTTCAGCCGCACAGCTGGTCTAACAACAAGAGCGGGGATAGGGGGCACGAGAAGAGACAAGCCACAAGATGGGGGAACGCCGTTGCAGGACATGAAGTCCACAAAGTGCTATTGCTTTCCACACCTCGGTTTTAAGCTCCATGCTAGTAGCAAACTAAGGGAATCCTATAGCCAGTAAAGACTGCTCTGCTGTCACCAAAACTAGTAAGTCTTAGTTGGTCACCAGCTGAAAGTCCTTTCAACACAAAGGCGGACATCAGGCTCATGGCAGTGGTACCAGGACACACCAGAGGCACAGTGTACAATTCCCTAGTGACCGGCAAGCACACACACTGCTGGTGTAAGCTCAGAAAAATGTAACTTTAACTAGGTGTGAGGCAATTTGGGAGGCTTTATCTCCAGCTGTTTGTTAGCAGACACTAACGAAATGCCTGCTCCTTCACCTGCCAGCCCCACTGGAGAACAACACCGAGGCTCTCGCCACAGTGTGTAGGGTCAGGATCTGGGTTAGGGTCTCCACTGGCAGACAAGTCCAGGCACATGTAGCCCTGCCAGCTCACTCCGTCCGGATTTCACAGCCAGACACCCAAGGGTCCCAAGCAATTTTGGCCAGCCCAGCCTCAGCTGCCCATTGGGCTCACCACAGCAGGCACATGGAGGTGACCAAGCAAGGCTGGATTTGGGCATGGGCTGGGAAAGTGCCATTCACTGATGGGTCTGAATGAGCAAGCAGACAGGTAAGAGCAGGGCTGGAAGGGTCTACAACACCATTCTGACAGGAGTTGTAGAAGTGTGTCAAAGACCTTGGAGCACAAGGCTTGCAGTCACACAGTTGCTTTTACACACCCCAACAGAGATGCTTTTACAGGCCTTCCCCTGTGTAAGGATTTTTACAGAACAATAAATAACAGTGACAACGAATAAACATGTGCTTGAGCTAATCAGACACTTTTTTGTTGTTTTTTAAACCTTACAGCTTGCCCAGGAGGCTCAAAGACCCCATGCAATAACCACGGCTCCTGTGATGATGGATACACAGGGACAGGAGAGTGCCACTGCAACACTGGCTTCAACGGGACTTCATGCGAGCTGTGCTTGCCAGGCAGATATGGCTCCAACTGCAAGCGTACGTTTAAGTTTCCTTTCCATGCTTTTGCCCACATCACACCTGAACTATTTTATCAGTGATGAGTTAAGCAAACCAAGAAATACTTCCCCCTTTCAACACCAACATTTTTCCCCAAGGGCCTCCTCACTAGGAGGGGTGGCACAAGATCTCAGAAGGGAGGAGAAGGCGGCAGGGGTGGCAGAGGCTTGCTTAGCTTTGTCTGCAAGGCTCCTCCTGTTTTTATATGGTACATAAGCAACAGGGAAGGGAGACAGAGCCTCCATCAACAAGTTTTCAACTACAGCACAGCCTTCTCCCCACCCATATAAAGAGCAAGACAGCATTTTAGCAGTGTGGTTCCTCAAGGGTTGCAGGAGACTGAGGCCACTCACTACTTTCGCAGAAGAGGAAAAAAAGGGACACCAAGATGAAGGCAGCTTGTGAAGACAGACAGCAGCCAAAAAACTGCTCACATAATCCATTTTTCTGTGGTTTTAAACATAAACTAGGTGGAACCAGGATCAATATCACCCTTTAAACTGAAATGTTTTCCCAACATAAAGGCTTCAGGTGGGAAGCTACAACATTAACCCTTCCATCCTAACCACATGCACCTGTAGTGCTCATGATGCACATACAGCGGGGTTTAGAAGATAGATAGATATACTTGGGGGTGGGAGCAAAACTCTAGGCTTGGAATGCCCAAGAGTACACTCACTTACAATTAATGAGTTTTATAGCACAACATAGCATATACTGCATGAGCTGGTAGACTGACATAGATTGTGGTATCTAAAAGAAAAAGTGTTTTATAGACCCTTCTTTTTAATGCACGTTTATGTCAGTCAAAAATTAGATAACCAGAGGGTGAAACTGCTTTTCGGCAGGATCAGATCTTGAGAGTATCAGTTTCCCCAAACCCATATCATTTT
Organism: Xenus cinereus; assembly: GCA_025774025.1. NCBI lineage: Eukaryota > Metazoa > Chordata > Aves > Charadriiformes > Scolopacidae > Xenus > Xenus cinereus. The sequence continues at coordinate 59,770,680 of JAOXJK010000001.1, read as the reverse complement.
CCTCTTTCCACAACACTATTTCAGGAAGACACATAAGGCAAGAAAGGATGCTACTTCATTAAATTATAAAACAGAAAGCCACCAGTAATTCTTTAAAAAGGACTTAGCATGCAAGTTATTGCAAGGCCAAAGAGTGTAAAAAACCCACCACTTACAAATTAAATCAATCCCTCATACTTCAGGTTGCTGGGTACAAGGGGTAACACCCCAGGTATAAAAGGAACAAAAGGAATTCAGAAACTTGTAGTCATACAAATATCTAAAACCTTAAAAAAAAGAAAAGTACAGCTAATTTTCCCATGCTTTACAGCAAAGGTCACTAACCTCATGTTTGTTTTCCTTGCTCAGGCAGACATTCTCCCAAGCACCAACCAAACACTTTCTCTCCACACACCTTACTTCTCTCTGGCTAAAAAGCTTCCCCACAACCAGCAGCTGGTGCACATTAGGACAGAATCAGACTTGTTCTTCAGCTCAGCCATTAACTCCTTCCCCACCACAGTTCTTTGTGAAGTTTGCTACGCTCCCACAGTGCAGATCAATACTCATTTTCATTTTCAGAGGCACATTGAATGAATGCCAGTTATAAAATCATAGAATCACAGGATAACTCAGGTTGGAAGAGACCTCAGAAGGTCACTAGTCCAACCCCCTGCTCAAAGCATAGTCAGGTCCAAGCTCAAACCAGGTTCTTTAGGATCTATCCTATGGCCCTTGCAAACCTCCAAGGATAGAAACTGCCCAACCACTCTGGACAGTCCAGCCCACTGCTTAACTGGCCTCGTGGTGAAAAACCATGAGGTTAAATTTATCTAAATAATTGCTAAATAATACTGTATCTAAACAATCTAGGTGGTGTTACTCTAGGGAAATGTTTTCCCCTTTCCCCGAGGCAGCTCTGTAAGTGATCTCTCTGCGTTCCTTTTGCAGCCTGTGAATGCAAGAGCAACGGGCAGTGCGACGAAGGATATTCAGGAACGGGACGATGTTTCTGTGAAACAGGATGGACTGGCCGGCTGTGTGAAACCAAGCTAGGTCTCTGCCTCCTCTCACCAGGCTCCATGGCACGAAGCCATGGGTTGATGGCACTTGAAATTCAGAGACGGTTTGTGTAGAGAAGAAAGAGAAAGGGTTAATAACATTAGAAGCCCTCACTGGATGCTAAGGGACTCTACTATGGACTCTGAACGTGCTCCTTCACCTCCCTGTCTCCTCCTTTGTGAAATGGGAATATAATTGTTTACCTCCTCTGTGGAAGGGCTTTGGGCTACGTGAGGGAAGACACCGCCCCAGAGCTAAGCAGTAAAAAAAATTTAAAAATGCTTACAGGTTTTCCAGTCAGCAAAACTAGTGCAAGTGCTTTTCTTTCTGCATGAAACAAGGGTATTGCAATATAAATAGCGTCTTCATCCCAGCTGTTCTGCCTTCCCCACAGCGCTGCAGCCAGTGTGTTCCCCGAGCTGCTCCACCAACGCTGTCTGCACAGAGAACAACACGTGTCAGTGCAAGCCGCTGTACAACGGGGATGGGATCACTTGCACAGGTGAGCTCCCTCCTGCACAGCCTGCTTCAAGAAAGGAGGTTGTCCCCTCTTGCAGGTGTGCATGCATGCAATTACCATCAGGTGTGAAGCGTTGGCTATCAAACCTATTTACCTCCACAGTGCAGCAAGTGAAACAAATTTAGGATACATACAGATGAGGTTTTTTTTTCTGAAGCAAGTGGTTGGCTTCACCAGGCTTTACCAAGCAGGAATATGAGCAAGAATCACAGAATGGTAGTGGTTGGAAGGGACCTTCAGAGGTCATCTAGTCTAATTCTTCTGCCAAAGAAGGTTCACCTAGAGCAGGCTGGACAGGAATGCATCCAGAATTGCACTTCAGTCGGGTTTTGGAAACAGCAGGGTTTTCCGAAGTGTTTCACTGACAAGAATTTCTTTGATTACCTGAAGCAAGGCAACTCCCCAGCAACATCATTGCAGAAGCAGTCATTCTTTCTGAGCCAAGTGCCTCACGTCCTCCAAAGTCATCCTGGCCAGTGCAGAGTCACCAAAATAGCAGCTCTCTTGGGCCACCAAAAGGTGAAGCAGAATCTCTGGGGGGGTGGTGCCGTGTCTCTTAAGTCAAGGACATGCTGACAAGGGCTTCAGAGTCCTAAAAGGTAGCCTTCACAGAAGTTCAGGGATGCCTCAGGAAACTCGGTGTTTTTTTCCCCAAACAAGTGTTTTAGTGTTATTAGTGTGCCTTTAAAATCTGGAGGTGGTGTGTCTTTGTGAAGAACATCCCCTTTAAAAGGAGACTTTACTCACTTCTTTTCTTTTCCCCCGTGCAGCTGCAGACCTTTGCAAACAAAACAACGGCGGGTGCCACAAGGCGGCCGAATGCACACAGGTCGGGGTGAAAGTCTTCTGCAGCTGCCAGAATGGATACAAAGGCGACGGCTTTACATGCCTTCCAATAAATACCTGTGCCGATGGCTTCAACGGAGGCTGCCATGAGCATGCCATTTGCACTGTCATAGGACCTGTAAGTTGAATTATTTCAGTCACCAGCAGGAAAGTCCGAGGCATTTCTTCCTGGTGCCAGCAGAAGTCTTTTCTCTGGCCGGATCACACTCCGTACCTCTCAAAGTCCCTGTTTTCCAAAACGACCTTTACATAGCTCCAGCCTGCTTTCCACATCAGTTTGGTCTCCTCTCAGCTGAGGAGTGAGAAAGAGTTTGACATCTTTCCACTGATCCCAGCAGATGGGATATTTTGCATATCCCATCTGTAATTTTTCTGTCCCCTTCTTAGCTCTCCCTAACTGGATATCTCTATTGCAATAGGAGTTTGTTGGCTTGAAATTGAATATGTTTTGGTAGCTAAACCTAGAGACAGTTGGGAGAACAGTGTCCCTTGTTGTTTGGGTGGACTCAGCTTAGAAAGGTCTACAGCCAGATGATACAAATTCCTTGGCCCAGATGGTGAAAGTTGTTGAGGAAAACATGTGCGGTGACTTGATCCAGCATTTGTCCTGATGCTTTTGGGACCACCTGCCTGTTTCATTTTGATGGCTTCCCTGATGTGTCTTCCAGGAGCTACGTAGAAAAGCCTTGCCACTAATCCTCTCCAGCTGCCAACCACTGCAATCCCTGGATATCACCAGCTCCTGCTTACTTTATAGTGCTCAATTTATTACTATCAGTGGGCTGCTAAATTCCTTTCATGCTCCCGTGCCCAGTCACTTAAATATTGTTTTGATAGGTTTGCCATCCATTTTTGTTAATTACGTGTCAGATAATTCTCCAATGCATGTTATTAGGTTTGTGGATGGAATTATGCTCTTGTATTAATTCAGCAAAGCACCCAAGTGCATGTGTAAATGTTTTGCTCAGAAGAGTAAATGTCAGTGTCAGAATTTGTGGTCTATTGAATCACAGTTGTTAGTAGCAACTTTCCTGTTTGTCCATTCCTGGCTATATCAAGTGAAATTTTTCCAACAGTTCAGAAAGTTGCTTGAAATACCACTTTTATGTCAGCTAAGTACTTGATCTGGCCTTTTTTTTTGTTCTCCCTCTGACCAGGGCAAACGCAAATGCGAATGTAAAAATAACTACATTGGTGATGGACTGAACTGCTCGCTGATGCAGCTTCCTCTCGACCGCTGCTTGCAAGACAACGGGCAGTGCCACCCTGATGCTGACTGTGCCGATCTGCACTTTCAGGGTAAGGATGGCACATCGTGTGTGCCATGGGATAGGGTCATCCTCATCCCTGTGCCGCTGCACTGAAGCCAGTGGCCAGGATCCTCGTGTCTGTAAGCTCACCCAGTCTTCTACCTGTATCACCTTGAAACAATGAGATTTAAGTGTGTTTAAAGTTAGAACACGTGCATAAACACTTTAACGTACCAGATTTATGAAGCAACAGATGAGAACGTTCCAGGTAGGAATATCACCTCTAAAGGATCAATCTGTCCTAACTGCATTTCACAAAATTCATGGGCAGTTGTATGGCACAGTTGACTCTGCATCCAGAAATGGAAACCCCCTCAGAAAGGGCTGGTTCTTCTCTCTCTTTGCAGATACCACTGTTGGGGTTTTCCACTTACGGTCCCCACAAGGGCAGTACAAATTGACTTACGAGAAGGCAAAGGAGGCCTGTGCCAATGAGTCAGCCACCATCGCTACGTATAACCAGCTGCTGTACGCTCAGAAGGTGAGGTAGCCTCACTGCGGGAGGAGATCCCTGGAGTGGACCTAGCCACGGTGTAAATGGGGAGGGAGGAGCAAGGGACTGCTCTGTGCTAATAACCTTCATTTTTGCTCCTTGCCTTCCCCCGGGCCCCAGGGTTTGTTTGGCTGGGAGCAGTTTTCACAGTGTTTATTGGTTTCACGCATGTTCATACAGCACTGAAAACAATTGCCAAGTTCTTGTTTCCAGTGATACTGGGGGGAGATGGTAAGCTTAGACTTATAAAGTGTTTTCATGGAGGCTTTAAATATTAGCACTTCTTAAAGAAATATACACTTCAGAATTATGCTTAGATTAATTTTTAAGGTAAGGCTCCAGGAATCTTTTCCCCAGAAATGCTGTTAACTAAGCAGAGCCATTTCCATATTCTTTTCCTTCAGTGTGTTGTAGACAAGGCATAGTTGCTGTCAGTGGGATGAGCGTCACACTTTGGGTTATTAAAACTTGTTTTAGAAGAGTGGGTCAGACTGACTGTGCCTCTCTTGTTCCTTCCCATCTGTGGAAGAAAAAAAGATGCTCACAGTTTAGAGATACCATTAGCAAAATGTGAGGCTGGACCATGGCCAGCACGTAAACCTCCGTCTGCTGCCCAAGAAGACCGAGGTTGCAGCCAAGGCTGCATGTTGCCTGTGCCCCATAGCCTAAATATTTCCCTCAAAGCAGCAAAGTCAGCAGTGGGGGTGGCTCCAGTGTTCCTGGGGACTTATTTTCTGTGTCGAGGCTCATTTGTCAGCCCTTCCCACAGTGACATAAGGTGGGCCAGCACACGATGTGATTGCACATCCCACTTTGGCTTTCACCTCTGCTCCTGCACAGCTTTGGGCTTGGGGAAGCCCAGGAAAGGCTCCCTTTGCCCATACAGAGTCACTGACTTTTGGAGGGGCCCCATCTCCACAGCCCCTTGACCCAGAGCTCAACACAAGGCAGGCTGCAGGACGGACAGATGGACAGAGCCTCCTCAGACCTTCAGAAAGACTGCTGGGGGGTCAGGTGCTGCCTGAGAGCCCTGGGGGAAATCATCCGTTTGGTCTGCAGCACCCCAGCCCCATCACCCAGCTCTTCCCCCTGTGTTTTTTGCTTTATGGCTCCTGCCGGCTGCAGGCGAGGTACCACCTGTGCTCCGCCGGCTGGCTAGACAGTGAAAGAGTGGGCTACCCCACCGCCTTCTCCTCCCCAAACTGCGGCTCTGGGTACGTCGGCATCGTGGACTATGGGAGAAGAGGTAACCTGAGTGAAACCTGGGATGTCTTCTGCTACAGGGAGAAAGGTAAATGGGTCCTTTGCTGCATTCCTCTCTGCAAAGTGGGGACGCAGCCCGGATTTCGTTTCCTTTGGTCGGCCACAGGCTGCTAGATAACACTGCAAGAGGCTCTGGCTCCTCTTAACTTTAAAAAAATATAACAATCTGTAGCCTGCAAGTTGTTTTTCAGGCAGACAGCAGCCTAAAGCCTTCTAGAAAAGAGCATTTGCCCACACGGCTCTCTGTGTTTGTACCTTCCAGAGGTGAACTGCACCTGCAAGCCGGGCTACGTGGGGGACGGCTTCTCCTGCAGCGGGAACTTGCTGCAAGTGCTGACGTCCTTCCCAACGCTGACAAACTTCTTGTCGGTAGGGTCCACAGCTGGCACACTGCTCGGAGATACCGGGTTATATCTCAGCGTTTGCTATACCAGCAGCCCACCAGCAAAGCAAGGTGGAGCAGTCGAAATCTTAGATGCTTTTCTTTTCAATCACTTGCTCCAAACAGGTCTGGTGGGGGGAAGGGGGGTTACAACTCATTTGGAAGTTAAATGCCGCTGCAGCTTTAGCTTAAAGAGGATTCTTGTGCACAACTGCTCTTGGCTTTCTAAGCATCACAAGGCGTGCGGTGCTTTTTTGTAATTTTACTGAACTGGTGCTGGGGAAAAAAGCAAAGCATTGAAAGAGTCCCTTTCTTGCCACTGCTCAGAAAAGCATTATATGTGTAAGAAGCCTCACAGACAGCAAGGGCTTTACGCGCACAAGTCAGTTTAAAATGTGCTTGCCAAATCAGCAGGTAAAAGTGGGTTCTGAATACAAACTTCTTCCATAATGTCACTCCGGAGTTGCTCCGTGGCCATTAGTAGGAAGCTTCTCTGTTGTTATATACAGTGCCTCATCTTTTCAGCTCCCCACACAGGAGTGAAGAATTGCTCTTTATTAAAGCTGGATTTTGTTTCTGCCTAGGACATCATGGCTTACTCCAACAGCTCTAGGAAGGGGAAAGAGTTCCTGCGGTACCTCACAGACCTGTCAGTGCAAGCCACTCTCTTTGCTCCAAATGACAGCGGGCTAAGGGAAAATGAGGTCAGGGTTTTTTTCTTTTTTCATTCCTTTTTTAAATAACATCTTTTAAACAGCCATGATGGGTTTCTGTATCCCAGTGTAATAATCTTAGCATGACATGACTTCTGTGTAACCCTACACAGTTTAAACTGTGTTTCTGAAAGAGGTGAGTTCATCGTTTATGTTTCTTTTCTGTAGTTAGGAATGTAAGGTTATTGAGTGTTCAAGTCACTACAGAATTGAACATCAGGGATTTTAGTTACCCAGTTGTAAAGCAGTCTGCCTGAGATGAACCCTCCTCTGGCTTATTAACATCAAGCACAATTATTTGAAGAAAGCAGTCCACAGTTTTGGTATTTCCCACAAATACATTAAAGGCATCTATTCCTAGCTTCATTTCTTTGCCTATCCCTTTTATCCTTCCTTCCTTCAGTCAAACATTGTCTCAAACAATTCACGTGGGTTGATGCCCTGGCTTGCATCTTCAAGCTGCTTGGAATATCTCTGAGGTTCATCACTTCAGGTCGTCATACAAAAGAGTAAAATCCTTTGTCCTGGCCAGAATCAAGACACTGCCCACTGCAGGCAGCCATTGGAGGCCAGCAGGAACAGAAGATCCCACTGTTTGCATCCAGATTTTCCAATAGCCTTGACCCCATCTTGCACTTGCTGCAGCATTAAGTGCGAAGAGGGAAAAAGGTCACAGGCACTTAGCCTACTGGTAAATCCAGAGGATTAATGAGATCAGGTAATGTTCCTTGTATTCTGCTCTTATTTGCAGACACTTTCTGGGCGAGACATCGAGTATCACTTATCTAATGCCAGTGTAATGTTTTATGAAGACTTGACCAACGGAACCACTCTTGTAACTCGCCTGGGGGAAAAACTCCTCATTACAAACACCGGGGGCCAGGAACATCAAGCCCCCACCCTTGAACAGGTACCTTTTTTAATAAATCTCCCATCTTCATGCTTTTTCCCTTCTTATGCTTTACCCCACCATTGGGTGACACCCTGATCTGGCGAGCAATCCGGTAAGGTTATAGGGGGCAGCAATGAGAAGCTGGCTTCAGGAGACTCTTTCCTGCCCAGAGACTGCAGGATAGCAGCTGGGAAACTGCAAATTTACAAGTGTGCGAACAGCCAAGCTCTGGCCCACAAAACTGGAAGGAAGCTGTTCAGGTGGCCTGCAGGAACAGTAGGATGAGATATGGGCTTGATTCAACACTTCTCCCAGCCTGGCAGGAGCATGGGAGATGGCAGTGCAAGAGGAGGAGAGACAAGAGCAGCAGCATATCATTAAAGAAAGGTGTTGGCACCTTTAAAGGTGTTAACTTTAAAGGTAACTTTCTGGGAGAGAGGAGACCCCAGCATAGCATTGCTCAGAGCAAAAGCAGACAAGACGTAAGTTTGCATTTTTTAAATTGCTATTTCAGTGGGGTTTTGTTAAATGCAAAAATGTATATTCTTTTTTGCAAATGAAAAGTATCCTCTGACATTTTAGGGAAACACATCCTTTGAAAACGCACACCGCTTCCCACTTTTTATTAAGAAAATACTCACTACCTAAGCATTTTGAATTACCTCTGTGACAGCAGATCTTTGAGACCCAGGTTGGGACTCTGCTGTGGCTGATGTGGTAGAGCTGAATACGAAAAGAAGAAACCCTGTGCCTGTGGGGTTGCGGTTAAAACGTGGTCTAGAGTATGGCGCTGGACCCAAGCAAATCCCGTACCCAACATACTAACTACGGGGGGGTGGACACCAACAAGAAGAAAATAGGTGCTGCAGGAAGAGGTGCATAAATGACTCATCTGTTGCCTTTGCTTCCTTCCTCCTTCACCTTTCAGGAGAAACTCCTTTAGCATGAGAATTGCCGTGTACTTGATTTATGTGTTTAAAACCACCCTATACTGCAAATCCAGTAGTCACATTAATAAAGTATACACTCATGAGAGATCGGGTGCACCAGCACAAGGCTTACCTGTATCACTCATTAGCATGCCAGCAGCTCTTTTGGATCACTTTGATCTGATATTTGAGTTAGAAGAGGTTCATCTTTAAAAAAATCCTCCTTTCTTCAAAAGCTGCCAAGGGGAAGCTCTGTGCTCATTAACACAAATCTTGCTCCTGCCCTTAAAAGCTGTTTGAAATTTGTAGCTTTTCTTCCTCCCTGGAGGACCTCAGCAAGTTCCCCACTTCTCCTGGCTGCAGTAACGCTCAGCAGGGTTCCTGGGTGGGAAGGAGAAGAGGTGGCAGCCGCTTTCCAAGAATGCTCCAGATGGCCAAGCATGCATCTGTCCTTGTGTACCAGGTCAAAGCCTGCAAGATTTCCCCAGAATCCTGGCAGGGTAGCACAGGGGTGAAGGAGAGGGAGCCCCTTCCTCCCTGGACACAAAAAGTTGCTGTGTGCTCCAGCAGCAGCATATCACCTTGTGCCAGGCCAAGAGCGGGTGGCAGCTCCTGGTTCTCCTCACCAAGGAGAAAACATTTTGCTAGGATGTGATTTAAAGCAGAGTTTGCAATAGCACAGAATCCCATGAACCCATCCTCCCAAAATGCTGGAGAACCTCAGGATCTTCTTGAAGGAGTCGAGGACACCCATTTTCAGCAGAGTCTAGAGAAGTTGTGGCATGGCAATGACCGATCCCATCCCTCTCCCTTCTCACATCCTGATGAGCTGCCAAGTGGGGACACCTTCCAGCTCACCGACGCTAGACCACAAATAACCCGTGGGCAGCAGGTCCCTGCCAGTGCTGACCCAGCTCTCTCAAGCCACCAAACTCAGTGTAAGTGGCATCCTCAGCACAGAAAGCAGCTGTAATGGAGGCAGGCTGCAGGCTACCTGGCAATCAGGAATAAAAGCACAAACATCACAAAAACCTTTTCTTTTTTTTTTTTTTTTTTAAAAGAAGAGGACCAAGAAATGCCTGAAGGCAATATACAGGTAATGATGATGGCTACTTTATGCACAGGAGAGCTGTGACCAGTCCGGGCTCATCCCAGGCTGATGTCCGGGGGGACAGAGGTGTTAAGCCCCCATGTGATTTTTCCTCTGTGTGGCAGTAACTGAGGTGGGGAAATAGTCTCAAGGTTTCAGTCCCAAAAGGAGCAGGGTCAAAGCTCAACTCTCATTGCTCTTTCTCCTGGCAGAGCGAGATCAGATACGTGGAGGGAAGTGCTATTGTTGAGTGGGATATAATCGCTTCCAATGGGATAATCCATGTCATATCAGAGCCTTTAAAGGCTCCGCCAGCACCTGTAAGTACATAGTGATTTTTTTTTGGGGGGTGGTGGAAGGTAGCTGTGGCTTGTATCATGCCAAACTCATTGCTGACATTCGTATATTCCCAGTTTCCTTCCCCTCTATGCAGTCTCGGTTTAAAAAGTTGCTTTAAAAGAAAGTTAGAAGTTGAGAACAAGGTGCCAGTGAAGCTTGTTCAAAATGTTTCTGCCTGAGCAAGTTGTTCCCACATTTATTTTATATAAATATAATAAAAGCTCCATTTTATAAAGATTTTATGAAGCTCCATTTCAGTTCTTCCAAAAAGATCTTTCAAGCTTCTAAGGAAATTTTTTTACTCTTGGCTTTGCATTCATTCCTATCCAAAACAACAAGGTGTTTTGAAAATAGATTATTTTTTTTTCTGCCTGTATGAATCCCTGCAATGGTCCCATTTCTCCCATTAGAAAGACCAAACCAAACTGTGCATGGCAGAACAGCACAGTACAGAAAGGGATGCTGTCCTTTCCATGACAGGAAGACAGGTTAGCAGCTGCACTGCTTCAAATTGGAATTAAAAAAGTACAGGGCCCAGCAGCAGGGAGGCAGGAACATTGTTCTATTTATTTCCCACCATCAAACGTTACTGTTTTGTACGAAAGGGAAGAGAAACATTTTGTCCACCTGCAGTGCATCTGGGATGTTTCACAAAAGTGATCCCTGCTGCTTTGGGAGAGGCGTGCAGCAAAGCACCTCTTTTTCCTGTACAAAATGTTTTCCTTAGCAAAGTTACGTGTTCAGATGGGCTGTGTTAGTGCCCCCAGGCTCTATTCCACACAGGGTACTCTGTGACAGCCCAGCACAGGCTCAAGGTGACCTTGCAAGAGGACCCACCGCTTACTTAACCTGAAGAACTTCCCTTCCATCAGGGTAGCTCATTCTGATCCTTCTCTCCATGCACTGGAGGGGCCTCACTCATGTTTACAGCCCATCCATCCCAGCTCTGATTTTGGAAGTGACTAACCAGCTGCCTCCTTGGTCCACAAGATTAATCCTCTTAATACCCTGTTTCTCACCTTCATTTTGTTCTGAGCAACCCTTCCTCCTTCACAAACCAGCCTTCTTGTTCCTAGAAGCTCAGTAACATGCCTGCACAACCTTGGTTCCCCAAAATCCCTTGCAGCCTACAACCCTCAGAAGCAGGAAATGACACATGTGGGTAAAAGCGTAAATTACTGCCTGAAAATGATTCAGAATAATAGGCAGTTTCTGTCAGTCTACAGCAGCATGATATTAGAATCTTTATACTAGTTTTCCCATGCTAGAGGGCAACTAAATGTTTTCTAATATTTAGCTATCCAGCTGCACCACGTAAATTACTTTGTTTTCTAAAAAATAAATGAACAGAGCATGTCTACCAAGACAACAGTGTGATTATTTTTGCCAGAGCAAGTTTAATAATTAGTTTTCTAGGCAGGAGGCCACAGAACTAAGGCACCACATGGAAAACAAAGAGTAACAGCATAGGAAACTTCTAGCCATTTCCAGACCGCTCCTCACCTCCTGAATTGCCAGCAAAGAGCCTAGTGCTTTGGGGACACTGCAGCCTGAGTGGCCGCATGCACTGGGAACCCTCAAACTTATCGTTACCCCAAAACTGCCGGTCACCTTCATGGTCACCAGTCTATCAGGCCACAGAGCTGCAGAAGGCAAACCAAAGTCAGAGGCGTTTCTCCCCTTTAGATTAAATCCAGATCACGTGTGAATTTCTTTCAGTCCTTCACCTACGTATTTATTAAAATATTTATAAAATGTTATATACAGCTACTTGGACTGGCACTTTACCCACTTGATTGAAGAATGATTTCACATTTTGTGGCAAAATGACCTGCAGAAAGCAGGCGTTGGGCCACTGGCAGAGCCCAGCCCTGTGCACCCTCCAACACAGGCTGGCAGTCCCTCCAACCACCGCTAAGATGGGCCTCACCTCAGACGAGGTCTGGTTTGAGCCCTGCTAAGGGGAGGATTGTATGGCTGCCGATAGCCAGCAATAACCAACACCTTCCCAGCGCACAAAAAGGTGGGGAATAAGTTTGAACCCACGCAGAACCCTCTAAGGTTTGTAACACAAGTTTCCAAAGCTGCTTAAGGGAATTTGGCACCCCTTTCCCCTCCCCTCAGGCCAGCGTGGTTTCAGGCTCACCACAGCCTCTACTCTGAAAAACCTGACCAGAAAAGATTACTTACGCATGCTCCATAACTTCAAAAATGTAAACAAGATGAAGCTGTACTAGACTCATTGTCTACAACCCCAAAAAGATCTAGCTTGTAATTACAATTATAAGGCCATATTTAACTGTCTCTAGGGAACACGTACCAGGACAATCCATCACAAAAGCAGTTCAGGACTAGGGCATATCTCAAAGGGACACCGCGTGTGCTTGGGTGCTAGGAGGTGACCACTGCCCACCCGTAGCTCACTCACCCTCTCTCTTGCCTCCAGGCTCCTCTCCACGCCGGTACCGGGACAGGAATATTCTTTGGCATCTGCCTGGTTACTGGAATTGTGGCTTTTATCGGATATTTTTACCTCAGGTTCAGGAAGAGAAACACGAGCTTCCAGCACTTCAAGGTAGGTGGCAGACAGGAACGTGAGGTGGGGGCAGCGCTTCCCCAGACCCACCACACCTCCTACACTCGCAGCCTCCAGTTTCTCCTTGCATTTTATTAAGCTAGAAACATTCCCCACTGCTTCCCACTTGAACCATTCAGACTAAGACTTGGAGAAAGTGGGGAAGGCTGACACATTTGTCTTGGGCATGAGCTTCCGCTTGCCTACTGCTCCCCCAGGCCTCTCCCTTCCAGGGTATCTGATGGGCTCCTGCTCTCAGAGGCACTTCCAACACCAAGGACTGGCCAAAAGCTCATTTAACTGCACAGCACCAGTGCAGAAGTCTTTGCCTCACCAGAAAGCTCACCCCTTAGGGAAGCAGGTAATTAAAAACACCGAAACGGCACCTGTTCTCTTCTCCCTCCCCCGTGGCATTGCTAATCATTTTGCTGCTCTGGAGGTTGAAAAGTTTGAGAGGAAAAAGGCCAGATTCAAAAGACAAGCAAATTGAAATTGATTGTCAGGATTGAAAGGTGCAAATTTTTATACTAATCCACTCTCATGCTTGCTTTTTCTTAACTAACGTAGTATCATGACGATGCAAAACCAGCCAGCAACAGCCAAGCTATTCAGAAACGAGAGATGACCCCAAAAAATGTTAGAAAATACACAAGAATCAATCCAAAAGAAAGTCTACCTAGAAGTAACCAGAAATCCCTTCCTATTCCAGCTCCTGAATGTAATGTGAATCACCTTTTAGAAACAAAAAAGGGGAGTCATGAGCCAGGGAAAACACTTGTATTTTTATGTAGTTGCAATGAGAGCACTGGGGACCAACTGGGTACCTTTTACCCCAGGCAGAATGTCAGGGCAACACTTCCTCTCCTGATCTTTGCTGAGGCTTAATAATAATAAGGGAGAGGAGCAAAGGTACCAGCGTTACGTGACCTGAGACAATATAACCACCCAGAACACAGTTCATGCCCAGAGACATTGATTTAGATGACAAAGCCAGTTGAGTCATGACCCTGCACTAGGCAGCAGAGAAGCTTAAGTGCCCCACTTTAATGCACTGTTAGGAGGAGAATGGATTTTAAGCAGGTTTGTGTGATTTTGTGCAGTCAAAAGATGACACTGATGTAACATCACTGGACAAGTCACAGCCTTCAAATATCACCAACCCCTCATACGAAAGTTCTTCTGTGCTGACTCCACCAGAACCTACTTATGATCTTTTCTCAGTAAGTGTTCATTTTCATTTGAGATTGAGTCACAACCAAAATAATAGTAAGAGGGAATGACTTTGTGATGGGAAAATGTCTAGTTGGATAAAAAAAAAAATAATTCAGGAAAATACCATTCAAGTTCCTGGCTTTCCAGTCTCACCACTGCTAGAAATTGGGTAGTCTCACTTGTAGCAAAATCAAGGCTGTGGTCTACAGCTGCATCTCAAATCTGCCTTCAAAGGGAGCTGAATTACATTGGACTTCGAATGCTACTGGATGCCAGTGACACTTTTATAAAAACTTACAAAGCCTTCTGAGTTTGCCTTCCCTTCTCCTTGCTCTAAAGTTAGCAGAGTGCCACGCCAGAACTCCAAAAAATCTGAAAAGCAGTGGGAAGGGAGCTGGGAATCAAGGGAAGGAAAGACTGAGTAAAGCCAGAGTATCTGAATAGCTTTAACGGTCCAATTTAGCCAGACCCTCATGGAGATGCAGAGCCTAAAATCAAAATAAATCTTTTTGCATCCAGTAAAAAAACTTGTTTGGTGCAAAAATTTCAGGTGCAAGCTCTGCCATCTGCATAGACAAATTTGCGAAAAAGAGACTTTCGTTTCTTAATGCAATGTTCGAGTCTGATTTTCTTTTTCTCCTTTTTTATAGGACTCGGATGACCAGCAACTTGTGATAAGTGGTCCTCATGACCAGAATTAAAGACTGAACTTGGCATTAGTCAATTATAAAACACATTTCTATTTACGCTTACTGTGAAAAAACAGCACCTACATCTTTCAGGGAATAAAATCTCATTACAAATTAAAAAAAAAGAAGAGCACAGCTTTGTTTAAGGGTTCACGGAGTTACCAACCTCAGAAGTGTTGGCTGCATCTGAGCAATGCCAACTGAGCGCCAAATGCAAAACTGAGTCTCAACTAACCCACCCAAAAGCAGCCACCTTTTTTTCACTAGCCTGCTATTTAAGTGCTTTTATTCTTCTTCACAGACTTTAAAATGGCCTCGAACACATAGGGCCGCTAACTTGGCAAATATCCTAATTTTGCTCATACTCCAGCTCTACACTTTCATTTTGGCTGAGTTACAGCTACAACTGGCAAGTGTGAAACTGAACATGCGTTAAACCTGTATTTTTAAACTGAGGGAATTTTTGCTAGTGTATTTTCTTGTAAGAATTTCAGCAGCCAGAAACACAACCATCCTGTCTGCCCTGCTTGCCTCCTCTGGCTTTTCTGTCTTTCCTCAAACTTGGCTGTGTTTTGTTTATATCTCACCTCACTGTACAAAGGGAAATAGCAATTGTAGCAGCTTTAGCAAGAAATACAGGTGATACAAGAACATTCAGATAGTAATTAATTTTTACATAACCCATTGTTGTAAAAAGTGGATAATGAAAATGAACATACCCTTGCCATGTCATGTCTACATTCAGTGTTTTAGGTTTTTATGGAATACCAGGTCAAAAGGGATATCAAGAATCATCTGGTCAAGCCTTTCTTGGCAAAAGCACGATTTAGACAAGATGGCCCAGCAGTCTGTCCAACTGAATCTTAAAAGTGTCCAGATGGGGAATCCACCACTTCCCTGGAGAGATTATTCCAAGAGATTTTTTTAGTTTTTAGATGCTACCCACTCATTCACTGACCATATTTTTACCAAGCACATTAACACTGCCTTTCAACCGATGCACAGCAATAGCAGCTGCAATTTTCAACATACCAGTAGAAGTGTACCAAACGAGTTTGATTCACTGTTGTTTCCTTCCCTCAAAACATGAATATCATAGCAAATTGTGAGAACACTACGGAAACCACAAAATGGCAAAAAAAGGAGGACTTTCTTGCTGGCAGCAGTAACATTCCCCTATGATCTGCTTCCTAATGTGTACCATGCACGGGGGGCAGGAGGGATGGTGTCACTGCAGGAAAGCGTTAGTTACCTCCAAAAGGGTCCTCCCAGGATGCCTCCCATCAGCACAAGGTGTGCAGGCAAATCCAGGGTTGTTGATGCCGCTACCAAGTATAACCACAGGAACCTAACGTAAAAACACACCTGGATAGAAAAGACAGAGTGAAGTCATGTCCCTAACTCCATCCCTTGCTCCCTTACACGTGCCTGCTTGGTTTTACCTGGAAGATACTAAAAGATCTAGAACACACACACCCCCCCCTTGAACTCACTCACACACACCCTTGAACTCACACACACACACACACACATTAAAGGAGAGCAAAACCCATGGAGTTTTGCAATTATTACGATTCATGTTCTTTCCTTCTCCCAAATCACCCAAAACATTAAGGCTCATAAAGACCAGAAGATAAAGTCCAAGCATTTATTTTTGTAATAATCATTAAATATTTTTATCACAAAAAAGGTTTCCACAGTTCATTAAACTCTTCTTTTACTGACCGACAATTCTCTTCAGAGTTTTTAACAGAACATAAAGCTTCTTCTTTCTTTGGTGTTCAAATGAACAATACTCCCAAAACAAATATAAAGAGACACTGCCCTTTAAACACGCTCAAAAATCCCTGAAGTCAGTAACATAACAAGCTTAAAATAAGTAATGCAGAGAGCACTGAGGTGTACACCTCAAGGTCTCCGAAGTCATTACAAAAAATGCAAGACATTTTTAAAAGTTAAAGAATAGCATTCTAGCACTGAAAAATAAATAGTACAGTTTAAAATTCTCACTTAAAATCATATTATATGTAGTTGGGTTGTTTTAAAGTAACATAACCCTCCCATAATGATTTTTTTTTTCCATGCAGTGTTGTTTATTTCAAGAAGTCATGCAATATAAATAAGATTTTACTTCAACTGGCTTTTGTAACGTAGCTTTATACAGAAGTTTTACTTGTAAGTTAAGACAAAGGAAGGAGGAGGAGGAAATCATCTTAAAACAAAATGTGTATTATGTGGATAACATCATCCAACCCAATTAGACTGTTCCTGCTTCACGCAGGAAAATTAGGCAAACTGACTCCTAGCCAGCTTTAAAAGAAACATCACAGAGCTATAACCAACAAAACATTATCAAATTCAATAATGCAGAACTGAAAAACACAATACTATTATTTGCTGGTAGTGAGATGGAGAATGTGCAGTGGTTTGGGGTCTTCTTTTAAACAGTGCATTGAAATTTCAGGAGCATGAGAGGTGCTACACACAGGTAACGCCCAGTTCAGTTCTAGCTGAGCCTTAGGATAAAGAACTGAAGGCAAATTGGGGATTATTTCCATCCCCACATTTCATTATCAATTTAAGTTAAATATTTCTTGCACAGCCCTACCAATGAGTCTCCTGATAAAGCCAAACTAACTTCCTGCCAAGCTTTATCTTTTTCTTCCAGCAAAATAGCAGGACTGTCAGATGAACTTACTCATTTTGAGTACATTCATCTGTTTAAATACACACACTTTCAGAGTGTTGCACTTGGAGTTTGAAACAGGAGCACAAGAAAACCACGAACATAAAATCTATAACTGCCTCTGAGGACTTCAGACTGATTTCAAGCATAAAGGAAAACTGCTTATGAAATCGTGCAGGCTAGATTAGAATACATTCTTTACTTTGCAAACATGCTTTTAAAAATATGAAAGATACTGCATATGAAATTCAATATAGGTACTTGCCCGTAATACAGACAGGTTTTTAAAAAAAACAAACAAGAAAACTTTTGGTCACCAAAAGTTTGCTTACCCAACAGTCGTGGTAGGAAGCAAGTGATATCCCAAAATGAAGAATATCAAATGCTATATACTTTCTTCATTATATGCTTTTAAAAACAGAGCCTTTAATAACTAAAATTTGAAAAACATTCCTCATACGATGCCTTCTAAAATGGCTGGGGTGGGAAGCACCAGTTTAAAAAAAAAAACATTTCCTTTGGATGCAGAGAGAGGAAAGCATCCTTATTTAAAACCAACCATATAGTAGTTCTATAAAGTGCCTGTTTGAGGAAACACATCAAGAGATGTTTTCCTTGTGCAAAATAGACATTTTTCAGCTCAAATCTTTGGAACACATATGCTACCCAGAGTTCGCGCATTACCTGCATTTGCAGCAATTCAATAAAACTTCTAATTTCAAAATTATTTTGCTTGATGCAAACTATTCTCCACCCCCAACTCAGCTTTGAGGGCTTGAGCTAAAAAAAAAAAAAAAAAAAAGTCCTCAGAAAACTCTGGGTTCGTTTTCTCATTTCTTAATTTTTCTTTCAACTCATTTCCCCATTGTGCGTGTTTACTTTTGACTGTAGAAGTCCATTACTGAAGGCCATATGAAATACATTCTCTCCCAGGGAACAGCAAAACCACATTGCAAACCACTATAAGACACTGTTAAAAATTTTAAAAGCAGCATTTAGGATCAATCTCAAGCCTGACGGAGATCTGTCTCCGCTTTGAAATGCAAAACGCAAGAGTTCTTGAAATGGCTTTATTATCAGAGAGTGGATGTTTAAAGTGTTTTGAAACTTAAAAAGAAAGGTGCCTAAAAGTTAACAAAAGGAAGCTGAAGCAGCCCGAGTTACTGCCACTTTCAGTTTTGGGTTCAGATCCACCTACAGCCAAGCACAGACGTGACAAGAACAGAAACTGCACAGGCAGGAGAAAAAGCCCATCAGCCTGAGCTGGCGCTGGCACCGTAATCGCTGCAATGCAGCGGAGCCGCACCAACGCCGCAGCAGGTAAGGCTCTAGCAATGGCAGTGAGGGAAATTAAATGCATACGCCATCCCTCTCAGTCTCAGGGTAGACTGGCTACTGCCTATCACTGAATTACTAATACTGGATTTAAGCCTTTTGGTGCCAAGAGCCATTACGGGCTCCAGCTGGAGTTCTGATCAGGGCCAGAACAGAGAGTATTTCTCTGTAAACCGCAAGGCTGCAGATCAAAATTTCCAATGAACAAACAAAAACAACCTCCCTAGAACACCACCAGTCCTTCCCCTCCCTCCCAGTCCACTATTTTGGCAGTCAGTGATCTCTTGTATGTGTAAGAGGAGTTTAAATATCTCCGACCAGGAGAGAAGAAAATAGGTACAACACTTCTGAGAACAAGCATGAATTACATCTAAATCAAGATAACAGATTTAAGTGACTTAAATAAAATACATGTACATTCAAAAAAAAATATATATATATATATTTGCCCATTTTAGAGAGAAGGTGCCAAGTGTTTATTTGATCTGAACTGTCTCTTGTAGGAAAGGTATTCTGAATGTACCAGTGCACAGCTGGTCTGACCAGCCAGGAAGTTCATGCTGCAAAGGAGTCCTTCTTGGATAAAATGTGTAATCAGGCTCATAGTTCAAGAGACAACTCAATGATGCCATGTAGATATCCGCAAATCTAGAGAGACGTCTTAGGAAGTAAGTTGGATTCTCATCAGTTCTGAATAAGCTTCCAAATTGTGTGTTGAAGAAATTCCTGTTCATCTCCCTGTCCCCCCCAAAAAAAAAGAAAACACACAGAATGAAGCAAACATACCTGCACACACCTCTTTCCCAGCCAGCATCCAGAACCTGAAGCAAGCAGTTCCTATAATCTCTTCTATGCATTATTCTCTTCCCATTGCGCTTCAAACCACATAAACACACCACATATGAAATTTTTGCATCTCTTTCACCTATGTAGCCCAGATCTAGCAATCACAGTAGTAAACAGAAGAGCTTCACGCTTCTCCCGCTAAAACTAGTGATAAGTTGCTTCTGACTTCAGAAATGTGGCATCTTAAGCTTTCCTTTCTAGAGACTGTGAAAAAGACTTTTGCTTTCATCTAAGCCCTAATGACATCCACTTGTTCCAAAGACAAAAGGCTTTTTTTAAAAATGCAAAGATTTGCCTTAATGTACACAAAAAGCTTAAAGACATCTTGGAATTAAGCTCTGTTACTAGTCACTGCCAAGTACCGTTCCCATTTGATTTACTGCCACATTTCTGGGGAAGGCAGCTGGCGGTACAGCTGCTGGCCTTGCCAACTGTGCACTTCACACACCCTGCATTTAGGGATTGCTCCTTCACGATAGTAGATTTTTAGGAGTTTTAGCCCTATTATCTATTTCTGTGATGAGTCCACTGCTAAACCCAGCCTAGTGCAGAGCCTGGTTTGTGCGTATTCTAAAACATATTGTATGTAATCTGAAGAAATCATCTACAGAAACTGAAAAAGTGACCTAAGTCTTGATACAGAAACACATTTTTAAACCACGCAGAAGTAAAACTGTGGAATCAATAGCAACAGGGACAGCTGAACACAGAGGGATGGGAGAGCAGAAGTAAAACTGTGGAATCAATAGCAACAGGGACAGCTGAACACAGAGGGATGGGAGAACTGAGATGAGAAGGAAAAGTATATGATAACGATGTTACGCTTTCATGCAGAAAACTAACATCTGTTCCAAAGAAGGGGAACAAGGAAAAGGGGGTCAGATATGCACAAAGGGTCAGAGAGGAGAAGAGCTGCACCAGAGACAGGTAGAACATTGCTTTACACAGATAGTTTTAGAAGGTCTGTAACTACCAGGGAATAAAAATCATGGATGGAGAGATTCTGAAGAAAGTCTTCTGTGGAAGACATCAAATAGAACACTTGACTATGATGAAAATGATGACTATGATGATGCAAATTTTTCATCTCCCGTGTCTTACCTCAATGCCTTTCTTTCCTTCTTCCATTCTTCTAGAATCATTTGTGAATCAGGATCACGGTGAACCTGGAATGTAAAGTATGGATGACAGGTAACTAAGGATGCCCTCTTAAATGAGCTTTTCCATTAATAAACCCTTATCAGCTAATAGGAAAGAGCATGGTTCAGAAATCAGTACACAGAAGTTATCCATGTGCATTTTAAAGAATAGAAAGCAGGAATCAATCCAGGCTGACCAGTGGAAAAAGATTTTGAGAAAATTTTTATTAACTAGCCACACAAATAATTGCATTTATTTATCTACAGTCAAACTAGTGAACTTCAATGAGACAGAAAGCACTTGCAGCGTCAATGTCCAGCATTTAGAAACTTGGCTGCATCCCTTCTGCTACACAGAGCCGATTACACACACACACACTCAGAACAAACCTGCATGTGTTCCAGTAATCCTGTCAAGGTTTGCAGCCAGGTCATGGTTTGAATGTACTTCTCTGTGTTCATGATTTTAATCTCTGATCGTAACTCTGGAATAATTGCACCAGTGCGCCAGCCATGCTTCAGGGTCAAATCCTATTTACCAAGAATTACAAAATATAAGTACTAGTCTTAAAAATAACTACTTAAAAGAACTGAAGAATTTGACCATTGTTTATCCCAAAGGGGCACTAATTTAATTGCTTCTTATGTATAAGCAGAAACAGTGGGACTTAACTGTGCCAACAGGCAATAGAATTTAATTTCAGACTAAGCTTCAAATCCCACGTTTTTAAAGATAGAGAGATAAAGAACACATAAGCACTTTGCAAATAAAAACCAATTCATTAGGTTTAAAACAAGCAGTAGGAAATTCCGGAGAATAAGACCTCCACTGCTGTCAGAAGCATCTGGAGGCAATCACGTGTTGGGTTTGTGGCAGGTGCCCATACACTCAGCTGACAGAAGGGTCCTATCGGGACCCTCAGCTATTCAAGCTCCTCCTGACAGGTACAGGACAAGGCAGCTGCCCCCTGAGCTCTTTTCTCCATTGTGCCAGAGAAGAACAGAGCTGCATCCTCCGTCCTTTGGCCCTCAGCCTTCTGAAGCACCCAAACTTACTTTTAAAAAGTAGATTGGGGCAAAAGTGTTAACATCTGCTGATGCTGAAACTTGTTATCACAGCTTGACAGTGGCAAGTCATATCCAGGCATTCATACACAATCAATTACAAAAGGGTTAAGTGGTGGTCACTTATTCTAAAGTAACATTTAACAGTATATTTGTTTGTAAGGTAGTAAGAAAATGCCTGGATAGTGGGGCTACAAACCGTAGCAAGATCTTGGGAAGAAAGAAAGTTTACCATTAGTGACAGGAGTTGCCTCCTGCCATTCAAAACAAAAGTTCATTCAGCTCTTATTACACTTAGTAGCAAATGTCACCCAAATCAGCAACATCCTGTAGGTTTGGATATCTGTGTTTACTCTGTTACATCTGACACAATCAGTATCTCAATCAGGAACACAAACTCACACATTCCTGAGCGCAGTTTGTAAACAAGTGAAACGCTACAAGTCAGGTGGAAAATATGGTCGGCTTCTTACAGCACCAATTTCCTTCACTGCAAGAGGAGCAATATGGCTTAACTACCATCTCAATTTTTTTGTATTTAGAAATCTCAAATGAAATCGTATTATATTGAATAACTGAGAAGGAAGAGAGGAAAACTAACAAAAGCCTCATCTTTTATCGTATTTTGTTAAAATAAACTACTTACTGCCAAGTCACTGTAAATGTGATCACCAAAGTAGAGAACCTTAGAGCCCCTCCAGCCAGTAAGCTTCAGAAATTCATACAAGTTACCCTGTGGAAAGAATGACACATACATTGCAGCAGCATGCAACATGCACCCTCAAAGGCATGGAAAAAGAACTTAGCACACCCTTAAAAATATTTTCCTAGCATCTTGCCTTCAGTTTATATATTATGAATCCCAAATTTTACAGGTGATTTCAGTAAAATTATCGCTTCAAGAGGTAAGTAAACTGCAGAAATACAATACCAACAATGAACTTGTACCACTTCAATAATTAAAAGAATTCTCTTTAAAAGCATTATCTACGTTTTAGGAGTCTTTATGATATCTTAAGAAGCTTGGGATTCTAGGAAATAGGTATTCAATTTGAACTGAAAGAGTTTATAGAAAGCGTACCTGCTTGTAAATCTGACCTTTCTGCAGCTTGTGAATTTTGTCCCAAAGCAACACTCCCCTTTCATTCACCTTCCGAAATGGTCTAGAATTGAATTATACACAATTGTTACATTACTGTAGAAATTCTGTCACTTTTTAGGAGGAAATTAAAATTTTAATGATAAAAATATTCATCTTTCAAAAGGAAAACATGCTTTCTAGCTCTCATTTTGTACAACTGAACAACTTAAGAAGGGGGCAGAGGACTGGGAGCAAGACATACAGCAAAGTTCTTTTTAAAATTAAATGAAAAAACAAGTAAAGGAAAAAAAAATCCCACCTCCCTCTATCTCACTTCCAAATCATAAGTACACATAAAGGAATGGGTCTTTTTCAAGTGTAAGACTAGTGCATACGCATTACAAATGTGTTTACTTAATTGAACAACTAGTCCAAATACGCCAGACGGTCAGCCAGTCTGCCCTTTAAATATCATGTGTGACTAGAAAAAAACAGAAGCAATGAAAGACACTTCCAGATAAGGGATTGATTCTGGAAGACACCAAAATTTCTCAGGTTTATTAAGAAAGGAACATACTTCACCAACTTACAAGCTAAGATGCTAAGAACAGGTTGTAGGACCCTAACTCAGACCAGTAGACCTGTAACAGCTACTGGAACTTTCTTCGTTAAGAAACTGTAAATATTTGGACTTCAGAATTGGGTGTTGCTGCATTCTGTAATGACCTTAAACAGAATTTCATCAAGTATGATTTCATTTTAAATTGCATCCAAATGGAAATATTTCATAACACGTAAGGCTATTCTGTAGCCTTATATGGAATAAGCTGCTTGAATCATTCTTTACTAAATACCCACCTTCGCTTATCGTTGAAAAAGTTTGGCTTATCAGCCTGCACAATGACCACATCAAAGAGATCCCTCCAGTCCTTGCCGACTATGAACTTCATGCCTTTGTCCCTAAAAAGGACAGAGTGATATTAACAGTGAAGCATAACAGGAGTGCAGTTATCTGTGCAATAAAATTAATTACATTAGAGAACCTCGTCCTCTTCATCCTTTAAAAAAATGTATAGTTGAACAGCAAAGAACTGTTCACTTACACAAAGCTGCTGGGACTGTTTGTGATGAGAAACATCTTCTTGCCGTGATCAGCCAACTTCGCTAACACCGCACGAGTTTGTTCAGCATAGCAGATGTATTTCTCTGTAGGGATTAGGGAAAATATAATATTAATTGAAAAAGATTTTCAAGAGAATTTTCTCTGCGTTCAACCAAGAGTTCAGAACATAAGGTTATACTTAACAAAGGCACCTTAGACAAGTGGAAATAACTCTTTCAGGCTTTAAAATCTAGAATTTATCATCTTAAATAAGGAAGACAGAAAGATCATTATACTATCAGTGAAAAATGCTTTGACAGATGATCTCATTAGTACTTACCAATATCTGCTTCAATTGCTCTGTACATTATTCCTTTGATGTGGACATCCCTGATTGAATCCTGTCAGGAAAGCAACAGAGCTCTAAAAGAACTGAAAAATCTTTCCAAGTACAAAAGCTGTGCTCACTGCACAGCAGTAGTAATTTGTTTTTAAAGCAACTCCTTTCTCTGAATTACACTTTCAACTTTACAGAAATGCCACGTGATGTTCATTATGTATATGTCACCACTAGACAAAGAGTAGGCCTGTCCTCAAAGAAACTAACTTCATACATTTGGGAAGTACAAAACTGGATAGCACAGGGGTTATTTTACATAACAACTGTGAAAGGGCACTCGGAAAGGTGAAGTGGGGTGAAAGCTCTGCAGAAGCAGAGTCATCACAGATTTCTAATGACCTTTGGAGCAGAACACATTCCTTCCGAAAAAAAAAAAAACCCACACAAAAAACCACACACAAGAACCCAAAAGCTTTAAATCAGATAGATTTTAGATTATGATCACTCCCCAATGCCCTGGTTATTTCAAAAAAGAAATTTATGAACAGATGAAAGAAGCTAAATGCTTAAGCAAAGCACCCATAAGGTGTTTTAAAGGCATTTGGCAGTTCTCCTGAGGCAGCTCTGCACCAGGTTGCTTTGCTTATGCCGCCGGTGCTGCCATTTTGGTACGTAGATGTGGTATGTCCTAAAAATCCTCAAAAAATTCCACTATTGAGGTTCCAAAACATCGTTAATGCTGAGCAGTACAGAACTTTCTACAAACACTTCAGCAGAAACTACAAGAATGAGCCTTCTGACTCTATGTAACCATACGCAGAAGGGAAAATTACTCTGGACATCAAAAGTTTCTCAGTTCCTCTCTCATCTACTTGGGAAAGCATGAAACTCAACATTCAGGTGCACCATGTATGCTGAACAACTACACAAGTTTAAGACATTTCAACAAGGGGCCAGGAAAAGCTTTTGGATGGAAAGTTTGTGTGGATAAATGCCATCAACTTGAGCATGACCTCTTCTGTTCTTAAATAACCACAACATAATTTTATCTCCTCTGCAGGATACATCCTGAGGAATCAAGAGGGTCAGATTACTCTGGTCATTATTTCTAGATTTTTCTGGAGAAGGAAGAGAGGAAAACAAGCAAAATAGATATGTCAAAAGTAAGAGACAGCAAACGATCATATAGTACTGAAGACACAGAAGCAGCACAACTGAAAGCTCCAAACTGTAATTCTCTTTTGCCTCTTACAATTCCTGCTACTGAGTAAAATCTACATTTTATTGATGTAAAAATACATCTTTAATAACAATGAAAAGAAGCTTTATGGACATACAAGAGGTCCTTCACTTTCACCCTAACTATGCCTCAAACCACAAAGAGAGCCTAGAACACCAGATTTAAAGCAACTTTCAAATTACTCTGTGTTTCTTTTCCAAGGTCTATCTTCATTTTACTTACATTTTAATGGTTGTTATAGCAGTAATTACTCTATACAAAACCTTAAGTTGAGGTATTTCACTGGAGCTGAAACAACAGGTTGAAGCTTCCTGAAGTGCTCACAGAGAAGACACACAAGTGTAGAGGTTTACCTAAATCTTCAAAGCTAGTACCTTGACATCTTTGTACAGATGAACTGGCTCATAGTCTATGTTGTTTTTCAGAAAATATTCATTCACACAAGAAAGGAGTGTCATTTCTGGCAAGGAAAATATATCCATGAATTGCTTCATTGTATTTCCTTGTGAGCTCTACAGGGGTGGGAAGAAAAAGAGGAAAAAAAAACACATCAGGCATTTCTCAGATTAGAATACTCTCATTCATTCAGTATAAACACTTCAGCTTAGTTGCAGATACTCAGCTTTTGCCATCACTGTTCACATTGCTTTAGATTCTTTTTGAACTAACGGACTTCCAATCAAATAACTCCAACAAAAGTGATGGCTTTATTTTAAGAATTAATCATGAATAATTACTCTTAAGAGCAGTATTTTAATTCATAAACACATAAAAGACAGTGCTCAGCTAGAAGTCAAGAGAAGGACTTAGGGCCCTTCAATGGAAGTCTGCACTTCTACAAATAAGAGGCACTGGGTATTGTGATGGGGGTGGTGGAGGTTTTGTTTATTTGTTAGTTATTTTAGTAAGTGGAATACTGATCAGGACTGCAAAACAATTTACCTCCTTGAAAAAAGATAGTACTGATAGAAATTTGTAAGAATCTACAATCTCTGATCCTCATGCAGGAGCAGAGGAAAAGATTTCTAGTTTGCAAAATCTGTAACTACAGTTAAGTTTCACAAAAGTAGAAAACCTCATAATACAAGAGCAAATACAAACCAAATACTTCTCAATAAGAAGAGGGGTAATGCAACCAGACATCTTTGCTAGTCAAGATCAGAACAGTAGTCTTGACACTCGTCAAGATCAGAAACACAGAAAGGTTGAGGTTGCAAGGTACCTCTGGAGGTCATCTTGTCCAAGCCCCCTGCTCAAGCATGACCACCGAGAGCCAGTTGCCCAGGACCTTGCCCAGATGGCTTCTGAATATCTCCAAGGACGGAGACTCTACAACCTCCCCAAGCAACCAACTTGTGCTAGTGCTCAGTCACCCTCACAGTAAAGAAAGTGTTTCCTGATGTTCAGAGGAAACCTCCTGTGCTTCAGTTTGTTTCCACAGTCTCCTGTCATTGTCCTTTCCAAGAACAAAGAAAGCATAGACCTGTAGAGACCAAGGTATCCTACAGGGAATGCCTGGCAAATATTCAGAACTGCTGCAGAGACCAGATTTGGGAATTTTAAGTTCAGGCCCTTAAAATAAGAACAAGCGTGAGAACAACAAAATGCTTCACAACAAAAAGAAGGGCCTTTCATACCAACATGGAATGAACACCCACAAGTAAAAGGGGTAAAATAATCTTGTTTTTTACTAAAAAAGCAGCACCATTCTTCATTTGGGAAAGCAAGATCAACTTTCCCCACAAAGTCAAATCCTAAACTTAAAAGCTTTATCTTTTATCATTCAGCTTTCATTAAATCCTCTTACTGTCACTATGGCAGATCGCATGCAAGAGCCACCTCCACACGTTTACTTGCTGCTACATCAGCTGAGCCATTAGACCACTGGGAAGAAGTACATAGCTGGGGCAAGGTACCAGATATGCTTCACTTCCCAGACTTTATCAGATTTTCTGTGCAACACTAAGCAAGTCACTTGATTTTTCTATGTTCCACTTCTCTGTATGGCTGGGCAAGGGAACAGTGAAAGAAGAAACTACAGCAAGTGGGAGAAAGAAAAGATATTTGTCACTTTTGAAGGCAAACCACATCAAGAACTATAAATCCATTATGTATTGAGAAAATGTAACTGCTAGTAAGTACAAGAACAACATGCAAACGGCACCATCCCCCCCCTCCACCAAAAAAAAAAAATAATCATTTTTAAAGAGCTTTTTGCGGTTTTACCTTTCCATAAAAGTCACTCATTTGTTCTAAAGGGACATGGGAACCATCATACATTGCAATAACTTCTTCATCCGGGACAACACTGAGGCCTCTGGAAAACAACATTAGCCTTAGTTCAAAAGTCAGACGAAAATTTTCAAGTAATTATCAAATGAAAGTCTGACAGATTAACACTTAGATCTGCATCTTATTAAAATGCTAATAATGTCATAGGAATACTTTAGTCTGTAAGTTAAAACAGCATCTTTACAGCATCTTTCCTTACAGAACAAGTAACATTTTAACAAGCTGACGCACACGGAACACATTCCAGTTTTAAGTCCTTTTTACTTTCTTACGGGAAAAGAGCTAATTAGTCGGCATTGAAACTATGCCTCAAGGGTTTGTAAGAAGTAGTTAGAGCTTCCAGTTTCTTAACACAAAGTAATTCTTCACTCTGCCTTTGTTACATACAGCACTGATGATGCGATAGTGTTTAAACCTGATTATTCTGCAGCATGACCTTGAAAATCCAGGGTAAAGAAAAACATACACAAATCTTTAACGAAAGAAGAATTTATTTTAAACTGTGTCAACAATTCAGTTTCCCAAAATTTAAGATTACTTGAGGGACTGTTGACAAGTAATTGAAATACCAAAACGTAACAACAAATAAGGAAGAAGGAGACATCATCTCTCTCCAGAGTTTCTTTATCAACTATTAAAAGGCTTTGGTTTGGTTTTGAATGTTTACAGTACCAAGCATCTTGCACTAAACATCCAAGACACTGCAGGCATGCAAACACCCTCACCAGAGGACATAGAAATGTTGAGGTTTTGCTTAAGATTAAAGAACACAAATGAAAACCAGATCATCTGGTCCCTTTTTTTCCAAGGCTACTTGTGGTGTTTTGCAGCCTTGTAAGACAGACAGTTATTCCAGTGCCTCCCTTTCTTGGTCTTACTCAGAAGTGTTGTGAAGCATTAAAAAATTAATTAATTTATAAATATCTCTAGTACTTTCAGTTTTTAGCATCCACACCAGCTTTGCAGTGGAAGGGCACAATACATGAACTTCCTGAGCGCTGCAATGGTAGCAGAGTCCCATGTTAACTAGCTCCTTTACCGCACTTCTCAATGCTGCATCGACTTGTACATAGCTCTGTGTTGCTGCTGGTGGGACTCCAGCATTCAGGTTCGTGCTGTGCACAAACACGACGGGTCATACTTTGCTTTTGTAAGATACGGAGTCCAGCATCACGCACTCCACAGCAGTAAACATGAAGAAATTCAACCAAAACATAATACAATCAGAACTGAGGACTGACTTATCTTCTAGTCTGCAGACAGCTATGCCAACTGGTATTTGAATGCTGCTAAGGAAAACGCTTGTGTATCAGGAGCTACTTAAGCACAAATCAAGAGAGGACGACAGATATACATGAAATGCAGAGAGGAAAAATGACATTAAAGGCAAAGCTGTAGATTAGTTTTACCAGAAGGCTCAGTCTTGACACAGTTCACAGTCCAGCCGTATAACTACAAAGTTCATTTTATGCCACTGACAGCCTGGAGAGATGGCACTAAAAGCATCACAGTTCACCTACAGCAGTACTCACACCGCTGCTGTTGGAGACGTGCATTGTTAGAGGGATGCCAGAATTGCTTACACCTTTTAGTGCAAATGAGGCTGTACGTTTGGCTGTACAGCTGCTACTTTCAGCTGTATAATTGACCTACACACACAGAAGGTTAAAACTAAGAACTACAGATACACAGCAACTGACAGCAAAGTTTAGTGTTGGTATAGAAGAAAAAGGTAATCATATTTTAAACAAAATTAAGAGAAAGTATTGAGCAAAATTGTAGCTTTCATTTTTGCCCGCACATAAACTCACAAGTGTACAAGTACAAGTAGCAGTCTGTGCAGAATTACTTTGGGTGACACAGAGAACAAGGGACACCAGCTCTTCATCTCTAGAGTTTTCTTGACCAGTCATCGTCTGGCCTCGGATGTGCCTGTTGTACTAGGAACTGACAGCAACTCTGATGATCTGCCTCTTCGTTCTGTCCCACTCTGAGTCATAAGGCAACACTCCTGATGGACTCACCACCCATTCATCTTCTCTAGTTCACTGTACACTTCCAGTCATACCATGGTCCTTCCTGACATCATCCCTCAAAGCCTTCAGCCTCTCTTTTGCTCCCCCCATCCCCATACAGGTGTTTGGAGAAACAGCATGCAGATGTGATAATAACCTGACAACCAGCTGATCCAGGCTGATCCACCACACGCCATCCTTTTTTTCCCCCTCTATCAACATTTCTTCTGGTGCTCTCACACATACACATTTCCATTCGTACCAGTCTTACTATTTCTACTACATACTTCTACAGATAAATGTATAGCTTTGATTACTTCACCTATCCTTTAATTTCGCAAACTAGCATTTTTCACAGTGAAAAATATAAAAATACGACAGCCTTTTTAAACAAGTCTTTCAATCAGCGACCTTCACACTGAGTTCTCTGGTTTCTTCCTAGCCCTGCATAAATGATTCCTTCGAAAACCACAGGAACAGGCTTTGTCAGTTGAAAGATACAATAATTAATTATTCTACGTCAGTGTGTATAAAACACACAAATAAATGGTAGAACGTTTCACTCAAACTCTGATGATACATAGAGAACACATTGTTTTGGCAGCTTTGGATAGCTACTATGTTGACAGTATGAGCCTAATGCTGGACCATGCCACCTTTTTTCCTCTTTCATTTTCCTTCTCTTCCTCTCCCCTCTCCCAAAGGGCAGCTCAGACTAACTCATAAAAGACCAGATCAACAGCTACAGTTGAATCATTTACCCATCTGCCCGACTGGCAAACAAAAAGAAGTAACGAGCACATTATCATCATTTCATACTACCATAGGCAGGCCCCCATAGCAAATCACCTCAAGGTTGCATTATCTTTTGGCCCCAAAAGAAAACTTTCTGTCCAGAATATTAAGAACAGTGCCTAGGCTTGTTGCTTAATTTAAAATCTGGTACCAAGCGCAGCGTTCACGTCAATTAAATGTGTACTGCTTCATTACAGCAAACTGAGCCATAATAAAAACTCTCCATACTAAAAGATCACATACAGGATGCGCAACGAAGCACAGCACAGAGATTCCCAATTCTACATCAATTCAGTAAACTCAAAAAGCATCAGGCTGTGTGGACACGAAGCGGTTGCGCTCCATTCTGCAAGTATGATGTGATCGATGTGTCCAAACTTAAAAGCTCTGCGCAAACACAGCAAGACCTCTCCAGTGTCTCTACAACCACACCAAAGTCATGCTATCGGGCACTCCGTGACAATTATTTACATAGAAAGCAACAGCGGAGAAGTCATCAGCGTATTTTTAGATGTCTTTCAGCACAATTTAACAGCCGGAAACAAAGTGAGTCAGCACTATGTGACCAACCAGCTTGCCAACTTCCCCAGCTCTGAACTGGGGAATCAGCTGTGCTGCATCGGTCACTAAACGTGTGCCCGTGTCTGGGTGTACACACAGAGGTGCAAAGAAGCCCCTTCCAGTAAGATTGTAGGATTAATTCATGTCTGTGCTTCTCAGGGAAACATTCCTTATATGAACCTAAGAGGTACACTAATAAACGCAACCAAGATATCCAAAAAACAAAAGTATACATTTTTATTATAAATAGGAAATAATTTTACCCACCTGTAAACTGTTCCCAGTTGAATATAATGAAAAGCATCAATCTTCATTAATAACGCCTTGCATGGGGGGGGGAAAAAATAATATTTTTTTTACCATGTCAACTATTTGACATTAAATTATAAAAATTAAAGCAATTTTATCTATAACCTTTCTGTCTCAAGAACACCCAAGTGCCTTCACTTCAACTTCCCTCATAGCTTCCAAAATAATTTTATCAATGGTTTTTACCTAGGGCTTGCCAAATCACCATGGAAACATTGTCCAGTGATCTGAGCTAAGTCATGAAAAGTAACTTTTCCTACTTGCAGATGTGTGCTGAGGTTTATTCTATTGCGCTCTAAGTTGTCTTCCTTTCCCACCCCCGCTGCACCCCACAATGAGAACAAAACACTCAAAACATTTTATATACTTAAGAGCTATTTAAGAAAAAAATTTTAAAAAATCAAGCTTGGTGTGAAAGAAAAATATGAAACAAAATCCTCCCACATCAACACGGAGTGAAAAGTTGGAAGACTTAAAAACCTTTCTTATTTTCTTTGGCTAGGTTCTCAGCACTACATAACTCATCACAAAGTTATTTATACATACCCGGTGCACATCATAATGAAGTCCTCTGATTGCAAAATTGGGATCATAATCATATTTCCTTATTTCTGCAGGATACTAAGAAAAGAAAGTAATGATTTGATTTTAAAACCATAACAAAAACAAGTAAAAAAAGTTTCTGCAGAATTTTAAAAGCCTTCATTAGTCATTAGGAGGCTTTCTGATAGGTTGGTGAGATTTGCAAGAACATACATACAGTGCAAGACAAGTCAAACATTTTTCCAAAATCCAAGACCAATGTTTTAAATTTAAGTCAAGCACGATACCCAATGCTAAATATCCAGGTACTCTGTAGTGATCACCTTTGAACAATAGCCTCTTGTTCAAAAAGCTATTTTAATATGTGCACTTTTGAAAACAAACTAAATTCTATTAACTTCCTAAAATTTAATAGCTGAGTTACCTCACACTGTGAAATCCCCCCATGAAACAAACTATACAAACACAGTCTCCAACAAAACCTTCTAGCTAGAAACCCAAGAACATGGCCTGATTTATAGAGATACCTGAACTTTACTGCTCCCTTCTACTGAAAGAAAGAGCAATACAACATCATCAATATTAACAGGAGAAAAAAAAAATAATCTTTGGCATTTTCAAGAAATAAAAGCAGCACAGCTATCTGTTTTGACTTTCTCAGTGTGGATCATACTCCTGAGCTTAGATTGTCAAGTTTGAAACTGAAAATAAGTACAGATGAGGAGGAAGGAAGAATCCCCTAACAGGGACTTCCCGCAAGGTACAGGATACCTTCAGGATCTGATCTTTGTGACAAGTTGGGCATTGAACACCCTCAGGGTGAGTGACTTCAGGAGAACACCACAGTGGCCCAGCTGTATTTACTCCAGACAGCACTTGTAACACCTTGTCATTTACAGATGCACAAGAATTGAATATCTATGTTGTGTATTCTTCCCTCAGATTCTTTATAGACAGCATAGGTAGCTCACACTATCTGTCTTAAGAGTTTTCCAACATTTTTCAGTATAAGCCCATTTTGAATCGATTGCAATTTTGTCCTGCTTTAAGCACAGGTTAGCCATGAAAAAAACATACGCGCTAGATGTGTGCCTTGGGCTAAGGGTTTTGTTCATTTGTTTTTGAAAGGTAAAATGCTTCAGTGACTTCTGACAAGGCCTGAGAAAACTATCATTTCTTTGATTAACCACCTGAAAAGCAATCCTTCATTTTCCTCCCACAGGCTACAGCAGTGTTAGAACTTGACAAATCCATCTCAGGCATATTCTTCACCTGCGCTACAACAGTTTCCATACATATATGGTTAATTTATAGCCCTTGGGGAAAAAGAAGTACATTATACAGCTTCAACAGAGGTTCTAGATACTTTTACAAAAAATAAATAAGTTGCAATTTCTCCACAAAGTTTTTATCTATACTGAAGAGGACTTGCTCTGCAACTGCTGTAGACTGTGCTTGCACTGAATACAGGTATCTACAGTTAAAGAAAATACACCTTTCTCCTAACTTCTGAACTTCGATCCCTAGTATCACTTCCAGAAAACCTGGGGGAGACTACTGGTCTGAATGAAGAACAGCATCAAAAGCCTACAGATGGGTTGGGAAGATGTCTGGGTTTGACCAGGGAATATGAAGCAGAAGAGACAGGGTAAAACATCAGAGGATGATATAGAATGTGAGCAATTAAAAACTACAATGTACTGCACATGCCCCAAAGCAGCCACATCAAGCATAAGCAAGGAAATTTATTTCTGACTTTTTCAAATTTCTCCATACTTAACTTTCCTACTTTAATTCAGTCTACTAGAAGGCTGCCTTTTTGCATGCATGCCAGTACATATGAGAAGAAGCTTGAGTCTACCTTGGCATACAAATCAAAGCTTCCTTACAAGCCAAACAAACAAACAAAAAAAAAAAAGGTAAAAATTGCACTGTTTTCTTACCCCACTCTTGGTAGGCACACATATATCTGGACTGAAACAGCAGTCCAGATAAGGCCCATACATTAGGAAAGAAAGAAACCCAAGCAAGAGTTTACATTCAACACCTGCTGCCGCCTCTGAAATTAGCATTAAACTGATGTTTATTCTCTTGGACACACTTCAAAATTCCTTACTTCCTACACCACGTTTTGCAATTTCTGATGAATCACCTTACATTACCATGACATCTTTTAGGTTGACTGTAACAGCCATAATGGACAATACTATCTAGAAGTTTTTTCCTAATGTTAAAGGCAAGTGAAACATTAACAGTATAGGCAGCTACAGAGATAGCATTAATAAAAACTGTTGTCCCTCAATAAATTCCAACAGGGCATGATATATTTCACTAAGCTGTCTCAGAGAGTAATTACAGCTTCATTTACTAGAACTCAAAGATATTTTAGTCGAGACAAACTGTAAAGTTATTACTACCTGAATTCATTCAAATAGTAAAGACAGAGCACCACTTGAATTTTTGTCTACAAGAATTAATCTTTACTCCTATAGTAACATTTTTTTTTTTCAAGAATCATGTAGCTTTAATAAAGTGTATTTACACATTCTACAGAAATTGCTACCAAGACATGCCATAATCTTAGGGGGATCAAGTTGTGTATGCTTGTAGCGCCTATGAAGTTTTGCTTGTTCTTCCAGGGTTATTTATAGATGTTTATATATAGCTCCTAACCTTTAGATTCAAATACGAAAGTAGAATAACACCACCACCCATTCAGATTTAGGTTGCATAAAATCCACAAGCAGTTTTATTAATTAAGTTACTCTGTGGACTTTTTGTCTTTTATTTTCCTGCAAGCCCTACAGTTCAATAAACTTTGCCTCTTTCAGTCCGCATTTTCTTCAGTCTTTTTCCCCACAATACCTTCAGTTTCCCAAGTCGCCCATCTCCCCCGGGCTTCCTGACACACAATAACTTCTCCAACCCCCAAACTACACAACAACCATCTCCAAGCTGCCTGGTTGTCGACTGATCACCGGTGCTAACACGCTGCTTGGTGAGGCACCAGGGCAGTGCTCCCTCTTAGGGGACTACTGAGCTGAGCACTTACTTGGGTGTCTCTTGTATCCAGCCTGAGATTACAGCGTCGCTGCCCTTGTTGCCCCTTCAGCCAGCTTGGCTGAAACGCTGGGCCCACACAGAGCACCTCTCAAGCACACAGTGCAATCAAAGACCTCCTGAGAAGTCCAGCTAAAAATATTTCACGTAGAAATTCACCGCTGCACTCACAGCAACGCGTAAAACAGTAACGGTAACATTTACGTTTATTTATTAGGGCGACTCCAATCACTGACGATTAGGAAAAAACAAAAAACCACACCACCACCACAACCAAATTGAAAAATAAAACAAATACAACTCTACACCTTAACAGCTGTCAGATTGTGCTTTGCTCAAACTGCAGCTGTGAATAAACCAGGACTTCTGTAGTTCATATGTAGCTGTTGTACAAAATGTGTCAAGATAGGACTGAGGCATGAAAAGCTGAGTTATGACCCTCTCAGTTAGAAATTACTTATTAAATTCCTTATTCATAAGTTTATTACTATTCCATTGATTTTACGTACCCGATGCTCATTAATAAGAAGATCTCGAGCAGCATTGAAGATCAGCGTGTGCAGATGTTTAGAATAAAAGACCAATGTGTAGTCGTAATCAAAACCATAAATTTCGATGTCTGACAGGCTCATTTCATTGTTTGAAAAAATAGCATCCGGATTCAGCATGTTACTCATAATTGAAGGAACCAACTCTGAGAACAGAGGAGAGAAAAAAAGTTATACAAGCCTTGTAGTTTTATTTTAATAGATAGAAATCCAACAGCAATTTCTGAATATAGCTAAATGATGATGGAAACTATCAAGCTAATTCACACTAACCAGCTAATCCTTAATAATATGATGCTACTGAAAATGCTGTCCCCTAACTTGTCTTGGTGACTCCGTAGTTTTT
The DNA here is from genome assembly GCA_025774025.1 of Xenus cinereus. Taxonomy (NCBI): domain Eukaryota; kingdom Metazoa; phylum Chordata; class Aves; order Charadriiformes; family Scolopacidae; genus Xenus; species Xenus cinereus. The sequence continues at coordinate 59,735,083 of JAOXJK010000001.1, read as the reverse complement.
GAAGTGCGCTTTTCTCTGTACAGTTCAAGTAGGAGGGAAGATGCATTTTGGCATCCTGCTCAGAGAACCTCAGACTCAATAAATGCAATTTTTTGCTAGCTCCATTAACTCATTTATTACTGCTTTTGAAAATGAACTTTGGAGTTGGAGGAGACTATCATCATTATTATTATTCTAGAAGCCTTGTCTTCTCCTCTCATTACTTGGTCCAGTTTCTGCCCCAGATGCAGAACTGAAATTGCTTTAATATACCATTGCTTCAATTTCTTTTGCTTCACCATTTCCAGCTTACCACATTACTGAATTTCAACTCAAATAAGTAAGCTTCATGTGCTTGCCACACTTTCCAAATAACAGTTACATACACATTAACCTTCTAGCAAATCAAGAAACCAAAAATATTCTGCTTATTCTCTACACATATGTACCTAGTGCGTGCAAATCACTTCCATTTTTAAGGGTGTTTCTCTTGATAGCTCTTTGAAAGGTATACTGACAAGTTAAGAACACTTACACAGAGCCATAACATACTAAGTAACTTTAGGACCAACATCAATATTAAGGATGTTTGTATTTCTTGTTTAGAAAACTTGAAAGAGCAATGCTAAGAGGCTGAACGGTACCCTCCTGGAAGCACAAAACGTGAGCACGTTTTCTTCCTTTCCCATGTACTACCTTTATAATCCAGCCTTCCTTACTAGTGGAAAATGAGAGCTTTTGTCTTAAATCTGTGCTTGGAAGGAGTTTAAAGGGCATATGCTTTGTTTGGTTACTTTCTACATATAAGTCTGGAAGGAATTGGTCAAGCTTATCTCAATACATTCAGCTCTGAAGACAGATACACTATGTGCTCCACCATGGGAGGAAACCATCTCAGCAAGGCAGGTAGGTGTGGGGACTCCAGATCTGTTAGAAAGATAGTGCTCCATTTTGAAAAATCTGGCCAACTCACACAAAGACAAATAACATTTCTTTTGTAAAAGCAATGCCTTAGTCTGCTGCACAGTTGACGGGCAGATACAGTAAGTAACTTACACAGATGCCCAATAACAGACGGTGATCTGAAACTGTTGAACTTTATCAGATACAGATACCCAAGTCTTAATTTTTATGAGACAGAAGGAACAGCAGTTACACTGAGTTTAATTCCAAGTTTCAAAAAAAAAAAAAAAAAAATCCAGCATTTCTTTCACCAAAAAAGATCCCAGGTGTTCCCTATGCTTAAGCTGACATGAAAAACTGTATATTTAATTTCAGGGGATTTAACAAAATAAGCTTCAATCAAAACATTAGCTCCTACTATCTCCAGTCACTGCTTATAGTAATACAGGAGATAAATGTTATGCTCAGTTGAGGTAACAAAATAATCAAATGCAATTTGACATATTATTAAAGCAAATACTCTTACTCTATAAAAAGGGGCATGAACCTTTTAATTAACTTGAACTCATAACCACAGTTTTGAGTGAACTTCCAAAATCAACCTACAACACCCATTTCTGTATTATAGTTATTTTTTCAAATAGCAATTGCGCAGCCTGGTGAGTCAACATTTGTTTTAAAAATAAAGATATTTATAGCTACAGATATAAAGATAAAGATATTTCAGATTAAAAAAAGCTTGACTAACGCCTGTCTGAAAACAGACAGTATAAACACTTTGTCGCTATTAGACATTCTGGCTGGCACACAGCATCCCAAGTGCTATAAACCTTGGGTCAAAAATCAGGACAGCTTTGTCATCTTAACATTGTATCTAAGTGAAACATCACATAATTGAAGCCATTGGGTGACTTAGGCTGTAATAAAATATTCTGAATTACTCGAGAAGCACTTGCCTCGTCTTTTGCCAACCCACACCCACTGACTGACTTATTTTCTTTTAACGTTACCCTACGCTCTAACCTCAGCTCTTAAGTATTATTTGGGTGTGGTTGAAAAAAAAAAAAAAAGCCAATTCCAAAAAAACAGGAAAAGAAAAAACAGATTAAAAACAAAAGGCATTTACTATCTTCTTCCTATGCCTTATCCCACCCTCCAAAGCCCACAGCATTCTTCCGAGATCCCTAACACAGCTTCTTATTTCACTTGTGAAATGCTGCCACTATTTTATGTTCGCCAATGCTATGTTTGCATCCCGCACAGTGAAACCCCAGTTCGTGCTCAACAAGCAGAACGATACAGTAATTTCTTTTTTTTTCTTTTTTTTTTTTTTAAAGGGTAAAACATACAACACTAAAGCATTATCCATCATCACTACAGGACAAGCCCTCCCACTTGACATTGTGGGACACAGGCTACCTATTTCTCTTTTGGCTCTCTAAAAAGATGACATATTCAACGCCTTGGTAACACTCTTCCCATCAGAGCAAGGGCAGCAGCAAGCAAGAATACGGCCCTTAACTTTTTGCCTAGCTGTGCTGAAGAGCTGGACTTCCCAGAGTCACGCAGGTTATCATTAGGGTTTTACCCTTCACATAGAGAAAACGAAAAAAGATAAATTAATCCAAACCTCACAGTATTTTAACTATTGCAGGAAGCCTCTTCAGACACACGAACAGCTCCCTGATTATTTTTTTACGTTCGCTTTTCCCCACACCCCACCTCTCCCACGCCGGCCGCTTTGCCCGGTACCACGCTGTACCAAAGGCTTCTCGGCCAAGGCGGTTCCGAAGAGCCGCGGCACCGGTGGCCCGGGCGGGTGCCGGTCTGACGGGCTCACCCCCTCCTCAGAGCGGGGCAAGAAGCAGGGGCACCCGCCCCCACCGCCGCACGTGAGCGTCCGGCTCTCGGGAACCCAACCCGCGCTCCCGGTTCGAAACCGGGAGAGCACCGGGGACCGCCAGGAAGGGACAGCGCTTTGATACCAGAAACCGCGGGGGCTCCGGGAGCGGACGGCGGTGCGGGACAGACCCAGGGCTGCTCACCGCGGCGACCCGCGGGGAGAAACCCCTGGGGTGGAGGCGCGCAGCGGCTCGCACGGACCCCCCGCCACCACCGACCCCTTCACGCCGCCGCAACGGCTCCCGCGGGGTTCCCCGGTCCCCCCCTCCCATGCGTTTATTGGGTTCTGGGACCGGCGGCGCTCCGAGCCGCAGCGGGAGGGCCCGGCGCCCCCGCTCACCCTTGGTGACTCTCTTGGCCTCCTTGTAGCGCGACCACAGGTAGCTCTTCATGTCGGGCGGGGGCTGCCGCTCCTGCTGCGGGGACACGGTGCAGTAGGGAGCGGCCCCGGCGGGCAGAGCCCCGCACCGCCGCCCTCCCGCCCGCCCCGCCGCCAGCAGGG
>JAOXJK010000001.1:59709205-59729249 GCA_025774025.1 Xenus cinereus | reverse complement strand
AAAAAAAAAAAAACCACACACACACCCACACACAAAAAAACCCCCCAAAACCAACAAAAACCCAGCCAAAAAAAGCCACGTGTGTTTGAGTGTGTAGTCCCAATGCTTTCAAAGATCATTCTCCTCCCCACTTCAGAAAACGTGCTTTTTAAATGCTAGCATATGCTTGACATATGTGATACAAATAAAAAGAAAACTCATTTCTTTTATATAATTCTGTTAGATAGAGCAACTTTCATGGGGTGTTTAATTCTGTATGAAGACCTGTTAGGCCAGTGGGTTATTCACACAAATCAAAGCAATCCCTGAGCGTTAGCAGCAAGACTAGAGACAGAACTAAAACATGAGGTAGTGGTGTTTAAAAATAAGTTGTTAAAACAACTCAACTTCAGACAACTCTGTCCTTTCCCCTGTCTGCTGGTCTCTGAGTAATGATTCAAATACTGGAAAATATGTGGTAATGTAAACTGGCATGAAGAAGCACACACGGAAATTAATTTTTCTTTATCTGGGGCCCATAGAAGATAGATGAAGATACATTCCTTATTCCAAAGGTTATCATTTTTTTTACTGAAACAGAATGTGATACATAGAAATAAAGGAAGTCAAACTATAACATTTTTTCTCAAATTGCACCTAACGTGAAATATAATCCTAAAGGCTAAGGTAACTTTAAATGTCCCATCTTAACCAGATCAGTCCAAGTGATCGTAGCTGCAAGATGACAAAAAAAAGACGTATCCAATACTTTACACAATGAACAAAAGAACTTAGACTTTCCCTCATGTTTCTGTCAGAACTGACCACATCTATGACACCTACTACAAACTAAAGCTGAAAGGTGCTTAGGTATGCTCAGCAGTTTAAATTAAAAAAAAAATTAAAAAAAAAAAGGAAACTCACAGCCAACATAAAGAGCTTCACAGATGAAGTGTCATTTGAGGAAGAATCTCAGAGGGGTGTCTTACTGCGTGGATAGAGCAAAAGATAGCATGGACTTAAAACTGAAAAGGCACGCAGTTGTGTTAAGTGCATGCCACATGCACTGATTTATATCTGGCATCCTACTACCATTCAGGGCCTGTGGGATTAACTGCAGTCTGAGCAGGGATAATATATACTATTTCTTTCAAGATAAACAGAATGCTTATGAACTAAGTGGTTTACTTTTGGCTGAAATTTGTGACCAGGAATAATTCAGAGAGAGGCTGCATATTATCCTCAGTTCACAAACACCAGCTCTATTAATACTGTTGAAGGTTCAGGACATGGATGCCATGTGATCTCCATACGCGCATACATAAAACACCCTTGAGAACCTGTTAAGTGTTTCACATATAGCATGTATGACAAATTAGATCTATAATTAAACCACTATCTAATTTCTTTGCTTTTCATAGTTTTGTTCACAGAGGAGAAACACGCAAATCTCCCTGCATCCTGCTCAGCCCTGTCAGCTCCTTCTCACGTCTGTGATTACTGAGAGCACTCAACACCTCCGAAACCACTCAGATAATAAAGACACTCCTGCTCTTAAGTGACTGCAGGATGGATTTCTAATCAGCTAGTACAGCTTTCAAGTAAAGCCTAAGATTGGGCTGACAGATACCACAGTTCATTAAAATCCCACTGAACAAAATTAAAATGCAACGCTACGAAAGCTGACAATGTCTTGCTGCAGCTCCTGAGGTACAATGTTCCAAGTGGAACAGCTTGGTAAGCAATAAAACCATCTGACAGATTGTAGCAGACAGTTGTTTAGTACAGAGGTGAATGACCTTGGGCTGACAGAATGGGCAAAACCGACATAGAAACAGTCTCTTGTGAAAGAATCACAAGTCTTTCCATCTTAAAAGACTCTGAGGAATGTTATTTTCTTCATCTTTAATATATTGCTTGCTTACATAATTTTTCCTAAATGTGTTCATAAAAATGATTTTGCTTTAAAGATCGCAGAACCATCAGATGCTGGTAACAGTTTTCAGCCGTTAATTGACCTGAGTCCTCTTTGAAACCATACCCTGTTACAGCCCCTTTAGTAAGCCAGTACCTTTCCCACCAACAAACCTTTCCGTATGGAAAATTCTTGCATACAGTAAATTCTTATGTATTTTTTCATTTTGATACTGGTTTTTAAAAAGAAGTGGAACCATGTTTACGTGCAATTATTTGGGAAAAGCATCTTTAACTATTGGGAGAAGGATCTTTTTTCCAAGCTATTTATTTGCTTCCTTTGCTTCTGTTGCAGCAAAACTAACACCATTTGAAATGAATTTGCCACATCCAATGTGGAAAAGCTAGAATATAAGCACACACTACCTATGTATCTTAATGGAAGGTTAAAACAAGAGTAGAAAAAGAAACATTAGTCTCTGTAGTGTTCCTCACAAACTGCAATATAAACCAGAGCTGAATACTTTAAATGTTACACTTCCATAGTAGAGCTGGGCAGAGAAGATTCTGACTGTTTAGTTCTGCCTGGTGAGCATCTGTCAGGCCTCCCCCAAAAAAATGCTTAATCCAAACAAATTACAAAATTTCCTGGTAATCCAAGTGGCACAATTTTACCCTGCCATGTGAGTTATTCCAGCCACTACATCAGACATCCTAAAAACTTGCCAAAACTCTAAACATGTTTTAATACCATTTGAAATATGGCACAGGAAATTTGTGTTTATGGCTACAGCCTTAAAAAAAAAAAAAAAAGAAAGAAAGAAAAAGGAAAATAGAGAGACCCAGTAACACGAAGAAAATCTAAACAGGGATGCAAGTTTTGTAGGTGCTTTTGTCTGAATTCCTAGCCTTGCAGCCTAAACTTGTATTGAGGAGAAGATTCAATAGCAATAAAAGAAATAAAAATGTACCTTGCTTTTTGACATTAAATACATTTTGAACCATATATCCACTTAGCAGAAGATTTACCAGAGGGGTTAGAAGCCCATCTCTGTTAATACCATCTGGTAAAGTACATGCTACCTATTATGACAGGTGAGCACTTACCCAGCATCTGGTCTAATGGGAAGTCTGATTCTGCAAGGTAAAAAATAAGCAACCTTGAATTATTTTATACCAGATCTGAAAATAATAATGCTAGCAAAGCAGACACAACCAGCTGTGTGTCTATCTAAATTTATAGTGTACAGGAAATGCAAACAATACAGAGACAGCCAAAGTGTCTGGAAGGAGGATGGACGGAGGATGGAGGAAGGACTTCCTAGACATCTCTGCCTGGCACTACACTCAACCACTCCCACTAGCTCTTGCACAGCCTCGTTTAACGCTCATAAAAAAAACATACAGAGCTAAGACAAGTCCACCAGGCTCTGTTCTACCTCATGCAACTACATTTAATTCAATTTAGCATTGTAAACATGTCATAAGCACCTAGCCAAATAAGCCTAGATATACCCTCGATTTGGCCAGGACAATCCCAAAATGCAGATATCGCTTCTATAAGAGCCAGGACATGATTTCATCATACCTTACACTTACAGAGGATTTTCTATCCCCACTTTCAGTACATGCTTGACAAGTCATCCTCAAAATGGCAGAAGAGGACAAAGAAAAACAAAACTATCGAATTCAGCACTTGCACCAGGTCACCACTTAATGTGGGCATTTTTCCCTCTCCAGCAGAAGTCGCTGGAGGGACATCCTTCTGGCCCTGTCACATAATAATGCCAGGGAGCAAGCTCTGGTCAAATGACATTCCACAAGAAGCAGAGCCCATATATATCAAGCAAAAAATTTGTTGCCCTGGTTTCCAGTGCATGGACTGCTTCCAAGTAATCTGAAAACTAATCCAGCTGCAGCAGCCCAGAGCTCCTATAGGCTAATTTATTCCACTTCTAGCTAATAATTCAAAATATCTGCCTCTGGGCAGAGCAAATTAGCCAATACAGAACCTGGTGCTGTCACACCAAACTGCTTCTGGTCCTAGCAGAAATACTGGAAAGGTAGCCCAGGCATCTCTGTATTATAGCAGTCTGAATTAGAACAGCTCAGCAAGAATGTTTCTGGACTGCACAGCCAAGGAGGCATGGGCCAGAGCGTCCTCCAAGTTGCACCAGTTGACGCTGCCCTTTCACTTTCAAAGATCAAACACCAAGGAGTTCCAAGCCCAGGAGCTAGGAAATTCATTCCCCAAGAAATGCCTCACCTTATGGCTGCAGAAACAGAAGATGTCATAGTGTTTGCTATCTTGGCTCCTTGTCACATCATGTCATGAGACTAGGCAGGACTGGGTTTCCCCCACACACACGCTATACCCAACCAGAGCTCAGTAAACACCTGCCTGATAATCTTATTTTCAATGACTCCGTAAGCAGGCAAGGAATAAGAGGCTGTAAGGCATCAGCTGGCAAGATTCCCCCCGTACCTGGGGAATTCAGTTGTTCTCACTCACCCAGCTGGGCAGAGATAACACTGACAATAAATGTGAAAAGCTTGGGGAAAATGGTGAGCAGCTCTAAACAGCCTAAGGAAACTTGAATTAGGTTTCAAATTCCTCACATACCATAAAACATCGTTTCCTTTACAGACAAATTTAGGTGACGTGATCATATATATCAATAAATGATTATGTCATTTATTGCTCAACATTTTATATAAAGACCTCACTTTTTACTGTTCTTGAGATGACTCGAAAACTCTGCCAGCTGCCCTTGATCTCCAACTAAAAGACTAATCTTGCCATGCAAAGTGTAACCTGGATAGAAGAAAAAGGGAAATATCCTTCACCCCCCAAAAATCTCAAGCCAAAGACCCTAGTAATAAAAAAAAAACCAAACCACCACACACATCACAAGAACCGAACTACTAATTTATTTTTTTCCCCTGAACACAAGTAAGCAAAAGGAAATTTCAGCTCTAAAAAAGATATTATTTTTGATGGACATTTTGTTTGCCTGAATAAACTTAACTGATTAAATAAAGTTACATTGAAACATGATACGAACACAAGCTGTGTATGGATGACGTACCGTAGCCCACTGGGCTCACTCCAGCTTTGCCCAGTGGCACCTTCAGGGAGGTTCAGCCAAATTCCTGTTGAGCACAAAGTACAATTAGATTTAAATTGCAATTAAATTGCAAGAGACTTGCAACTTAGCTGCAGTCAAGCAGATTTTCAGAGAGATATTTGTAGCACATAGGACACAGCCTCCCATTTCCAGTCCCTGTTCTAAACCAGAATAGTTTGGTTAACCATTTATGCTTTTTCCTAGACAATCTCTACTTGATATTTCAAAACAAAGAAAAAAAAGCCTGTTGTAACAACCTTCAAGTCCACTTACTGAAAAGTCAAAACCTACTGAAAACAGTCATATTAATATTGTATGAAGTTTCCGCTTAGTAAAGATAGTGCCTATAATTTTAAAAAGCCTTTAAAAAAAGGTGGGCTTACCTTCTTTTAAACAATGTCAACATCTCAAAGCCAAGTGACCATGTAGGGGTGTGCAGGGCTGCTTAAAACTAAATATATCAGACTTACACTGTTAAAATGCAGAAATAAATACTCCTGACCCATATCCATCTCTGGGTTAAAACATACTACTCAGTAAAACTAATGAGTTCAGCAACAGCGTGCTGATAGACTTACGTCTGTTCTCTACTAAAAGAGAAATAGATATGATATGTACATACCATATCAAACATATAGAAATATTTTCTTCTTGTTTCTGCAAGTTTTGGAAAACTGTGATATAGATCAGTCACATTTTTTTACCCTCCAGTTTATGGGAGCTTCCTCCAGCATCCATTGCTCTTGCTTTGGAAAATCCAGAAGTTACCATCCAGTTACACAACCATTTGCCTGAAACTACTCTCACACTGTAATGCTAACTAGTCAGGAAGGAAAGGATATTTTAATGTTATTAGCATAAACAAGATTTAAATAATAAAAAATAAAGAGGAAAAACTCAGCAAGGAAAAGAAATGACATCTTACACCACTGGATTAAAATAAATGGGCGTTAAAGCAAGCATAAATTGTACTTTACACATTTCAACTTACACCCTGTTACAGAAACGTACAGGTGATCTCAGGCCTCATTTACTTGGAAAAATTGCACTGGTTTAACTTCATCCAGTTTTCAGATGCTGTAATTAAAGCTGTATGAAATTATTATGTTGGTTTAAGAATTTTTTATTGCAATTTACCCTATATCAACAGGATATCATTTCTGTCCTAAAGCAAAACATGAACCCATATCACAATAAGTGTCCACGCTGCTTAGTTACACTTGCGCAACCTTTTCATAGCCTCAGCACAAACGCTAATGAGAATGCACTCATCACACTGCTGCCTCTTCTCTGATCCTTATAACACACACCTCATTTGATTACAATAACTAGATTTTGTTCTATCCAAATCAAATTAACTGTTTGTAATATCTTCTGCGTAAAAAAACCTTTTGCCCTTTGTTCTGATTTGTCTGTGTCTGAAATGAGTAACCTTCCACACAGTTAAGGAAAAGAGGCATTTTTTAAAAAAAAAAAAACAACAAAACATCTCAGTGCTTCACACTTGATAGTGTGGTATGGCTGCATTCTTTTTACACTTGCTTTAAGTTTGATATAGTAACACAACAGGAAGTTGTTGGGTTTTTTAAACACGGTCTACTACTTTTGCCCCAAATAAAATCATTAACAAATAACAACAGCTGTGTCAACACATATTACTTTAAAAATATGGCCTAAGATAGAACTATCAATTTTAGTTAAATTTGTTTAAAGCCCCATTAATTTTGGCATAAAATCTCATGTTGCTGCGAATGAAAAATATGCCCCTACCAATTTCAGGAAAGAAAATAAAAAAGAAGAAGAAAATAAAAAAAAAAGAAGAAAATCAAAGAAAACCTCTTTTTCAATACTCAGAAGGTTGTACTACAGTTATGACCCCACCATTAAAATATGCAAGTCTTGGGATACATTATCAGCTCTGCAGATACTGTTTTAGCTGCAAGTATGACACATGCTCACTGAAGGCAACAGAAGTCAAGAGCAGCCATGTCTGTCCATCCTGTGAAGATCTTCTTCAAAGAACTGAATCAAATGGATCTGACCCTCCACATCTTTGCTACATGACATCAGCTCCTAAGAGTTAATTGATCAATTAATCATATTTTTTTCTGAAATGTAGCACATAAATCTTTCATTTAGCCTTTATCTTCCACAGAACAATCAGGTGTATGTGAACATTTTAATTTATCTTCCTTCTAAAAATGAGAATCACTTCCCTGAATCATAGTTGTACTGCACTTTTAACTAACTTCAGCATAACTACACTAGGTCTGTAACCTGCGAAGACTTATGGATACACTTGACTTAGCAATTTGGCACAAGTTTTAACTACTGCAAAGCTTTAACTACTCCTTGCACAGTTATTCACTGAGGTAAGCCTTCACAGGCACAAGAGCAAGGAACACAAGATGCAGGAACCATGTCTTGCCAGGGCATAATGCTAAAATAGCATTATGGAAGTAGTGACTGACATTCAAAGAAGTCAGTGAAAGTATAAGTTTAAAAGCATGACTCCTTCCTCATAACTTTGTCCATAACGTTACTAAGCAACATGAATTTGCAGGCACTCTATTGCTGCACTTACAGTGATCTCAGATAAAATTGGTACAGCCTCAATCTGCAATCTAAGTAATTTCTGAACCCTATAATCAGTTTTATTGGAAGAAGGGCTCAGACTATTTCATTTCACATTGAGTAAATAGACAGTTAATTTATAGTGTTTTCATATTTTCTAGTATGAAATTAAATACATGTTTTCCTTTGTTCTCTGTTTTCTGATATATTAAGCAGCAGATGCCCAGCCAAGAAATCTCAATACCCTAAAGAACTGAACCATATGTTGTAGAACTTACTGCACAATTGCTGAGTTGATGACAGCAGTCTCACAGAAGCACAGAAGAAATACCATCAGTGGTGGCAATCACTGCCAGGTCATTCTGTAGGGAGGATGTGGACTTGGCAACGATGTCCAGATACATCTGCTGGCCAAACATGGCAAGGTGAATTATATACTGCAATCAGCATAGAGCAAGAGCACCATAAAGCCAATGAGCCTGTTTATTCTGGGAGCTTCTTACTGATAAGAATTATACACAGAAGAAATATGGCATTATAGCCATCCAGTGTGTCACTGTGCCACCTGGCAAGCTCATGCATGGTGTATATCTTACATGAATTAAACACTCCAAACATTTTTTTAATAACCCTGCCAGGAAACACCATCACTCTCTAAATCAATGATAATTCACCCCACCTGAAGAACCTTACTTTCTTGTGTACCCTTAGTTTCTAGTGTTTACAATTCAAGAATTTCTCACGGAAATCAATTTTTGGCAAATAACTGAAGGTATCTTCATGTGTCCTTTAGATCAACCTTATAAAAATTCAAAGAGATACAGAAAAGCTTCTGCATTTCAGAGTTCAGGAAAATTTAGTATCAACATGATAACACTTAGAGAACAGCACGTGAAGCTATGACAAATCTCTGTCATTGCAGTGTAACATACATCTTTGAGTGGCAAAGTTACGAAATAAGACCTTAGAGTCTTGATCATGCACAACTGAAATCAACAGGAGTTCTACCTCAATTTCAGTGGGAACAAGCCAAGAGTTAACTACTGTAGGCTATATTTCCAGAACTGTTAAATGCTTAGCAGCTCTCACTTAATAACAAGAATAATTATGAATTGCTGAATGCAGATTGAAGTCTGGTTTAAGATTTGCCTCATGTCCTATTGAGCACTGATATCTTTTGAAAATTTGCATGCCTACTGATAGGTCTAAATTCAGATAATGGGTTCCCTTTGAAATTTTACTCCAAGGTGTACACTAAAAATCTATTACAACCTATTAACACACCATTCTTAAAACACAAGTTACTCAGAAAAATCTAAAGCCATACACAGACACACTTGCTCTTAAAAACGTACTGCCAATCCTTTTAAAGAGCTAATTAGTTTTGCACTATGGATAATTTCAGCACAACATCCACTGCATTCTGCTGCTTCTTTAAAACAACCATATAGTTTGCATTGCTATTAATAAAAACTCACAGCAAGAATCCTTCACTGCTTTAAAAGTGTCTAGGTCCTGTAGCTGAATTAATTGGTACAAAACTATTGCAACAGATTTCAGCATGTCTCTTTTGACTGTTCCTGTCTTTTGGGAGAATGCAAAAAATTCACTTCCCCCTCTCTCCTCCGTAGCTTTAATAAGCCTAACTCAGCCATGACAGCATTTTATCTTACACAACATCTCGTCAGATCCAAAGTCTATTTTTCTATCCTAAATTTTATTACTGTCTGCTTTTGTTACATAATCATTCCTACAGGTGTTTTCATAACCTGTAGCCTGTTGTATACAAGCAGAATGAATAGGTAAAAAAAAAAGAAAAAAATCATTATTATGTAAAATCCTCAGAAGTACTTCTTTATATTTAACCCTCCAAAATCAATACCATAGCTCTGGATAAATAACATAGCGGTATAATGGCTTTATTGTAGCATCCATCAGTATCAGATTGCTGACAATTATCTGTGACTCAGAAACTGCACAGTTTTTCCATCTGTCATAGCAGTTCTCATACACTCTAAAAATCATTTTGCCTTCAGAAGTACCGAGAGTTACAACTGCATGCTGACTTGCTACCTTTCAGACAGAAATGAATAAAAGATAGCTTACAAAAACCCCTTCATAAACCTTTTTTACAACTTTTATTCAACACATAGCTATACTTTAAGCAGCATTGCATTCTATAGCTAGGTTTGTGCAGCCAGGTCATTCCCTACCTAGGATACTCTCATCCTACCAATGTTATTTATCGTTGGTGATGCACCCTTTTTCCTATTAAATATCCCATTCTCCTTCACACAGAATATTCAAGAGGTAGACAATTTGGGATTAGATCTGCAGAAGGACTGATATGGTGACAAGGAAACAATTTTCAACAGCCTTGCCACCAAATGAAACACATACTTTTCACTAAGGCTGAAAAAAAGCTCCCAATACAGAAGGATAGTGAGGCAGCTATGCCTGAAATGCTCACGCACCAAGAGATAGAACAGAGAGTCAAATAAGATAGCACTTACAATGATTGAGAAATGCCAGGCTAGAAGCACATCAGAAGAGTAGCTGGGCATCTAATCCTGGGTATTCAAACAACAGATATTCTCACTCATCCCTGTTAAAGCTGTTCTACTTTGCATACAATAATTAAATCATTCGGCCCACAAATAGAAAGGATGGTCTAACATCATAGAAAATACCTGAAAAGGAGTTTTGTGACTGGTGTACTCCAGAACCAAGAAACCAAGTCCCATGTAGAAGAACAACGCATCCTAGAGAAAAAGAGCTTTATCCTGATCAAGACTTCGTTTATTTTTCTTACTATTATTTTTTTATTATCATTTATAACATCCTGCAGCTCACATACCAAGCAGCTCATGCTATCTGCCACTTTTACAGTGATAAAAGTACAAGAGGTTGCTAGAGCTTCCTGAATTCACACCAAAGTAGCAGTAAGAAGAGAGAGATTTCATACTTGTCTGCATAGCTAGAACATCTAAAAACCAGGTGTTTCACTACCCTCTAACTCAAAGCAGGAAACACCACTTCAGAGTCAAAACCCTAAGCACACAAAGAGGCTCTAACTACCTTAGGTAGCCCGCAACCTTTCTTCTCTACAAAAATCTCTGTTATCACAGTCATCCATCCACACCCCAGACTTCAGCTGCCAGTGTTCCAGTCATGCTCTGATACCGCACAGCTGCGTAACCTGGACCAGGGTCCTGTGAGAACAGCTGTGAGAAGCCTTATTTGTGCCTCCACCCACACACATCACACCCGTCTCCTGAACTGCATTTAAACTCAGACCTGTGCCTTAGTCCTCACGTACCCTGTGCTCTAGGTACACCTGGCTTAGCCAAGGTGCCCTCCTCGTGAGATTCAGATCCACCTGGTCAATATAGACTATCATTGTTCAAAGTCTAGTAAGGAAAAAATTAGGGTCTCATCCTTAAAATACATTTCACAGTCCCAATACAAGGATCTTCATTCTTTTTAAATATACTTAGGCATACAATTGGTATGGAGGTTTTATGTTGATATAAACCTGAATTTTACAATATTATTTACAAAAGAAATATTTTGCCTTACCCTGAGAAAGCTCAAAGATTTTTTTTTCTAATTAACATTATTTCACTATTTATTTTCAAGGTACATTTGGTTTGACTTAACCTGTAAGAAACAAATGCCAGAGATAACAAATAAATTACACCTCCAGCTATTCACTGAGATCTTGGCACTTGTTTCTGTACAGTCAACAAGTCTAGAGTTCACAGGCTACTGCCGTTTACTTGGGGTGTCTCTGAGTGGAGGAATAAGGACTCTTTCTCCTGTCACAAACGAATGCTGCTGAAAGGTTGTCTACTAACCTCCCTAGCAGTACCACAAAGAGCCGTTTTCTGGGACACAAGAAGAGAGAAGTCATCCAAGGGGGTGGTAATTTGTATAACCACGCCAAAAAAAACCAAAACCAAACCAAAACATAAAATAAACAAAACCAAACCCCAGAGAAATACTTATTTTAAATACACACGTATATATGTGCAAAATAAATTTGAGTAATGGCTCTCTCCGGTCTTAATGTCTCCTTATGGGGATGAACGTATAAAGGCGATGCTAATAGGACAGGAGAATACGATGATAAAACATTTCTTATTTTAAAGGTAGGAGGAACAACTGTAACTCAGCGGTTTGCACATAAAGACCTGGCAGGGGTGGTCTCTTTAAAGGACAAGCTCTCTATGTGCCACCAGGGCGAGCTCTCGCTCAGCAAATCCAGCTCCGCAACTTCGGGTCCTTCCCTCTTCCCGGGCTTGCAGGCTGGGGAGGGAACAAAACCCCACGTTATTTAAAGCTTAAAGCCTTCTGTTCAAAGCTCTTTGTATCTCACTGCCTCGGCTCTTGAGCAAGACCCCAGTGCCGGTGCGCAGAAATGGCATTTCCCAAGGATAACTAGACAGTCAACTTGGTGGACGTGGGCTCTACTCCGAAAACTTTTAATATCCCTTCGCGCGATAAGAACTCTGGCTAAGCTGGCCCCAACAAGCTGGAAGCTATCCCGACACGTCTGGGTGACGCTATGCAGAGGGTAACGCCAGCCAGCAGCTCCTCAGCTGTCCTCACGCCGCCGCAGCTGCTCTGCGCTCCCCGAGTCCAGCTTAGCCCTGGTGACCTGCACCAGCTGAAGGTCTGACACCTCCTTATCAACTGTGCTTTGCTGCCAGGGGTCCCCAGTTGCCATCCTCACTGGAGGGAAGCAGAAGCGATACTCCTTCCGCCAGGGGTTTGCGGGGCCCATTTTGCTGCAGGTGTTGACAAGCTCCTCTTCATTTAACAGAGTAATGTCCTCTTCCACAATCAGAGTATTTGACCATTTTGGCTTGTCTCTCCTTTTCTTTACTAACACTTCAGCCCGGCATAGCATGGGAGCATGTGCGTAACTTCAAAGATGCGAATGGTTTCCTTGATTTTTAACTGGAATGCGTATTCTGCTGCAGTTGACCCTCTAAATCCAATCGTAGACCACAAGGTGGAAGCTGCTGTGGAACCAAAGGAAGCTCATTGCACGTGCCACCACTTGGGCACTCATTGTGGCCAGGCATTTCAAGCTAAGGCTTTCTTCAGCCTCGGAGAATAGCAATTACATATTAGGGTAAGGCTTCACTCTTTTAAGAAGAGTGATATTCCCTCTGTTATGTTTTTTATTCTTAGCCACAGAAATATCTTGCTGCAGGTGCAGATTTCCAGTGATACTGAAACTTACAGAGGTTTTAGTATTTGAAGACTCAGGGAGGGTTTTACAATGACCAAAACATGGTTACTTTGTCTGTAAAAACATTCTTCTAGTTACAATTCTTCACCTTAACAGACTTTACCCTTTATTCCAGGCTCCTTAAAACCCATTCTCTTCTGTCAATTCCTCTTTTTCTAAGAATACAGAGCATTAAACTTCAAGGAACACCTTGCTGACTTCAAAAATGCTGACGGGGAGAAAATCCCACAGATTACTGACTTTGTACTAAGAGGACCAGCTGCAGTGTGATCATGGGTCTCAGGAGGAATGGGGTAAAGATGACTAAAGGCCAAACAATATCTGAAGAACAAACACTTTCTTCCAAACTTAGAGCAGAGCAGAAATAAAAATTAAAAATACTTGAAGTATGAAACTGATGTCAGTATTTAACATTTTTAAAATAGGTTAATGTTACAAATATAAAATGGCAAAAAATACAAATGAAGGGTCTTCCTAATGATGGTGGTGTGAATAACAGTCTCGATAATGAAAGAAACATTTATACCAGAAGTGCTTGCTGAAGGAACAACTTGGACCGCAGACCTTTAGATGTTTAAACGCCAGCTCTGACCATGTGTGTAGCACACCTAACATCTGTGACTTTCATCAGACTTCTAGGACTCGCACACCAGTGTAAGTACTACATCTTCTGCAAGTGTAGCATCTGAAAAGTTAGGCATTTCAGACCAAGTTCCTACAAGATGCTGGAAATTCCTGAACTTTAAAGACACAGAAAGTTATAATTCACCTCTAGTTCCTTCTTCAGACATATGGGTCCAAAATTGCTGTTTTCAAAATGCTTCTCCAGCAGTTACATAGCCTTGAAACCACCGAAGCTCTGTCAGCATCACAGTTTTCATTCTGGAGTTCCCCAAACACTCTTTTCTGGTACTGCAGATGCTTATGGTGTCAAGTAGTGACAAAACTAGCTCATTCCTGACCTTAACAAATCAAACTTCCCTCCGTCTTTCATGCCAGAGTGATTTTGGTCAAGAAAGGAAGCCCAGAACACACTTAGTAGAGCAGGTTTCAGAAGAAAGTAGAGATTGCTGCCTTCCTTCAAAAACCAGCTGGTATTCATAGCATTTACATTGGTCTTATCCAGAGACTCGGTGATTAAAATATTTATCCAAGCGGAAAGAAATTTCCGCTAATTCATTCTCTAGCGTATTCACCCTCATATCTCTCACCACCCTCAACAGTTATCTAAAAATAGTGGGGAAAAGGAAGAAAAGGTTGAAACCATACAGGTAACATGCAGCATGTTTCATGGCAGTTGTTCCATTTTTTTTTTAGTGGATGAAGGACCAATTTGACCGAACATTATAGTGCCCAAGGCTCCCTGTGGATCTGGTTCTGACTGTGTTCTGCACCCACTGTGCTCAGGCCCCATGGCATTCCAATTATTCAAGCTGATGAAGCTCATATAAAACTTATACAGTTCCTAAGAATGGCCATCTCAGATCAGCCCGGTATCTTGTCTCCAGCAGTAGCCAACTGTGGATGCCCTAGCAAGAACAGAGGACAAAAGGAGAACAAATCAGTAAAAGCCCAGACTGTTCCTGCTCATGTTACTTAGCTCACTATTCATCTACTGATTTAATTGGCTTTTTCGTAAGTAAACAAAGAGGAGTTGTCTCAATATTAATATTGAAACAACAAAAAAAAAAATTAAAATAAACCAAAGGGTTTCTCAAGTCTTTAAATAAATTGAAGGGTGCTGTGGCATACTAGATCTCAGGATCTGGTCTGAGGGTGTACCAATGCTGTTTCATATGCTTTTTTTTTTTCTCCCTGTTGTTTCTGAGGAAACTAGAAGTAAAATAGACAATAGGTAATAGGTAAAGTGAGAGCACTGATATTACTGTAACAATTAAAAAGCAACATTCCAATTTAGTGTCATTGTTAAGAGTGACCTGTGCATTGATACAAATTTTGGTAGTTGCAGAATACTTTGCCATGCTCAGAGATTACCGAAGCATGGTGTGTATATATTTATATGAATAACACCTAATAACACGACACATTACAGACACTGTATCATAATTGTTACAGTTGTGCCAAAGTATGTTGCTTCTGCCTAAAGAATTCCAACCAGCTAGAAATCAAAGAAATCAAGAAACCAGAATTTCAACCAGCTAAAGGTGAATTCCCACTACCACGATCTCCAGAGAGTAACAGGATAAACTTGCCTATTGCTCCAATCTTTAATCTTAAAATTAATGCAATAAGGAATACATCTCAGCAGGAAGCACCTGTTTCTGCGCAAGTGGATATTTTCATAGTCCCTCTTTATCTTGTAGTCAGTCCTGTTGTACCTCGTAAAATCTTTCCTTCTGCTCCACATCTGACTTTGCCATCTTCAATGGTATCTGCCATATCTATCGCCTATTCTAGTGGAGGTCAAAAAATCCAGGAGGGATTTAGAGGAGGGGGAGCTGGAAAACCTCCAACCAGGACAGTGGGCTCATGCCTAACTGGATCCAGGACTAGACCCCGCTGCAGCCCACCAAGCAGTTCTTTAGACAGCAGCCCACTGTCATTGTCCATTGCCAGAGTTCAAGGAAGATGCTGCTTCTCTCAGCCTGTGATGGGATCACGGATACATACATGAATAGCTTCATAGGGTAAGGAAGGTGCTTGCTACAGCTCATGGTCAGTTGACCTACGACCAAATATGTTTCATACCACTCTCCAATGCTTATTACTCTCTGGAAACTGGGTTTACACGCTTGTTAACATCATCACATCAAAAAACGATACATCAGACCCTGGCCATCTAGCATCGTCTCTACGATACACTGTGGGAAGAGTCAGATTCACAGCCCCAAAATAAGTTTAGCTGTATGGATCCTTGGCAGCTTTCTGGTGAGATTCACCGATACTCAGCTGCACAAACTGCTGAATTTCAGAAGCCCAGGAAAACAGGAGCAAAAGCAGGAGGTGAAACTACTGTTGCTAATAGAAATCTACTAACAGCTGTATCAGGGAAGCTGATGGGCCTGCATTTATTGCAAAAAGAAAAAGGTTAAGAAGTTGTCTTCTATCTGAGCACCAGTAAGATACAAGCGCAATGGGCTTACTGTTTTCTTTCACACATGTATAATTCAAAGTACCTCAAGTCTTAAATTCCACTTTGGATAGTTTTCTCATACAGCATTCTGCTGAGTCCTGAAAATACTGAATGTATCTAGCAAGTTACATTAATTATAACTGGAGAAAAAAACCCAAATTTTTCATAAAACAAACCATATTGCAGTTTCTTTGCAAAGAATAAAATATTTGAAGAAACAATTCTAAAGATGCTTGTACATTAAGCTGTAGAAGATTTGGCCACATAGCCTTTCACAGTAAAGGAATGAAAGAGGTAACCTTTTCATTAGGATTCTCAACTCTTAAAACTAGAGCACAGCTGGAATCCCTCTTTGGTGGAGATTAATAGTTCTGAGACTAAGTAATTAGATGCATTAGGATGTATTTTTCCTCACCGGGAAAAGGTTTAAGTCAAAACATGGTATTTTGGTCAATAGAAGTTCTTGATAAAAAGCAAGAAGGTAAGAATAATTCATAGGATGGACATTTAGTAAAGCTGTCACTGTTTTCAAAGAATAGTACTTTAGTCTTGCTTGTATGTAATTACTGTTAAAATTTTCTAATATTTGGATAATCAGCTTGAAAACCTAACTAATGGCAGCTCTTTTTTTTGTTTCATATTCACACCCAGTCCCAAATATTGTAGACTTAAGTAAGTAAGTCTTAAGTGTGTATGTCTTCAGTTTGTGCTGTATATATTTAGTCCCTGAAGAAGACATTGCCGAGGAAAATAATACTAACTCTCAATGTATTGTTTTATAAAGATACAAACAAAGCTCAAATTACAGAGAATGTGGATAAGTAGTTCTTCATATTTCCAATGTATTATCATATAAGAAACATGGGACTCAATTTGGTGGTACAAACTTCAGACTGCATTAATTATTCTCAAATAAAATCACTGACACTTCTTTATCAAAAGCAGTATGACAGTAAATGGCTAATTAGCAGTGACACACATTACAGCACTTTTACATTATCCATGAACAAAAACGGAACTTGCATTAGTTACAGATTTCAATTTAACTCTATACTAAAAGAGCCAAAATTCTGACAATGCAAACTCATTGTTTAGTTTTATGGCTTCCTTACATTTACACTTATGTACAGTGTCTTTGTCCTATGTTACACCCCAGCCCACCACCATCCACACCAGGATATCACCTTCTCCTAGCCATAAACTCCTGCTCTTTACCATGCTCCAGTCTGGTGCATCCTGGACCTGATATAACTACAGAGAATTTTGCTGGGCTAGAGAGTTAAATCAGCTCAGTCTGACATACAGCAAAGCTAATTCAGTGAAAGGAGACTGTCTCTCTATTACAGATGGAGCCCAGGCAGATTAGCTGGCTAATTCAGCTGGTTAAGTCAAATACCCACGGTCGGGTCATGTGAACTCCTCTCAGTTTATCTCTACAGCTATTTCTGGCAAAGTAATACTTCTTGGTTGCTACAACTTACAGCTGGGATCATGGGGCACACTTCAGTGAGCTGACTTCCCCACAGACACGTGGATGACCTGGTAAGGTTGCATTCAGAGGACTGGAGAGGGGCTTGCTCTACTGTTTGCATGGAAGAAGACGCTACCGGTATTCTGTTTCTCTGATCACTGCACGCCCCTGAAGTTTTAGTTAACAGAGCAAATACAGCACTTAAATACTCTGTTATTTCAATCATTATGCACACGATCATCAAAGTATATCTAACTGCTTTACAGAACCCTTCGATATAATTAAGTTGCTGAAGAACTGTTACCTCTTAATGGTTACATCTTTCCTTTGTTATCAAATCCTGAAAGGTGATACTCGGACTTCTTAAAAAATGACAGTAGTAGTCAGTGCAACTAAAACTTTAAAACTCCCTGAAGTTTTTAAAGCAGAAATTAAGCTAAATTAATAAATTTTCAGTGGAAATTCTACTCAGATTTACTTAAAACATTGACATCAATATTTGACAAGAAGTTCATAGTTTTAAAACAGATAAAATAAAGTATTTTTAGAAGTTTAATATTCAAAGAAAATATTTTCATCAATTGCCAAGTCCGTGTAAAGAGTCACAACTTTCTTTGTGGGAGCATAAGTACACAGCTGCCTCATTCTTTCCTATCAGTTCTGTCCTGGGTAATCCAACTGGGCTTTCATGAAAGCAAACAATATAATCTACATAAAGCAAGCAATGCTGCTAAACACATTCCACTTCTTACTAGTCTGATCTCTAAATTCAAAGCACAAAACACAGGTTTATCAGGTTTCATATCTCCTTCACAAGCAACATTCTACTTTGTATAATCATAAGAGCAAAGTAACCAATAAAATTTGGATCCCACTAAACTTAATCTAAAATCTCTGTTGGTTTAGCACAGTCAATAACAGAATTGGTTTGCATTCTTACTATTCCAGTTACCAAAGTTCAGAAAGATTGTCACGAAGCATTACATTTTCCCACTGCCAACAAAATGATCGCTAAAACAGAATTGCCAGAAAAACCTGCTAATGCAAGGATCCTACAAGACAAAGATAAATTTACTCTGTGAATCCCTATGTCCCTCAAATGCCTATTCACAGTCATAGAGCAACATATCTCACTCTGGGAATCATGCAGACGTAATTAGGGAATCAAATCCTGAAACCGCTTGTAGGTGAGTTTTAGAAAAACACAAACGTTGTTTGCTCAGACTCCCAAATAACTAAATTGTGTTTTCAATTAAGACTACCATTTGGAAAATAATTCTCCAAGTTCACTCAGGTCTCCACAGAAACCTGATAGACTTTTTTTACTTACAACCCTGACACTGACATCTCATACTTATTTTTCACGGTCATTCTTACATATATTTTTGGAGAGTAACTTTCCTTCATATTTCTTTTATAATTTGTGATCAATGAAGCAGCAACTTCTGAAGAACATCTATCGAAAGTGCAAATCATACCGAAAAGCTTCATGACTTTTTAAATAGGTCATGATCGAATCTTGGCTTGATTATGAACCCAACGATAACCATTATTTACTGTAACACGGAGGCTCCTTTCCAAGTCTATAAACTTTAATTATCAGTAGGACAAAAAGGTACAACACTGAGTTTTAAGGCCAAAAAAAAAAAAAATCTATCTGGCCCATTGTATAACTAAAGATGATAAGCTAATTTTTGCCAAGACTTTCTGCTACTGATAGACTAACTTCAGTATTCGTGAAGTTGGACACACAGTGAGGGGTTTTTTTTAGTTTTTTGTATTGACCATCTCAGATAAAATAGCTTACGAATACATTCCTCTCCAAGTACAGAGTTCATTAAATCACTGCTTGACAGGTTTTTTCCCCCCCCCCCCGATCTAATGTTGAACATGTGTAAGACAAAACAGGTGACAGGTACGTGAAAGCCAAGGCAAACTTTTCCAGGAAACTGAGGGGAAGGTGGGAGTGGGGGACATCAAATATTTCAAGTAGCGTATTAACATACAGAATAAGTGTAATATATTTAATCACTGGTCAGCCTTGAGGACTTAAAAACCTGACGTGAACAGCAATGCACTGCAGAATTTGCACGTAGTGCGCTTCATTTTACAAACTGAAAGGGACATTTAAAAAAGGATGGGAACATCCCATCTCCTGAGCATCAGGCCTACCTTTTACTGCTCCACAGATACCAGCTCCTTTTCACACTGACCCTCCCTGACAGGAGAGCAGCAGTTTGCACGCCCGCTCCCCCATCCCCTCACACTGGCGGCTGATGCAGCAGCTGCAGCCTCTGCTTCCCAGGGGGAGGGAAGGGCCGCTCATGGATAAACAACAGCCCCGAGGGTAGGTGAAGGAGAGTTAATAAGCTCGCTGGAGGATGGTCACCCTAATGAGCACTGGAAAGCAGGAAAACAAACCCGCTAGGCACACAGCTCGCCTTGTCCTCCGTGAGCGTGACAGCCCCCACAGATGAGGCCGCGGGAAGGCTCGGCTGAAGCCAGCCAAGCTCTTTCACGGCCCTGTGAAGCACTAGCCACGCTAGAGAGGAGCAGAAAGCCAAGGTCTGGCCAACAGGGACAACAAAAAGGCTCTCACGGGCCTGGTGGGGGGGGGGGGGGGG
>JAOXJK010000001.1:59693291-59709105 GCA_025774025.1 Xenus cinereus | reverse complement strand
GGGGGGGGGGGGGGGGACACCTGTAATGGCGCCCTCCACCCAACCCGCTCCGCGCAGCTCCCTCGCCGCCCCGGCAGGAGGCGCTGTGCGCCCCGCCACCGCGGACTACAGCTCCCGGCGTGCCACGCGGCGCGACGGCGCATGCGCACAGCGCCTGCCTCACAGCTCTGCCCGCAGTAGGAGGTGGTGGACTGAATCCCTACCCGGTGGCTCCTCTGCCGGCGGCCCAGGCCCGGCTCTGCTTCCGCTGCACTGTTTATGATTGCCCTACCCGTAACTTTTCGCTCCGTTTTGGTAGCCGCGGATTGGGGCAGGCCGCCGCGACCGGAAGCGCCCGTTGCCGTAGCAACTGCCTCCCCAGTAAACATCCCGGGTGCCCCCGGAAGCGGTCGGAGCGGGCCTCCCATGTGGAGATTGTCCTTATCGCTCCCGGACGCGGCCGCAGCAGCTGCGGCCCACGTGGCCTCGGCGTTAAACATTAACGGCTTATTCATTAAAAATATAACGAGAC
This sequence comes from Xenus cinereus, assembly GCA_025774025.1. Classification (NCBI taxonomy): domain Eukaryota; kingdom Metazoa; phylum Chordata; class Aves; order Charadriiformes; family Scolopacidae; genus Xenus; species Xenus cinereus. The sequence continues at coordinate 59,708,594 of JAOXJK010000001.1, read as the reverse complement.
GCCGCGCCGGTTAAAACCCTCCGCGGCAACCATTGGCCACGGGCCCCTCCGCCCGTCCAATGGGCGCCGGCCACGCTCCGTCCGCAGGAAACCGCACATGGAAAGCCACGATTGGCGGCGGCAGGCGCAGGCCCCTCCCTGCAGAGCTTCCCATTGGCTGCCTGTTTGGCGTGGTACGCTCCAATTGGCCAGTGGCGGAGCGGCTCCCCCCGACCCTCCCGCGGCCCGGGTTGATAAGGCGGAGGGGGAGGGCCGCGGCGGCTCCGGCGGGTGCTGCGGAGGGGTCGGGAGCGTGGGGCGAGAGCGCCGCGGCGGGGGGAGGACACACGACGTTCTCTGCTGCCACAGCAGCTCACCTCGCCATGAAGTCGGTGTGGGTGCTCGCTCTGGCCTGCGTGCTGCTCCTGGCCGGTGAGTGCCCGCGGGTTTCTAGAAGGTTCTGCTGGGTGGTGGTTGTGGTGGGGGGGTCGGGGCCTGGGCGGAACACACACGCACCACACATCGCCCTCCAGCTTTTTTGCTGGGGTAAGGGGGACGAACGCCGACGAGAAACGAGTTGGGGCCGTGGTGTCTGCGGGGGGCGGTGGGGAACCCCTCACTCCCCCCCTGTCCCCGCTTTTCTCCGTGCGGCCCTACCGGGGGGGCGGGGCCTGGCCTCCGGCCTTGCTCTCCCCGGGCTGCTGCCGGCGCCGCTCTCTGGGGAGCGGGGTGGGGGGGAGGGGGACGGCGTGTCTGACACGGCTCATGCGCCGTCACGGGGGGCAGGGGCTCCCTCCCCTTCCTCCATCTCCCGTGTCTCCGGTTGGACTGAAGTTTTCTCGGGGCGGGGGGCCCCAGGGGAGGAACAGAACTGAGCCTAAAACCGTGGGGAGAGCTTCCGTAGCGTCTAGTGGGGATCGTTGCCAGATCGTTGGATTCCTTCTTTTCCCAGTATCGGTCAGAGCTGATGAGGTGGAGGTGGATGGGACCGTGGAAGATGACTTGGGTAAAAGCAGAGAAGGGTCTCGAACAGATGATGAAGTTGTTCAGAGGTTAGTACCTGGGGTTCTGGGTAAGTTAATTCTGAAACGTTCAAGCTTTCTCTTGCTTGGGAAGAATCAGTTTGAGCATCAGTAATGCCTAAAGCCTCAAAAACGGGAGGGAACACCATTTAACAGAGAGATCTAGTTAGCTAGGAGAAATAAAATATTTTTGGAAAGACTGTCTCCTAAATAGAAGTGAGCCTGAGAACTTGGATTCAGAAATATTTAACTTGGTTTTGTCTAATTTAAATAGTGGTGTAAAATCCAATAAATTCATAGGAGTTTACTCCTGTGTGTAGTAAATGGTGTCAATTGAGTGCCTATTGATGAAGTAGCTCTATGCTTATGAATAAGATTATCTTCTGTGAAGGATACCACATGCTGAGGATTACAGTGGTTTTAACATACCTGTACTCTTCCCTGAATTTCATTTTAGGAAAAAAAAAAAACCTTTACTTGCCAGCACGGATTTTCACTCAAGTTTTAGATTAAGCTTATACTGTTGAGGATGGCTACTCTTGTACATATCTCATTTGATTGTGTAACTTTGGGCCTGTGTTGGTGATTAAGGATCTTACTATTGTTCTAATTAGACTATTATTGTTGTTGCTAGATGATAGAATTAGTGATACTGTATGTGGACAAGACTTACTTAACAGGATTTCATTGTCCTAACAGAGAGGAGGAAGCTATCCAGCTAGACGGCCTAAATGCATCCCAGATCAAAGAAATCAGAGAAAAATCTGAGAAGTTTGCATTTCAAGCAGAAGTGAACAGAATGATGAAACTTATTATCAATTCTTTATATAAAAATAAAGAGGTTAGTGCCTTTACTAGTGGAATGTGTTAGAACAGTTTGTGTGTGTTCTGGAATTCCTGACTACAGGTTTCTATTTCAGATTTTCCTGAGGGAACTTATTTCAAATGCTTCAGATGCTTTAGATAAGATACGGTTAATATCCCTAACTGATGAAAATGCTCTTGCTGGTAACGAGGAACTTACGGTCAAAATCAAGGTAAGAAGCATCAGCTACAATCATCCGTTACGGAGGAGTCATGGGAAGAATGTAAAAAAAAAAGTGCATCATTAAATCTTAACTTTTTGATTTAATACTGATACAAATGCAAGCTAGGACCACATCAGAACCCTTGCAATTAACTTTTGGAAAGACCGATATTTTAATAGTGAAATTATATTTCTGATTCCCTAAAGAGTAACTGAAGTATTGAAATACTTTAAGGTGGGTCTTCCTCACTGTTGTAGTTACTGCAAATTTGGTTTATTGTGGTCAGGCATGTTTGAATTTTAATAGGTGCTACTTGCCACTTTTCTGTGGCAGTATATTAGTATTAAGACTCAAAGTTATGCCAAACTGCATCTTTCTCTTTTTTTTTTTCTTTTTTCAGTGTGATAAAGAGAAGAACATGCTTCATGTTACAGATACTGGTATTGGCATGACAAAAGAGGAGTTAGTGAAAAACCTGGGTACCATTGCAAAGTCTGGTACAAGTGAATTCTTAAACAAGATGACAGAAATGCAGGATGATAGTCAGTCAACATCTGAGCTAATTGGCCAGTTTGGTGTTGGCTTCTATTCTGCTTTCTTAGTAGCAGACAGAGTTATTGTCACATCAAAACACAACAATGATACTCAACATATTTGGGAGTCAGATTCAAATGAATTCTCTGTGATTGATGACCCAAGAGGAAACACTTTAGGACGTGGCACAACCATAACGTAAGTATTAAGTTTCTTTGGGTTTAAAATAAGGAAGTTGTGTGGCTATAGTTTGTTCATTGGAGTATGTGGGTGACTTTAGCATTGTCACTCGTACATTGCTTGGTTCTTGTAATACAGCTCTTTTCAGTTTAATAGAAACATGCAAACTACATTGTCACTCCACATTTACTTCAGATGTAGTTAGTAATCTGCTTCACAAAGCCTTGAGCATCTTGACATCTAACTGTTGGCAAGTAATTCCAGACAGTTCATCTGTCTGCAAACTCATTCGGCTCTTCAACACAGTTGTTGCCCATCGAAACCTACACAGGGGCTGTAGAGCTTCCTTTTGGAAACTGGCTGCTGTTTATGCACTGGTGAGACCAGTCTGATGCAAATCTCAAACTAGGGAGTAGTTTGACAATCCTATTTTCATCCCTTTCATGAGCAGATAAGTTCATTTGGTCTGGGTTTAAAGAGCTTCCTGAAGAAGGCATTTAGTATGAAAAAGTTCATCTCAGTGCTTTAGTTCTAAGTAAAGCCAGTGAGTGCATCAAGGTCCTGATAAGTATCAATATAATTTGATGTTTTCATTTAGACTTCTGGATATTGTGTTCCACCCCAGTTGTTGAGAACAATTGTGTTTCTCCTTATTGGAGCAGTTTGAATATTGAACAATAGGGATTGTATTTTTTAAGAGATATTTGCATTTGAACTAATAAAAGCTCACTTGCATAAATTTGAATTGCTATAGCTGCGACAGTAGAAAAGCACCTCTTCCTGTAAAACTACTTAAAAATACCTGTTGAGCACTTTGATTGAGGGGTGTGTGTTTTTATTTTCTTTAGCCTTGTCTTGAAGGAGGAAGCATCTGATTATCTTGAGCTGGATACTGTTAAAAATCTAGTAAAGAAATACTCGCAGTTCATAAACTTCCCCATATATGTGTGGAGCAGCAAGGTAGGTATATTTAACTGAACATTGCATGGTATGAGCTTTGGTTGTGAAAACTATCTGGCCACATCTTCCAGGAATGGTGAGAGCATACTATAATACAGAACTTGTCTAATTTCGAAAATTCTTCTATTTGTGACTCTTCTGGGTAGTATTTTACTAGTTACTTACTCTTCGAAAGTTAGTGTGTTGCTACAATTACAAACTTTCAAGGAACTTGGTTTTGTTCTGACTCAAAGAACTTTACCAAAGGAGCAAGACTGATAATTACTATGAAAGATCTTTCTTCCACTGGCTTTGGTAGCTATGGTAAGCTCTCAAGCAGGGCTGTGATTAGGTATTCTTCTGAAAATAGGGTAGCATCTTAACTTACAGGCCTGTTCTGATGTTTTCTTGGTATACCACTAACTTAAAATCACCCAAGTCTTTTTCCATAGCATTACATGTAACGCTAATAAAACTTAAATTTGAGTACAGTGACCTCCCAGTGTATTAAAGGAAAGCATGTATTCATGAAAAGTGTAACTAAAAAACATAGCTACCCACAACTAAAAACCTATAGCTACATATAGAGAAATGCTTATGATAGGCTAATAACGCAAGTTAAACTAGTGCTCTGAGAGATTGGGCTCTTTGAGAAGATACTCAGCAGGAAGTCAGGCAGTGCAGGTCACCACTTGAAATTGTCTCTTTAGACAGAGACTGTTGAAGAACCCATTGAAGAGGAGGAAGCAAAGGAGAAAGAAGAAACCGATGATGATGAAGCTGCAGTTGAAGAAGAGGAGGAAGAAAAGAAACCAAAAACTAAGAAGGTAAACTTTGTCAGGCTTGGGGTCTTGTGTCAGATAATGCAGCAATTTTCATAGGTAGCCTTCCAGAGGTGCACTTGAGTAGTGTGTGTGTGTGCTTTCAAACAGCAATCCTGTTTAAGTGCAGTTAGATACCTTGTCAGGAAATAAGATTGTAAACAAAACGGATTTGGTTGAAATCAGGGAAGTGTCTGACAATAGCCTTGTGAGGCAGTGGTCCCAAAACTAATTACAAATACTCGAGTGAAGTGCTTGAAATGGTAGTGGACTTCAGCAATCTGACACTGGAGTAGTTTAAATTGAGTATACTCTGCTGTAAGGCTTTTTTCAGAATGGCAGTAACTTAATGAACGTGGCAAATGTACATAGGACACACTGTAGTGTAGACTGAAATTTTGTTCCTGTGTTACACTAATTTGTGTATTTGGGACTATCCAGGTCACTGCATAATTTACTTTGTAAGTTAGAGCATGTATTTTTGAAATGCTATTTCATGATTTAACCTCAGTGGAGTGTCTTTAACTGACTTAACCTGAAGTAAAGAATGAGCTTTTATTATACTATGGTGTTTACATACCTAGGTTGAAAAGACTGTCTGGGACTGGGAGCTCATGAATGACATAAAACCAATCTGGCAGAGACCATCTAAAGAAGTTGAGGAAGATGAATACAAAGCTTTTTACAAAACCTTTTCCAAGGTAAGCTCTGAGCCTCAAGATTGTTCCAAAGTAAGAGGTTTGCTATAGTATGCCTTGCTGTGTAAATAAAACTGTTTATAGGATGTGCTATTTCTGAAGAATTAATAAATTGGTGTCAGTAGACTGAATTACAGGGAGCCGAAGGAGGTAGAGCATCTCAGTCTGGAATTAATCCTTTTTCCAGAGAGAAGGTACTGCCACCCAAGTGTTGAGTGGCCTGGGTTTGAGAAGTAATATGTTCCAGCTGATACAGAGTGTACTGATGTGTTTAAATCTTGGCAGGGAAAATTGTACTTAGTCTGAGAGTGGTGGTGCTTGTGTTGTACATGGTGGAAGAAAGGGGAAGATATGGGTTTCTAGAAACAGTATTGTCTTTACATGTAAATACAGCATAATGTGGTCCTTGGGAGTCTCTTAACTGTGCTGATACTGTATTGGTAACTGTGCTATTGGTAACTCTTTGGTGGTTGGCCTTTAAAAAAAAATAGGTCTCAGGGATGTAACTTGGCTGAATCTGGAAGTTTTTATCTCCATAACAGATTTTAACAAAGCGTGGTTAGATAACTGAATTGTAAAATAACTTCACTTAATTGGCAAACTCATGTTATTACTGGAAGTTTATTGACTTGCTGATATTTTCTCCATGTGCATTAAAAGAATTCTCTCTTCACAGGAACATGATGACCCGATGGCTTACATCCACTTCACTGCTGAAGGGGAAGTAACTTTCAAATCTATCTTGTTTGTTCCTAATTCTGCTCCACGTGGCCTGTTTGATGAATACGGATCCAAAAAAAGTGATTTCATTAAGGTAGGACAAGCAAGGTTATAGTTTCATGTCTGTAAAAGAAAGAAAAAAAAACCCAAACATAACCTGGCTGCTCTTTCCTCTTGTAATGCAGTTGTACGTTCGAAGAGTGTTCATCACTGATGACTTCCATGACATGATGCCCAAATACCTTAACTTCGTTAAGGGTGTTGTAAGTATAAGTCTTACTTGCATTTGATATTTTTTTTTTAACTACTGTTAGCTATACTTAAGAAGTTTCTTCCTCAATTAGGTGGATTCTGATGATCTTCCTTTGAATGTATCTCGTGAAACACTTCAGCAGCATAAATTGTTAAAGGTAAGCTAATTGATCTTAAATTCCTTCATTTTAAACACATGACACCAGCAAGATTTAGAAGAATAATAGCTTGGTTAATTTTACTTTATATAAGAAGAGTGAAATGAAAGTGTAGTGCATAGCTGTTTTCAGGCTACCTCTGTTCAGTTCAGGGACACTCGAATCCATCCTTTGCCATGGGGCTGAATTGAGGGCTCTTCCAAGCTCCTGCTGTTATGATGTGGTATTGCTGCTTTTTTAGGTGATCAGGAAGAAACTTGTTCGCAAAACTCTTGATATGATCAAGAAAATTGCAGAAGAAAAATACAATGACACATTCTGGAAAGAGTTTGGTACTAATGTGAAGCTTGGAGTTATTGAGGATCACTCCAATCGTACACGACTGGCTAAACTTCTTCGCTTCCAGTCTTCTCATCACGAAAGTAACCTCACAAGCCTTGACCAGTATGTGGAAAGAATGAAGGAGAAGCAAGACAAAATTTATTTCATGGCAGGTGCCAGCAGAAAGGAGGTATGTGAGCATAGAAGAAAGAGGGAAAGGGGGGAAAAAATACTACAGTTCCTAGTTATAGTACCAAAAATATGTATTTGTTGTAGATGTGGAGAATCCATGCTCATGGAGTGAACTGCAGTTCAGTTTTCCTTGTACCAGCACTTGTGAAATAGTTGTACAGGTTTCCATGGCTGCTGGTGCCAATGCAACTAAACTGGCATCTGATTTGTGTTATCTTAGGCTGAGTCCTCACCATTTGTCGAACGCCTTCTGAAAAAGGGCTATGAAGTGATATATCTGACTGAGCCTGTAGATGAATACTGTATTCAGGCTCTGCCAGAGTTTGATGGCAAGAGGTTTCAAAATGTAGCGAAAGAAGGAGTTAAGTTTGAAGAAAGTGAAAAGTCCAAGGAGAGTCGGGAAGCCTTGGAAAAGGAATTTGAACCACTCTTAAATTGGATGAAAGACAAAGCTCTAAAAGACAAGGTAAAATGTTACGCTGTATTTAATGTGTATTTGTAAATGCTGTTGTACTTTCTACAAGACGCCTAGCTTCTCTGTTTTCCTGTGGATAAATGAACATGTGTAGTGCCTTTATTTCAGGAAAATAATGACTTAATGTCATCTTCAGAATGTCTGCCTTCAGAAAATGCTGAAGTGACATGAAACTCAAGAGTTACTTTATTCCCTGTATAGGCTATTAGCTCTGTGAACTAACATTAAGGCTTTTTCTTTGACAGATTGAAAAAGCTGTGCTATCTCAACGTTTAACCCAGTCTCCGTGTGCTCTTGTGGCTAGTCAGTATGGATGGTCTGGCAACATGGAAAGAATCATGAAGGCTCAAGCCTACCAAACCGGGAAGGATATATCTACAAAGTAAGCTTTCAGTTATGTAGCAGCAAACATAAAATGTAGTTGATGGCTCTCCTTGGTTCGTGTGGGCACACCAAGCTTCCGTGAGGTTCAGATGACATTTAAAATCATGAAGGATCACTCACAACCAAACTGCAGTCCCCATCATAGTTTTACATTATTTCAAAGCTCAGTATGTAAAACTGCCCAGTGAGCAAGACTCATCAGTGGCATTTGCTATCTGTCAATCGGTGACAAGAGAAGATGAACTAACTTAGTAACCTGAATGCTTTTTAGAGTTAAGCTAGTAATAAAGTGGGTCTGGTGAAGGAATACACTTGTTACTCTGGCTGTAGTCAGTATTCATGGGTTTGAAGACAGAGCTACTTCAAAACTTAGTGATGTAACTCCTATTCTTTTCAGTTACTATGCTAGCCAAAAGAAGACATTTGAAATTAACCCCAGGCATCCACTGATCAAGGACATGCTGAGGCGGGTCAAGGTAAGCAAATAACAGTAGTGAAATATTGACTAGATAGCAGCATACAATCTAGTTAACCCTTCTGTTTGTGTAATTTTTTTTTTAATGTTCTTTCACATTAGGAAAATGAAGATGACAAAACAGTTTCAGATCTTGCAGTGGTATTGTTTGAAACTGCAACTTTGAGATCGGGATATATGTTACCAGACACTAAGGAATATGGAGACAGAATAGAAAGGATGCTTCGTTTAAGTTTAAACATTGACCTGGATGCAAAGGTTAGTTTTGCCTTTAACTCAGGGCTGATAATTGACTTACTACTGTTACATCTTAAAAAGCAGATACTTGATAGACTTGCATAAAATAAAACATATCCAGTTTCCATTCAGTTGGGCCACCAGGAGCCCAATTCAAATACCTGGGTGGGAAAAGTCTGTACTTTGTGCTCATGTCATCCCTTGCACGCTTCTTTCCAGTTTGTTGGGATTCTGCTCTTTAGTTACAGTTCTCAAGTATTGTCCTGTCCTCCATGAAGTCGTGGTTCTGTGGGAGTCAGTTATGGGTCCAAGGCATGTGTGGCCATCTCATTAATGGAGAAATTCTTAAGTTGGGTATAAGTCATATGGATTCTCACAATGCTATGCAAGAATTTAGGCTGAGTGTCAGTGCTAAACAGAACTCGCCTTCGCTTTCAGGTAGCTTGGGGCAAATGTTAAGAACTGATAGTGAATACTTCCACAGCCTGTATTTAGCTAGTCCACAGCTAGTAGACATCCTAAGCAAATGAAGCAAATCGCTTGTGACGCTTCCAACAGGTGGAGGAGGAACCTGAAGAGCCTGAAGATGCAGCTGAGGAGGCCGAGCAAGATGAAGAGGAGGTGGATGCTGATGCTGATGATAGTGAAACACAGAAGGTACGGTCTTGAGTTTGACTCTTTTCTTACCGTTGTTTACATGCGGTTTTGTCTGTGGGGCTTCCTAACAACAAACTTGTTAACTTTGCCTTTCATGATGCTAGATTTTAGTGTGAGGTTTTCCAAGCTTTTCTTGGAGGCAGAAAAAAAAATATGCAGCACAAATGAGACTTCATTCCTTATCAAACTATATTGTAAGAAGAAAACACTTAGGTGTGTTCAAAGCTGGAGCTAAATTAAACTTAAGAGATTGTAACAGAGTGCCCTATGGCAAGAAAACAGCATCAAATCCTCTACAGTCAACTTAACATTATCTGATGGATTTCCACAGCTTGTGGGCAATAATGAATAATGGACAAGAATATAGTTTCAAACACAGTACAGACTCATGACAACACTACCTGCTGTCTTAATGGATAATTATCAATCTCTTCCAATTTAAAAAAGCAATGTTCTTATTCTGTCTCCACAGGAATCCACAGATGTGAAAGATGAACTGTAAGCTGCACTCAACTACCGTCCTGCACGGGGGGGTTAGGAGGGAATGTGAATTAGATTGTTTTGTTATTTTCCACTGTAAAATGTTGAGGGATGGTATGGGGTTTAAGGGTAAAGGAGGATTTTTTTTTTTAAGTTGACTTTTCTAAAAACATTCCTCATGAATGTAAATTTGTATTATTTAACTGACTTGGTGTAAAATCTTGTCATGTACAAAATAAAATGTTCCCAAACACCACTAACTCTAAATTTTACACAGTAAGCTTATCTTGTGGTCTAGCACAAATGGAGGGATTGTCTTAAGTGTTCAGGTCCTTTGCACAACAGCTAGTTCATAGTCCTCATGCCTTGCCACACAGAACCGTGTAGCATATGCCTGTGACTTGGTTTTGTGTTAATGAACCTGCTTTGCTGTTCAGCCAAAATATACCTGGTATCCAAGAGCGGTACTGAAGCTGCCAGAAGTTATCTAAAGAAAGATGAGATAGGGCATTTAAAAATAGCATTGCAACTGAACTCCTGACAGCTTGCACTGGACTATGTGACTTGACTCTGCTGTACAGAATAGGCAGTGGTAGCTTTACAACTGAGATCAAGAAAAAAAAAGATTCTTTCGCTGAATATGCAAACAACAACCACCAGAAGTGGTTCACTGCCTGTGAGTTTATACCGTCCCCCATGGGCTGGTATAAAGGTGGAAGCTCTTGTCTGTTACAGTTATTCCTTAATGCTGTTGTTCCTAAACTTTTTCACTCTTTAGTTTAGCAAAGCACTGTAAGTACTTAGTCTAACTCAAGCTAAATCTGTTGACACCAATTGTAATGCAGACAGGTTGAACTGGAGATGCCACTTTCTCTCCTATTCATTATAGGGGCTTTATGTGGTGTTTGGATGAAGCACTACATTTTTTCACTGGTGCCTCTACTTTGAAACATCTTCACAGAGTTTGTAGAAGTGTTTACTCTGAAAGGCGTTTTTGTTGCCTTCCTCTGTGGAAGAATTACGTAGAAGTAGTGCTTTTGTACAGTGACTCTAGAACCACTCTGTTTCATTGAAAGAACTTTTTGTGAAGTTTGAGGTTCTGCAATCTGCAGTGAAATAAACTTTCTAATTAGGTGAGGGCACTAAATGCTGACCTGAAGAATTTGCTATCCATTTACTTTCATTAGGCTGCTTCTATGTTGCCCAAATCCTGTTTCCATGCAATAAATAGAAATGCCATGTATCACTGTGGTTATCCAGTTAGGGTTTATGCAGGCCTGTTGGCTTTTTCCTGAAGTATGCTGCTTGAGGCTTCAAGGAATGGAAGCTTAGTTTTGGATTTTTTGAGGGAGTTTTGGGTTGTTTTGGTTTTTGCTTACTGTAGAAGTAGTATCTTAGATGCACCGTAAGAGCCTTTTGTTATTAGAGCATGCTGAGGGGTCTAGCCCTAGAGTGTAGTTCAGCAATATCAACTTAATTAGCAGTCCTTTATTAGTAAGTTATTGAGTAGGGGAGGTGCAGCATTTCTTTTACTAAAGCAGTACCATTTTTGTGTTCTGTAGCAATCAACTGCTGCTGAGGCTTTGATTTAATGCTTCCTCAATTAGCACCTCTAGTGCTACACTTCTGAGTAGATCATCAGAGCGTGCTCCTCTATCTCTGACCGGCCTGAGTAGCAAAGGTGGCTCATGCCTACTGTATTGTTGAGTGCTTTTGGAGCTAGTAAACCAAAGAGGAGTATTGGAAGCCTAGGGTTGCTTGCTACAGTATTCTTAATCTGTTAATTATTTGTAGACTTAAGCAACCTTTGTTCCGTTACATAGCTGAAGTTCTCAATGCCCGGATTGGTTTTAGGATGATATATCTGATTTAATATCAGAAACAATAAAGAGCGCACTTGAGAGTCACGCTTTGTGCTGCTTCATCTTCCTCGGCTTGAGGATATCATGTGCAACGTAGCCGTGGTCCAGCAGCTTTCTCTGCCCTACAGTGACAAGTGTTTGCTATTAATAAGCATGAAATGCTGTTGTAGGCATGCTTTTTTGGGGAGGCAGGGGGGTGTCAGCTCTGTGAAGTAAAATAGTAGGGATGTTGGAAGAAGTTTCTCCCAGTCACTGGAAGGCTGAGTCAACAGTCGCTGAGGCCGTTTCTTCCAGTGCTGCGCTCACACTGATTCTGGGGTTCCCAGGTGGGCACTAATGAGAATGGGTTCCCTCTGCTAGGGAGGGAACTGCCTGTTTCTCAGTTTCCATTAGTAGCAGGATACATTTAGAAATCCAATCCCTCAAATTAGTAGTAACATCCCGCTGCAGCCTTTGGATCTGAAAAGCCCTTAGAAAATAGGGAGAAATGCATCTTTTGTGTCAGAAATCAACTATAAGGACAAAAGCGATACCCTGACAGTATGAATAGCAGGGTAAGGGGTGGTGAATCCTGGCTCTTCAAAGGGATAACTGAAAAACTGCTGTTTCTGCCCTAGTTAGAAAGGTAAGAAAATACTGCTGAATTGCCCCATCTTGTCTCTTCAATGCACTTAATCTGTATGCTGAGGTGGAAAGTTGCCAACCTCAGCTTACTTTAGGTACAGTGAAGGAAAAAGTAGTTTCACCAGAACCGGACCTAGTAAAGACATTCTCATCGATTGATTTCATTTGGGCTCAACATCTGAGATCAACCTGAGTCCTTCCTACCATTGACTGCTGTCATAAAGGGGTCTGATCTACTGACACCGAGTACAGGCTGCAGCCTGGACATCCACGTGGACACATGGAGCAGGAGAGGATCTCGTGCTGCCTCAGCTGCTTTTCTGCATCAGCCCCTAGCTGCAAAACTGGGAGAGCAGAGACACATACACACACAGAGGAACAATAAACCTTTCTTCCCCAGAAATCCACTCCAATTTATGCAAATAAGTAACAGCTTCACAGATGTAAAAGCAGCACTTTTCAGTGCTCATTTCTGGATCCCTCTGCTATTACAAGAGCTCCAAGTACATTGCCAGTAGGAATTAGGGAGCTTTCTGTTTCCTAAAAGGGCAATCAGTCAGGCTGTGGTTCCCTTTCCCAAGTTAAACCTGAGTCAGAATTGAGGATGAAACCTGTGACTTGTCTTGATACTTTTCTCAAGGGAAAGCAATCCCCAACCTTCACAAGCTCTACTGCGTACCAGTCAAAAATGGGCTGGTGTACCAGCTGTGTAGGATGCTGACTTACTGTATCTTCCAGAGTTCCTGGAGCAAGAGTTTTTTTGGCGATCCTATTTCCATTTTAACTAGTACGACCAAGCTGTAGGATCCTCCCCAGCCTTACAGTGGACAAAAGCAGATTCCCTGTCAGTAATACAGACAGAAAGCCAATGTAACTGGTGCTACAGCATTAGGAGTCCAGTGCAAGAAGTCCTGCAATAAAAAACCTTTCTTATTTGTACATGCTATCACTTACCTTGGGTTATGTCCAGTAATACCGAGTTAAGATTTAAAAAGGGAAGAAATGCCAATGGGTAAGTGGGGTTCTACTGCCGATGAATGGGTAAGCTTATTAAGGCTAATGAGCGGCCATAAAAGCTTGACTTTTCAATATGCTAAACTTCCTATACTTGTTAATCAGCTTAAAAGTTTCAAATTCCATCAGACTCACCAATGTGAGTTTACATCTTTTATTCCAAAAGATACTTATTAAGGAATCATAAGCATTTTGGCAAGCATTTTGGCACACAAACGATTGTACTTTTAACAACAGTATTCGTCACACATTTAATGCTGCCTGTAAGTATGCTTAAAGCAAACCAAAAAAAAAAAAAGAATTATTAAGGGAATACAGTATTTCACATGTGGATTTCTGCAGTTGAGACAGTTGAACAAATATTTTATCAGTCCTAGTTTTCACACCGTTAAGTAAATTCTGGTCACCGTTCTGAAGTTTCAACTTTGCTTGATCTTGCTTTTAGACCCAACAGTTCTGTTCTCAGTTCTCCAGGCTTAGGAGGTATTTCAGGTATACTCTGTTAAAAACAGAGAAGGACATCAGTGTTGTGACAGAAGAACAACTAAACTCACAAAAGAGTAAACGAGCGTACTCTGTCAGAGACAGTGTTATAGCTAAGTTGTGAACATACTCACGTATGTCACTAAGTTATGACATAGCAGAGGTTTTTTTTTTTTTGAGCAGAGTATAATTCTGACATGCAAAACATCTTAAAGATTAACGTATTACTGTTTTGTAATTTGACTTTCATTTTAAAGTACCAAAGTATGATTTGAAAAAAAAAAAAAAGGAGGAAAAAGGAAAAACAGACAGTTTGTTTTAAAGGAACAAAGCTTCTTTTTGCCATTTAAGAAAGTAAGTTTGGCTGAGATGTCTGGTACAGCTGAAGTTTCCAGACATATTCTGTCTCTTGGTGACAGAAGAAAAAGTTTCACTGCTTCTACCTTTCTGGCTTAGAAATTAAGCACTGAAACAAGAGATGAAATTTTAAAAAAGAAACTAGATGACAGGACATTATAAAAACCGTACCTCCTCAAAATCTAGTTTAAAGAGGTGTAGAACATTAGGTCATTCTGAATAAATATGCCTTTTTGCCTGTAATGAAGGCTACAGTAGAGACTACTACAGTGCATAAATTCTTATGCATCTATCAATGATTTAAGCCTCCTCTCTTAAATTTTGACATGACAGATCAAACATGGTGATTTTTTTAAACTTATATCTGATTTTACTATAGCACAGTGTTTTTTAAAAAACAAGAGCAGGGGGACGAGATAAAGCTTACAAGTTAAGGAGGCCCCCAAGAGACCAAATCAACTATTAATATCCCCGGTGGATGGTTTCATTTGGAGCATGATCCTCTGCAATTGTCATTTCGACACTCTCGATCTGTCATTGTTTCTCATGTAAACTTTTGGTCACCTTCATTTCTGTTACTGGGGGGAAAAAAATGTCTATTTAAATAGAATACAGCACCTTCTCACTACTTTTGCGCTCTTTAAAACAACCAAGCAGCTCCCCACAGCAGAAACCCCTTCTGAAGAAGTCTGCAAGAGCTTCTTTATTTTTCGGCATTTGAAGACGGGCTTCTTCAAAAGGAAGACCCGGCCCCCGCTTCTTCAGACCCCGATTTTCAGTCACGGCAGCCAGGCCCAGGCACCTTCATCACACCAAACCTCCTCAGGAGAGAGACCCTCCGCCCCGCAGCCTCCCTGACGCCACCGCAGCCGCCCCCCCGGGCACTTACAAGGTCAGGCCTGTAGTACCTGTGCACCACCTCAGCGCCGGCGAACATGGCCAGCATGCTGGCCGCCAGCGTCTTCAGGTAGGTGGGCCAAGGCACGCCGGCGGGCATGGCTGCGGCGGGGAGGGACCGGGACCGCGCCGCCTCCTCGCCCCCTCACGGAGGGGCCACAAGCCCGGCGGCCACGCTCGGCCACGCCCTCCTCACGCAGACGCTGACGTAGCGCGCCGGAGGTGCGTCATCCCCCCCGCCTGACAGCCGGCCCCAATATGGCGGCGGGGGTGCCGAGGCCCGCCCCTGGCGGAGGGGTACCCAGCTGCGGGTGACGCAGTCGTGACGTAGGCCCCGCAACCCTCAGGCGGCGGGAGGCAGCTGGGCGCCCCCCTCCCACGCCCTCCACACCCCACACTCCCCCTCCCGCGGCGCCCCGAGCCACCGCTCCCGGCCCGGGGGCCGCCTCCCGCCGTCGGGCTCCGCTCGGGACGGGACGGGACGGGACGGGACGGGACGGGAGGGGATGGGATG
>JAOXJK010000001.1:59662339-59686178 GCA_025774025.1 Xenus cinereus | reverse complement strand
GGTTTGGGGGGGGGGGTGGGTTTGTTTTGTCTTCTTTTCCTTGGAAAACGGCAAATGCATATCTTTCTGCTTCACAGGGAAGTGTCTGTTCATGTCTGGTCTAAGTAATGAACAGCTGAACCATATGGATGATCACACCTTGCCACATAAATATGGGATTGGATTTACAAACATGGTTGAAAGGACAACACCTGGAAGCAAAGACCTCTCCAGGTAGGATAACAAGAGGGAATATCGTGTGTGTTCATGAATTAATAGTTGTGATTATAACTTTGAGTACTTTCTCTTTTAGCAAAGAGTTTCGGGAAGGAGGGCGAATTCTGATGCAGAAATTACAAAAGTATAAACCTCGTATAGCAGCTTTCAATGGAAAATGTGAGAACCTTGATTTTTTTAAATGAATTTGTTCTGTCAGTAGCTTTTTTTTGTTTCTTTTGTCCACTTTATCCTATCTTCTTTTCATTTTAGGTATTTATGAAATTTTTAGTAAAGAAGTTTTTGGAATAAAAGTTAAGAACTTGGAATTTGGACTGCAGCCACACAAGGTGCCAGATACAGAAACTGTAAGTATTGGTACTGAGAAACAAAACCAAGGCACTCCATTTTGGTTATTTCAAAACTAACAAAGTCTCAGGACTTATACACACTTACAATGTCAGTTTGCCCAAAGTACAAGGGATGTGAAAGGCTTTTTACTTAAAGGAGAATAGTGCAATTTTCAGAGATATTTTAATGCATCTTCTTCAGACTTGCAGACTGTATTAGGGAAATGGTGTATTGTGGTTAGTAGGTTAGCTCATTCTCTGAGGACTATCTAAAATACAAATAAAACATACCTGTTTTTATGATACCTGTCATCTATTTTCATCTGATTCTGTGTGCGATTCCCTGTATGTTTGTATTACTGAATCTTGATACTGAACTTGACCATGGTGGTAGTAGTGCTACAGTGGGGGAGAAAAAACAGTAAGTCCATCGTTATGCTATTACACACTGCAGCTACAGCACTGCTGAGTTTAGACATGGCCAAGCACTTCCATCAGACTCAGTCGTCTTAAACTGCTTTGCAGCTTGAAATTAAATTGGATACTTAAGATAAAACAAACAGTTTGATGGAGAGTGCAGAGTGCTGGAAGATATATCAAGAGATCAGCTATTTATCATCACAAACAGGTTTGTTTAACCCGTTCTTATAAACACGTTAAGACAAAGGCTGCCAGCACTGCCTGCCAAGGTAGCTTATTCCAAAGCGTCATTACCTTGTCACTAGGTTATTTTTATTTCTATCCCAAATTACTAGTGCTGCAAGTTTAAGCTCATTTTAAGCTGTCCTTCTCTAAAGGTGAAGTGTTGCCATCAGAGCCTGAAGAGTAGTTGGTTCTTAAAAACTTCCACAGTAGATGTATTTGTAAGAAAGATAAATAATCCTCTTTACTAGTACTTGTTCATAAATACTGCACGGTAATAAAAGTATTGGATACAGTTCCTTTTTCCTGAACTAACTTTATGTCTTTAGTTAGGGCTGTTGGCAGAGATAGAGACTCTTAAGTTGCCTTTAGCCATGCTAACTCCAGAGTTTCAAGCCCTGGCAAGTGTGATGCAGACACACTTGGCCGAGAAGCCAGGCTAATTAACGTGTGATGGCTCCCTCACTGGTTTGGGGTGTTTGCATGCTGTCACGTCCTCCTCTGCTTTCTGGCTCAGAGCTCCACTTGCTCAAGGAGCTCTGGAGTGCGCTCCACTCTCTGGGATACACTTGTAAGCTGTACTTCTTGTAACACATAGGGGTACTGCTTCTCCCGCAGCACATAAACAACTGGTGAAAACTGTCCTTGCTTCAGCAGCCGATAAGCAGCCCCTCTCTTCAGGGCAAGACGTCTATCTGGCCAAGAGAAATTAAAGGCTCCTTTTATCCTCCACAACCACCTGTGGCATTAGTTGAAGTTTGTACAAAGGGTTAGAACAGTAAGCTTAGCTATTAAGTTAATTCTCAATGCACTAAATATTAACTCATAGCTCAGGGACCAGTAATGCTATTTTTCTTGCTCTTTGTCTCAGCTCTGCTACGTTATGCCATCATCCAGTGCAAGATGTGCTCAGTTTCCTCGTGCACAAGATAAAGTTCATTATTACATAAAGCTGAAAGACTTAAGGGATCAACTGAAAGGCATTGCACCAAACACAGAGGTGCAGGAGGTGCAGTACACATTTGACTTGCAACTTGCACAAGGTATAGTGGTTATTTTGTTAATCCTTTGTTAAAATGTAGTGTAGCGTACAACACAACTAGCAGTTTCCCAAGCAAAAAGGAATAAAGGATTTAAGGGGAGGAGGGAGATGTGCCATCTTCTCTGAATCATGTGGTGTAGAATTACAGATTCCACTCTCTTTATAGCACACTCTTAATTATCTAAGGGGAACAGGAATTATCTTCTGGAATGTCTGGCTGTTTTTTCAAGTGTTCTCTGATAAAAATGCTCTTTGATCATTTTGATTCTGAATATTAATACTTGAGATCTTCTCTTTCTGCAGAGGATGCTAAAAAGATGGCTGTCAAAGAAGAAAAATATGATCCAGGTTATGAAGCAGCATATGGAGGAGCTTACTGTGATCGTGCACCGTATGAAAGTGAACAGTGCAATTTCTCTTCAAATGGAAATGGTAGAGTGCGGTGCTTTGGGGCATTCGGCCTGTAAACCATTACTTATGAGTAAATACTTAGTGGTATTAATTGCTTTTTTAAAACCTGTATTTTATTATTTCTGTTTGTTTTAGCAGCAAGCAATCCACAGTACTGTGAGGGGTCATCCTTCGGTGAAGTTCCTAATGGACAGTGGATGACACAGTCCTTTGCAGACCAGATTCCAGAGTTCAATGCTGGTGTGAGACGGGAAGAAGAGGGGAGCAGCGCGTAAGAGCTGTTTCTTCTCGGCTATGCACACATGCTGCAGTTTTAATGCAGTCATCAAGATTGGTACCTCGGTTCTCCAACTGAAGCATTTTAATAGTATTTTATCTCCCCTAGTTATTTTATTATAGTCCGAAGTAAGTGTGTGGTAGGCTCTAATCAATGAACTAGATAATTTTAAGGAACTGTCCAAACTTTTTAAAAAAAAGTTAGCCCTTTTTTGTATATGAGTTTTATATTTAATGTATACCATTTCTTGCAGTTTTTGACAAGTTGCTTTCTCACTTGTGAAGATTTCTTTGGGGCGTTAATTTTATTCCATGAATCATAATGTAGTAGTAACGGCAGCAGTATACTTTTTACTGATGCCTCAATATTTGGGTATCTCATAATCCTTTTATATCCAGGGTGGAAAATGGGACGTGTACCCTTATCTTACATGAAGTGGTGTTTTTAATCATGCACAGTTAAGCAAATTGTGCTTTTTAAGTCTGCCTTTTACCTTCTTTGAAAGTGCAGAAAGTTGTGTTCTGCAGCTGTGAGTACTGAGTATTTCCTGGGTGGGAAGAGAGAGCTCTGTCTGTTCAGTGATTGGACCATATTCAGGATTAAGGGAGCGGAGGCATCATCTCAAGTCACAACACTGGGGAGGAAAACTTGTGTCGCACAGGACAGGGCCTAAATATTCTAGCTGAGCTGTCTTAGGGTAAGGTGTCCCTACCACTCCATCTCTTTCCCCTTTAAATTCCAATCTAATGAACTGGAATTCCTTAAAAAAAAAATCAGAACAACAACAGTGATTCTTGTATTCTGTGGCATTTACACTCTCGGTCATTTCTGTGTGATTAATCTCCTCCCCTGACCTTTAACAGGAGACAACCCCTTTAAACAGATTACATTGCAGGGAACTGAAAGACCACATTACCTGTAAAAACCACGTACGTTTACATTGTTTACATCAGGTGTAATTAGTACAGGGTGAAAGAGGTTTGCTTCAGTTCTCTTCAATCTGTAGGACCTTAGAGAGTGTTCTTCTTATTCCTCTTACAAGTGAAAAATGCTAAACTAAGGGCAGCTGTTCCATGAATAAGAAGTCAGCTGTAGAAACTACAGCTGTCTTCTGAGGAACTTGCCTGAACGATACATGGTTTTGGCCAATATTAGTGACTGAGAAAGAAATGTGATTCCATGCTTGTGCCTAACCATCATCTTCTTTCCCTCTTTCACGTGAAGAAGAGATGAAGTAAAAGCAATAAGTTGATCAAAACATTGAAGTTTTGATGATCTTATGACAGTAGGTGCTTTCAAGGTGCTACTTGAAAACCAGATACAAACAGTATCTCCACACTCCACACTGGTCAGAGATTCCTGTACCAGTGTCTTTTATTCCTTTCCTCACAGCCAGTGACAGTTGTCATGCATTGAGTGTAACTAGTTAGTGTAGATTCTAATCCTGCTGTAACAGCTCTCACTGAGATCACACTGTCAACCTGTTGTGAGGCAGGCATGATGTTTACAGTTTTCTTCCCAAATTACGTGGCTTAATTCTGAGCGTCTTAAATCAAGGAGATGTGCATTATGATTCCGATTGTGTTCATTAGCTTCAGCATAAAGCCGTTCAGTATATTGTCAAAAAGGTATAGGACTTGTCTTGTCTGTTATTTAAAGTGTACTGTATCATGTATTGCTGTTTACATGGACGTTTTCCTGCAGGTGCTCAAAGTATCTTGCATCAGGGATTTGTTACAATTCCATTTTATTTTTCAACAAAATTAGAAGCATGTAATTAGCACTGCTGAGTATGTAGCACAGTAGGATATAACTACTGTAATGCTCTCCTGTTTGATTGGAAGGGAAAGGTCTCTTCTTTAACGGAGTCACCTATTAGGGTATCTAGGTATAAAATACAGTTAAGTGTACAATGACCGTTTCACTAAATATTGCAATTCTATGTGTACTCCCTCAGAACTGGTGCTCTTTTCATGACAGTAATACAGAAGTTCTTAATCTGTCTTAAATCTATCAATGTTTCACAATAAAATCAGGAATTGTATTGCAGTGTCTTAGAACGTGCTTTTGCATCTTGCTCCCAGGGGTCTGAATGCGCTACAGGATACGTAACACACAGAAACACTGCAAAACACACCCAACACCCAACAGAATTCTACTCATTAAAATGCTGTGTAAATTTTCATTTTGGGCTGTTTAATGTGGGCTAGGTGACTAAAAACAGCTTGTATGTAATACTGCAAGTATTTCCTGTGTAGATCTTTCTACCAGCAGACACTGGAGTCTTACATTAAAACACATTGTCTGGCACTGAAGTTCACTTCTCTAAACATTTAATGAAAATACTTCATTGTCACGTAAACTTTTTTCCTCACCTTACGTGAAAATCAAGATGATCTAAATTGTTTTAACTGTCACTCCAGCCTCCCTCTCCAGCCATAAGTACAGAAAACTGATGGTCATTTATTCATATATTTAACAAATACTTAGTGTTCTAAAATTAGTTAATTATACAACGTGTTGCATCTCAAACTATTACATACCGCAAAAGATAGACTGTGGAAGCATTTAAGTGGTTTCGGTATCAGCTATCAGGACGAGTTAATTTGAACTTCCCTGAAGGGTCAGGAATAAACCAGTTTTCCCAGAGATCAGTGTGAACACTGGGATAGTCCCAAGGTTTGTACCTCCCATTCCAATGAAGTAGTTTAGCTTCTTGAAGAAAATGCTCTGAGTAACGGGTGTCAGGACTCCAGCCTGCAGGGGTAGATAAAAAAAAAATATTTTTTTTTTTAAATCCAGTTTTTAATAATAGAAAACACTACAGAGTGAGGTAATTTCAGTTATTTTCTGAATAAGTCTGATCAGTATGGTTTCACCTGTTAATAGACAATTAGTTGGATGAGAGAGTAGCTTTTTTCAGCTTCCTGCCTCTAATGCTGCATCAGCAAAAAATCTCAGCAAGTTTCTTTTCTCTTAACACTTGTAACATCTTGGCATAGCTGGGGTTAAAAAAAAAAAAATCCTTTTACTATTCATTTTACTACCCCAGCTAAGCCATTATCTTTTTCCCAAGGTAATTCACCATTCCCAGGCGAAAGTTAAGTACATCCTCCAGAATGTTGAATATACAAACACTGCCAGGCATCCCGTCTCCTTCCACTGTGTCTACTAAAAAAGTATCTGGTTTTGTTCAGCCTCTCACTTTATTCAGATCTTTCATATATTCTTCCCATAGTTTATGACAATATAGGTTAGCTATGTGTAACTTCATCCTTGGTATTTGGGGTTTTTTTTACCTTTTTTTTTTTAATCCAATTTAATGACTGTTAGGGTTTGGGTTTTTTTTAATGGGGGTGCAACTATTTTGTTTGCTTTACCTGTTAAGATATTTACGTAATGACACCCCTGGGGAACCCCCTCATTCTGCCCTACCCCGAAGGAAGGACTAACGAGTGCTGGGGGAAGCATCTGAGGTATAAAGTAACACATCAAGGTAAAGTAACTTAGGGTCCTGTACTGGAATCTTACAAGCTGCTCCCTTTATTTAGTTCCAGCTGCAGAGGGTGGGAAGTTAAACTTACCGAGATGCCTTATGTGCCACATCGGATTAATAGCGGAATACTTTCCATGAAACACAATCAGCATTGGAGAGGTTGCCACGCCTCCCCCAAGGGTGCTGCTGTAGAGGTTTTCCCTGTAAAAGGAGAAAAGAAAATATTCAAAACCTCAGTCAAAGAATCTTTAGTATAAAAGGCAGAAGATTAAAAATAAGTACTCTGGCAAAATTCAAAAATCAGTTTGAACAGACCAGTTTTCAGCATACTCCTTCCTAATTCTGTTAATTGTTTGTATTTGTAACCCCAATTCTTGATGAGTAAATCATTGCTACCAAGCAAAATGGGAGTCACACCTAACATGAAGACAATCACTTCTACACACCACATATAGCCTAGAAGGCTGACAAAGCTTACAGTAGGAAAAAAGCTGTTAAGATAAAGGAATCAAACATACTTTAGTCTGGTTTCTTAAGAAAATGTACATGTTGCCATGTGTTTAATTCCCTCTTTCTTCCCTTTTCCCCCAGGTTTTAGACCCATAAATTAACTTCAGATTTTGCCAAAGTCTAGTTAGTATAAACTAATATCTAAAGGATATCAATATCCTATTAATTTTGTGATAAATCCAGGGCTAGACAAAGCCAAATAACAATAAGGAGGGGAATTAGAAGGTAGCAGCTGAATGTCTGGCCGCAGTGTGCTTCAGGCCTCCTGGACAGCCAGTCAGCACATGGGCAAAGCCACTCCAGCTATGGGACACCATGTCACCCACCCACCCAACAAGGAGAAAACCCAGTCAGTACCAGGAAATGCTTAGAGGACACAATAAAAAAAATCATAACCTTCCCCCAAAACTGGTTTTAACTGCTAAGCAACTTATTTCACTGTAATTTCAAAAATCCAGCTAAAAGGAACACGAATGTCTTATGAAGGTATAAAATCAACTTTATAGATTAAATTTGTGGGAATATTCATGGAGCTTTTTCAAGCTCTTAAAAAGCACAGCAATAGCTTGTCAGGATACGTTGCATAAGCAGAGTAAGAGAAAGTACATTTGGCTCTTCATTCCTTCACATGCTTATCATTTGTATTTCTCCTCTGTTCATTTCTGAAACAAACAAGTAATGGACGTAGTCCAATAGCACAAGCTATTCAGTTTCAGTTTAGCCGTACTAAATTTAAGCTTAACCCTTTGCAGAGGAAGAAAGCAAATGTCAAGTTTGCAAATACAGGTTAACAGTGAACTAACCAAAAAAAATGAATAGTGATTGTTTCACTTTGTCATGACTTACTCATGGTCAACGCCAAAAAGATACTTTTCATGTCAAATTTCATTCATCTATAAAAGAAGTGGTTTATATTGGTATTTACGAAATATGGTATCCAATTATAGTTTGGCTGACATTACAATAGGAGAGACTCTACACAAACAAGGGAACATTCCTCCTTTAAGCCAGCCTCTGGAAGATCTTAAGTGGCTTGGTCCCAAGTAAGGTTGGTCGTCTGAAACAAGAACCACGTGTTCTCAGTGTTCCCTCAAGATTAAGTGTGGTTTGTGATTAAACATGAGACTAAAATGCCAGGTGGCCATTTTCTGGTACATGATTCATCAGATTTAAGCAAATGGAAATTCTGGAACATGAGTTAGTTCCTTTGAAGAGATCTCAAAGAAAGACTGCTTGGAGTTAAAAAACTTTTAAGAGCTTTTAAACAGAAAATGAAACTGTAAAACGAGTATTAGGAGTAAAGCGCAAGGCTAGATTTCCACACATACTCTACATTTCTTTGCATCCACTTTTCCAACTGCTTTGTAATCCGTTGATGTTTCCATTCAGTCATGTTAGCAACAATTACCCCAGGGTTAAAGGAGCAGGTGCTGGGGCTGATACCAAGATCTCTAATTGCTTGCTTTCTGTAGTCCAGGAATCCCATGTATGTGTTCTAAGAAATAAAAAAAGTAGGTTTATCCCCTATGAATCTCTATAAATGCATTGCTCTACCACTAACATGGAGAGTAAATATGTGCTCCCAAAGCTGAGTTTCTAGAGGACAGTTGCTTGTCTTGATTTCCATATGACACAAGGCTGAAAAGCAGGATACTTCCAGCTACTCAACTACTTTTTCCACATTGTATTGTTCCATGAGAGTTTCATAAGTCTCTTCCCTCACCATGTGTTTGTCTTTCTCTAGCTCACTAAATGATGTAGCATCACGGTTGTGAAGCTAGAGGGACTCACTGACTCACTAGGGAACTCAGCTCAGGAATTAGCCTTTAAACTTGTTTTCCTGAGTTTTGTTCCCATTTTGACTCCTACAAATCATATAGCCTGTCTTCATTAGATGTTCCATTAAGTGCTCAAGATCTGCTGACAGCAAAATACCAAACAATTCAGTAGAATCCAAAGAGCAATAGAGATTTAAATTATTACAGGAAACAACTCTGCATAACACCATATCATTACAGAGTTACTAAAAAATTAGTTCTTAATTACCTGTAAAACTATTACAAAATTATAAATAAAAAAAAAAAATCCACCTCACTTTGGGGAAAGTATATAAAATCATGTTACATTTGTGGGTAAATACATTGCCACCTCACTTTGGGGAAAGTGTATAAAATCATGTTACATTTGTGGGTAAATACATTCCTGATTAGAATCCCAAGATGGCATCTTACCTGCATCCCTACGCTTCTAACCATTTCATGTGTAGAAGGCAGATCACAATCATCTGAAAAAGCTGCAGCATGTCCAGGAGCTAACTTAGTGTCGTAGAGTTCTTGGATGTCACCTGATTACAGAAAGATCAAAAGCATGAGGAAACCTACTTCACTGCTACAGAGTTGACAGGATAACTTCTGTTCTCATATATGTTACTTACGAACATACCAATTTTAGGGGATAGCCTAGATATTAATGAAGTCTGAATTTTGTAATATGGGACAATTTTCAAATTTGAGTCCTGTACTTGGGGGTCTAAAGTCTATCTTTAGACATTATCATCAGCATTCAATACATCCACATTCTGGTCTGAATGTCCAAAATCAGCTATGGAAAAAGCTGGTTACGCTGTTAAGAAGCCTGGTTACAAAGTTCTGCATTCACAGAGCTTGCCTTTGGGAAAGGGAGGGCACAGGCAATTTTTCTGAGCCTATTCAAGTCCCACAAAAGTGCCACTTCAATCTCTTGCACAGATCAGTTTTTTCCTGGTGTTACTGTGTTTATACCTCCTAGTAAGATACTGAGATTCCCAGCACTGGCCAGTTGAAATGTGCCTGCCACACCTGACCAACCCCTGCTGGCTCACAGACCACCCCACTCTTTCCCGGTGGAGGGAAATAACGTAAGGCATGGCACTTCACTCATCACCTTTCATCAGCAGGTACCCATGATGTGCCAGAACAGTTTCAGGGCAATCTGGAAGCACAGCGCTGCCACAACAACTGTGTGAGCCTGCATCCAAGCCCCCTACAGCTACCAGCTTTGCTCCTGGTCATGGGGTGGTCACAGGGAAGATGAATTACCTTGGCAGGCCACATACGGCCCAGCAGCCTGAGGTGAGCTCATTAAAAGTCTAGTAAATGAAAATATTTCCCATACTGCAAACAGTGGAACTACTATTTCTGAAATAAGCAGAGATTATTTCTTTGTCTGAACTCATCAGCTGGTTGGAAAACTTGGTTTAGGACTCATATCTCACCAAGAAATAGAATTTGAATTAACAGGACGCTTAACAGCATGCCTTGCTAATTATTTTCTCCTGATTCTAAATAGCTTCTACTTTTCAAGAGAGAAGCAGAAAAAGAAAAAAAGAAAAAGAAAAAAAAAATCAAACCAAACCATTCTGGGCTGACACCCCAAATTCAGTAGGTTTCATTCTTACTGTTTTGCAGAAAGCAACAGCCAACAAATAAACAATCCCAAGGTTAAACCCACAAAACCCCCATTCACTCCCTATCCTGTAAGAAGTCTCATTCACTCCCGTTGCAGAGACAATCTGACGGAGAGCAGAGTCTCACATTACAGCTGAGACACGGGGAGCAGCTGCCAGAACAGGCTCCTTCCTTCCACTGCACTCCCACACATTCATCTTTATTCCCTTCTTCTGGGCACTATGATTGCGTGGGCCAAGGGTGAACAAGACAGGCTGGCTGAAGCAAAAGGAAAAAAAAGTTAAAAAAATGTTGGGGTTTTGTTGGGGTTTTTGTACCACTAGTCCTCTGCCAGGTCAACCAGCTGAATCAGCTTATTCTGCAGCTGCACAACTATAGATATGACACAAGTAACAGGAGCTGCCCAAGGACAGGAGAGGCCACTTCCGTCAGCAGCAGCCTACCATGAGCCGTAATGTGAAACTGCACCTTTATCTTGCGGCTCCAGAAACACAATCACCTGACATAAGCTGACACCCCTAATGAAAGAGAAAGCCCTACCTCCCCCCTTTTCCCAGCCACACTGCCTCTACTCCTACCAGAGAACTAATTTGGGCTGAAAGTAATCACATTTCATAGAATCACAGAATGGTAGCGGCTGGAAAGGACCTCTGCAGATCATCTAGTCCAACCCCCCTGCTAAAGCAAGTTCACCTCGAGCAGGTTGGACAGGAACGTGTCCAGGTGGGTTTTGAATATCTCCAGAGAAGGAGACTCTACAAGGTCTCTGGGCAGCCTGTTCCAGTGCTCTGCCACCCACAAAGTAAAGAAGTTTCTCCTCACGGTGAGATCCCCTCTCAGTCTTCTCTTCTCCAGGCTAAACAGACCCAGGTCTCTCAGCCTTTCCTCGTAAGAAATATGCTCTAGTCCCCTCATCAACTTCATAGTCCTTCACTGGACTCTCTAATAGTTCCTTGTCTGCTGAATGTTATGCAAGGAAGAGGGAAGCAGGGGAAGTGGTGGGCTCAGCTTAAAATGCTCATGAAACTGCAGCGTAAATGAAGACTTTAAGAAGCGTAAATGAAGACTTTAAGAACCTCTCAAAGAGTTAAATATTGCTGTTGCTCATTGATGACAGACAAAACAACAAAACCAAAATGCAGAGATAATCACCGGAAACATACATGTTGAAGAAACTGATATGAAGTCTATTGCAAATTAAAATTGAACAGGCAGAGCTGATTAATCATATTTTATAAAGCAGCTAACAGCAGCCCCTTTAAGTGCAGACGTTCTGAAATATGCCACTAAAGAGACAAAAGTATAAAAAGGTGCAGAGAAGCAGTGGAGAACAAAATTATACTTTTGTCATGTGTAAATTCACTGATCCTAATGTTTCACAGCAAAGATTAATTTAGGCCAAAGAGTTTATTATAGTAATACTCAGTCCTTTCTAAAGGAAATTTTCATTGGAACATCCCTTTAATGTTTAACAAGGATCAGTAAAATGGTTTTGTTGTCCCTGTGGACTAGGCCTGGTGTCGTGGTTGGGGCTAGGTTGGCCAGTAAAGCGAGCGACAGATGCTCTCCCCAACAGGGGACACTATGTTTCCTGTATATCTGGCAAAAAAATAATAATCACAATATCTGAAACATACTGTATGTCAGTGCAATGGCATGCAACATTTCCCTGCACTGTTTTCTGCTTTCAATTTAATATTTCTCTCTGAGGCTAGTAAAATTACTGAAAAGAAAATTGGGGATTTGGGATAGGGGGGAGTTGAGCAAGCAGCTGTGCGGTGCTAAACTGCCATTCAGGGTTAAACCACAACACTGATTAAAAAGCGTTACAAAACAACAAGACGACAATATGATAAAACAAGGGAGGAAAACAACTCTATAGAGGAAAAAAAATACACTGGGAAACAGAACAGAAAAAACAATAAATTAATCTTCAGAAAAAAAATTGTTTCTCTAATTAGATCTTTTTGTATGAAAAAAAATATTTTTCAGGATTTGAATGTCTTCTAATTGCTCCCATTTTTCTAGGAACTCTCAAATCTTTGATCATGATTCTGCAAATTGCTATGGATTCTGAGATGAAGATGCCCAAAATCAAATTCTGAGTGTGTGGAATTTTAACCCTCTTATTTGAGCAAACTCCTCTTGCTCTCAAGAACCGCAGTTCTGGATAAGGAGCGGGTAGCATTTGTGGCAATTCAAATACTAGCAGGAAATGCATGTCATACTTAACAATAAATATTGCAGCATCTAAGTGAAATCCATGGTATCTTTCAGCAATTTACTAGATTCAATTAAAATGAAACCTAAACATACAATTTTGATTAACTATTCAAAAGATATATGGAAATAAGTTATTCTTCTGACTTTCCTTTAAATAAACGGATTATTTGTGGTTTTCCTGGGTGCAACACTCCTAGCAGCTGCCTCAGTTTATGTTGTATTGCACATTTCCAAATGTAAAAGCTGCAATAATTTTTACTTTAATTCTGCTAGAAATGGCTTTTTGGATGACTGCTTACCTTGAACAATGATATCATCATCCAAATATATTACTTTCTCATGTTTCTGGATAAGCAAAGGAAGATAAAATCGAACGAAGTTCAGCTATTAAACAGAAAAAAAAAAAGGTAAAGACTAAATGGTAAAGCTGTTTAATGTAGTAGTCTTACACTTCTGTCTCTATTAACAACCAGTTTTAATTTCTCGCTTCATTGAGCATTAGCCAGCGATCATTTGCTGCCTCTCTCCAGCTTTACTAGTATCCTGAATCTTATTATTATTATTATTTATCCCTATTTTATTTACCATGGCTCTAACCGAACAGCCCAAAACAGTTGCTTCTTCACAGAATCATTTAGGTTGGAAGGAGTCTTTCGAGATCATCACATCCAATCCTTTTTCTCAAGCAGGGTCCACCTGACCAGGCTGCCAGGGACCATGCCCTGTTGGGTTTTGAATATCTCCAGAGATGGAGTCTCAACTGCCTCTTTGGGCAACCTGCTCCAGTGTTTGACCACCCTCACTCTTCTGCTCAGACGAAATGTCATGTATTTTAATTTGTGCCCATTGTCTCTTGTCCCTTCCCTTGGGTATTTACACACATTGATAAGATCCTGCTGAGCCTTCTCTTCTCCAGGCTGAACAGCCTCAGCTCTCTCAGTGTCTCCTCATGTAAAAGATGGTCCAATCCCTAAACCATCTTTGCAGCCCTGTGTTAGACTCGCCCCAGTAAGTCCATATCGTTCTTGTACTGGGGAGCTCAGAACTAGACACAGGACTCCTGATGCAGCCTCACCAGTGCCAAGGATCACCCTCCTGGACCTGCTGGCAGTGCTCTTCCTAATGCATTTTTACGGTATACATCATAAAAAACACTTCAAATTTAATACTGTCATCGTTCCACTCTATAGAAATGGTTTGACTGGTGGCACAGACATGGGATAATAACTTCTACAATAACTGCGAACAACGCAGCAGAGGGAAAGGGGACTGAAAACGTAAGAACAACCATACTGATGCAGACCATTTTACCCAGCACCTGCATTCAGAGTGGTCCTAAACAAATGCTCAGTGAAAAATAAGAACAGAGCAAGCATACAGAAAAGTTGCTCTAATTATTCTCCCAGCTTTCAGTTATTTTCAGCTCGAGGGATTTCCTAGACTTGATGTGATCTGTCTAAATATGAACTGAATCCCTGTAATTTTTTACATTCACAAGACCTTTTTAGTGAGGAAATCTAGAGGCTTAGTATGCATTGCATGAAAAACGTGCAACATTTCTTGTTTGTTCTGACTGTGACTCCTGCTAATTTAATCTAATGGCTATTAGTTCTTGCATTGGAAGAGACAGTGAGCAACCATCCCCCATCCAGTCCTCCATGCCACTCAGTTCTGTAGATCTCTACTATTTTCACACCGGAAGTCACATTTCTAGGCTGAACAGTTCTAACCCACTGATTCCTTACATTAAATCTTTTCCATACATTAGAAATGTCAAACGTTCAGAGAAAGGCAGCCAGAATAAACACTCTGAACAGACCTGAACATTTTCAGGTAGTGCTACACCTTTTTCAGATAAGGGGACGAAGATTGCACATAGTATTTAGGATGAGGCAAAACTACAGATTTGTATTGTGGCATGTTCTCTATTTTGATCCTTACTCCTTTCCTAACAATTTCTAACATCTCATTTGCTTTTTTTGACAGCCAGTAATATTTAGATTCCACAGTCATTAGCCTCTGAATTAATCCCGGGCATGAGCAGAACGCAGCCAACCCAGCATCATGGAGACACAAAGAACACTATTAGATCTTTCCTCTAATAAACTCTGAATATATTCTTAAAGATACGATACATTCAAATTACCAAGTTTATGCCACCAAATAATGAGGTTTCAGCAAGACAGACAAGTTGCACGAAGCTTCTTATAGCACACTTTTCCTTCTTGAGTGAGGGCATAGTGTTTGGGCCTAATGTGGCTTCTCTGGCCTACAACTCCCTGTGTAATTGAACAGAGACCTAGGACACTTTAAAGCCTGTAATAACAAATTTTCAGAGGTTTTAAGGCTTATGTGGTGTTCGTTTACTCACAGGCTGCAGTAGCTCAGGACGCGATGCATCTTGTCTGATTTTTCCTTTTAGTACCATAGGGTTGAATTCCACAACCTTAAATTTTATTTCTTTCAGTTTAGAATTTTCAATCCATTTTCTGTGATTAAAAAAAACATGATAAAAGAAACATTGAGTGTGTGGCAAGTACCTCCACTATTAAATTCACAGGCTCAGAGGAGAATAAGAGACCTTGAAAGCTCACTCAATATATTTCCCAAGACAAAATCATTCATGTCTACACATATTGACATACAGACATTTAACCTGTTCTTAAAAAACCTCCAAACAAAACAAAAAACAACACCCAAAAAACTCAACCACTGCCAAAAACAGAGACTCCACATGTTGCCCAAACAACCCATCTTTCACCATCGCATTAAATGCTATTTTTCTAGGCTTTCTTGCTGCACTTAAAGACCATTTTTTTTATCCTATCTACTGTGCTTTTAAAGCAGAGGTTAGTTTTCTCCCTTTTACAGTTTTACGTCCTTCAAGATGACTGCCACATCACCTCCTAACTATATTTTCTTTAGACTAAACTGATTTTTTTTCATTACTTTGTCAGTTTTCTTGACACTGTTGCTTATTTTCTCCTCTACCCTCCCTTCTAAATCCTTCCTGAAGGCACCCAGAACTAAACACCACACTTTTTCTGATGTCTTAATAATGTCTGCAAGATCAGAAAAAGTTTCCTCACATCTCCTGTGGCCATATATGTCAACATGTATATCCACTATGAAGCATGCCTTTTTTTTTTTAATCAGTGTAGTCAGTTATCATTGATAATTCTTTAGTTTTCCAAATGAGTGCTACCAAACTCCTGCTTCACCCTGTACCAATAAAATAATCTATTCCCACCCCTATTACCTTGTCATTACTTCTACTGCATTTCATCCCATTTTACAGTTCATTTTTTCAATTCCTGATTAGTTTGTTTTCAGCTCTTGTCCTCAATATATCTGCTGTCTCTTTTCCAGCTTCATGCCAACTGCAGATTCATAAAGAACATTCTCCACTCTATTATCTGGGATACTGATGAACTGGATGAGAAAAACTCCCTATGGAACAACACTCATTACATCTTTTCACTTTGACACAAATTGAGGGTACACAGGCTACAAAAGTGCAGTAGCCAGAGGTGAGAACTGCTAAGAAATCTGCTTTAATTTTGATTTACAACTTCCCCTCTTTTAGTCAGCGTTCGCAATTTTTAACACCCAAACGTGCTTTCAGTACAAACTTATTTGTGCTTCTATTTATAACCTTTAATACACCCTCTTAGCTGAAATTAGCTTTAAACAGCAAGCTTTTCTACTCTGAAGGTTAAGACACCATGCCAGATGAGAGGTAAGTGCAATGCCACAAAGTGAGATCGCAACAAGTAAGCAAGTATATGCTTACCTTACTACAGACTCTTCTGCAGCCAGTCTACAAAAGGCAGAGAGGCCCAGGTATGGGCACGGTCGGGCTATTTCACACCCCTTTACATTAGTCAGTGCCTTGCGTAGGGCAAAATGGTCCTTTTTGCTACGCATTGAGAATCCTGGGAATTACTACAATAGCACTACTCAAATAAAAGGAAAAAACATTTCCTTGAGAAGTCTTTCAAAGTCTATGCCTACGCTAAGGAGAGCAACAACCTTGTCCTAACTAGAGCATGAAACAAAATATGGCTGGTATATACCGAATATGTGGGATGGTAGTCTTCAGCCCAACTATGTAGAACAAAACGTTAGCCTCTGTATTGCTGTAGATGCTACTGATTGCTGCTACAGTTGCACCCATTCTGCCTGCAGCAGCGCAGATTACAACGGGGATTTCTTCTTCCATTTCCTCAGGACTCTCCAAATCAACTACAAGAAACAAAAGTATGCATTATAATAGAAAATTAAGAATATTTTTATAACGGATCTGGGTCACAGGAATGAGAATGTAGTTCCATAAGCAGTGGAATCATATCACAATCACCCCATTTCCTTACCACATCCTACACATATCCACATCTGGCAAGGGACACAGCATGAGCTGTCGCTAATCCAGAACTACGTGCAGGTTGACTGGACTGTTGGATGCCTCCAAAGAGAATATATAAGAGTTCTTGGCATCTTCTACTCAGCAGGGCACAAGTCAGCCTGTCCTCCACGTATGCTGCTTATTCACATGAAACCTAAAGAAGTTTGAATACCTTTGAGATTTCTACTTCTCAGCTATATTTAGTACAAAATGAACAATAGGTTCCAAAATTATCAAAGGAAGGAGGTAAGTGGAAGAGCTGATGCAATTGTGTGAACTTCACTTCTTTGGGAAGCAGGCTAGAAAGGAAAAGTGAAAAATTTTGTACCAGCAGGAAGCTAGTGATAAAAGGAGAAAAATCTAAACAATGCTGAATCAGTTCACATTACTGCTAAGGAAGATTTTTACCCCTAGCACTGATTAACTTACAGAGCATATATGGATATATTTATACTGGTTAAAACATAATCATTAATCTCATAACAGCCACAACAAAAATATACTGAAAAAAAATGGTTTATACCAAGACAGAGTTTGTTTATCTTGGGAGCAGTGACTAAGCTAGCAGTATAAACATTTA
Organism: Xenus cinereus; assembly: GCA_025774025.1. NCBI lineage: Eukaryota > Metazoa > Chordata > Aves > Charadriiformes > Scolopacidae > Xenus > Xenus cinereus. Next base: position 59,668,601 of record JAOXJK010000001.1, on the reverse strand, counting down.
ATACCAGTCCAACTATATCAACCCTAGTAGGTTTCTGTCACTATAAAAAAATCCAGCAAAAACTTCTGCTGTAAATGATGTCAAGATTTGATAACCTGTCTGAAATTAACAGCTAGGTCAAGAACATTCCCAAAAGGGCAAGTTGTGGTCATAATCACTTGACAACTCCAATACTGTTCAGCACAAATAAGGACATACTCCAGTTCCAACTACATCAGTGACATCTGTATCAAAATTTGAATTAGAATGACAACTCTTAGTCATTACTATCGATCTCCTACTATTTTATTCAAGTAATTCAGAAGCAAAAAATTCAACAACCCAGACCATATGCAACAGTGTAAGTAGCTCATCTATGGCAGGGCAAACAGGATTCAGTAAGACAAACACGAAGAGATAAGCAATATAAACCATGAACACAAACACAACAGAAGTACAAGTCACTTACCTGTTTCATTCTTCAACGCAGATGGCACTTGGTGAACTTTGTTATACAGAATGGCGCACACCGTTAAGACAAGAAGTAACAGTAAGATCTGGTTAACTGAAATAAAAAGGAGAATTTGTTAACAATCAGTATAATAGCTAATTCCCAAGTACTGTTTAAAAAAAAAAATTCAATTTGCAACCAGTATATATAGTAACCTGTATTTGCTATGCTTATCAAATTCTCTTTTCTCTTATTATCTGATCAAGCTAAAAATTTTATGTTAAAAACTTTATGTTAAAATCTCTCACCGTTACAATAATTTCCACCTGATTTTCATGGATAATTTGCTCACTAAATCATTAAGCTCCCAATATACATGGATTATCCCTAATAAGAAATTCACATTTTTCTGAATTTTACCAGAGCCCGGAACATTCTTTTCTTGGCTAGTTTGTTGTGTGCTTGTCATCACCACGATTTCACAAGTTAATTACTTTTACCTAGCACTCTCCTTCTCTCACATTTCCCCTGATAAAACTTCAAATATGGGAATTTTTAATTTTATTTCAGTGTTCAGATCTTCAAGGTGTATTTGAGCGAAACTCTAAATATGTACTAGAAAAACAAACCCAGCATGCTACTGAAACCAGAAATGTTCCAAAATATTTGAAAATACATAAACATTTTGACACGGCTACTTTAATTAGTAAAACCAAAACAAAGCATGCAACAGCGAAGTCCTTACTGCATATTCTGATTTGCAGTTCCTACCAGACTGCCTTGTACAAATTTAAGTTATTCAACACAAACCAAACAGAAGCAGGTACCAGGACAGTTCACTGACTACAACGGGGAAGGATATATTACCATCATCAACAGTGACTTTGATGATGGGAATTTTTTTTGTATCATACTACTTTGTTACTTGTGCATCACCATAAAGGGTGTATGTGGTGTACAAAAGAGCAAAGGGAACAAAGTTTTTAACTATTTCAATCAAAAGGGCCAATTGGCCAAAACTGGGCATGAGAATAAATTGAAATTGGTAAACATACATCACTGAACCCACACAAATTTAAACCAGCTGAGGAAACGGATCACTGAGTTCAGAGAAACTTTGGGTGCACAACTGAAGGCACACACCAGTCCATTTTCAGTCACTGACCCTGACAGCTGACAAGAACCCCAAGTTTCTTGGGGCCAGACCTCAGTTGCAAGCATGAACAGCATTAATGTGCAGAGCTCTGTAAAAAAAAGCCAGGTTCAGTGCTCTTGGCACACATGAAACCAGCAGGTCTTCGGAAATTCCAGATCCCCCAGTCTCATGCACTAAAGTAGTGAATACTTTTAAATTATTGGGACTTATGGCCATACTTATCTGACTTAGTTAACAGGAAAGGGCATATTTTTATACTTAAATTAGGCATAATTTAGCAAAACTAGAATTATAAATTTGCACGCGAGGGTGACAACTGTTACACAAGAAATTGCATTTGACAATTCTGTCCCCTTTTAAAAATATATATTTCAAATAGTTTTAATCTCTCTTACTTTTCTTTAAAAGAGCCATGTGTCTTGTTGGATGAGAACAGTGATCTGTGGTAAAATAAAAACAAAAAAATAATTTAAAAAAAAAGAAGAGAGAAAAATCATTAATACCAGCAGTGAATACTAGTTAGTTATTTCAGGGACAATGTTTTGCATCATCAAATTTTACTGTCGATCTCATAAAACTGAAGTCTATCTTTGTAAATAACTTCTGGGATAAAACTATTACACATTTTAATTTAAGCTACTAATAGGTTGAGAGGAACAACATTTTAATAAATTCCATCCAATCAACTACATCAGTAATAACTAGGATTTTTTAACATGTTTTAAAGTAATGTGCAAAGAGGTATTAAAACACCCACTGATGCAATTTGTAAATACCTTTACATTTATCTCTGACCTCATCGAAACCGTAATAACAATCACAAATACTATTCTCTTGCTGGAGTGTGTTCCCAAACACATGGGAATCTTATACTGGAGCAGTGTCTTTCAGACTCTCAGAAAATTTCAGAGCTATAGTGAAAATACTTCCTAACAGCGGTATCCTTCCACTAACAGTAAGGGGGAAGTTTGTGCAATGTGGCTTGCATTTAAGCACATTATTTGTGATGCTGGGGAAAATGAGGTAGCATTCCCTAAAATTGTACCTCTAAACCAGACACAAGAGGGTCCATGACTTTATGTTTGAGAAGACAGAACATAATCCCTGAAATACAGGACTATGGGAAATACAACATTCACTTGAATTCTGGACCCAAATCTATCGTTAATGGAAAAAAACCCACCCCAATCAAAAAAACCAACAGCACAAGACAGCACCAGAAGTTGGGGCGGTGTGCATGCAGCTATATGATCTAACCTTTACACTATGGTAGCTATATATAGGACAGAAACCCAGTTTTCCTGTTTCCATCCATACAGTTATGGACACATTACAGCATAGATAAGGATATAAGATGGTTTCTATGCACACATAAAAACGAAGGCTATTCTGATTCCTTGAGAAGACAGATGGAACAGCAAGAATTCTTGAAACCTGAGTCACAAAACTGACCGCTTCTCATTGGTTAATGCTCAAGTTCAGGCGGCATCCTAAATCAGTCTCTACTTCAACTAACAAGTTAAATGACACTAAAAATATTTTAAAAGTTAAGATGCAGCTTTGTTTACAAACCACTTACATTCATATGAATTTAAGTCCCAACAGATGTCTAAATCATAGTGAGAGAGGGTATTTCTGATAGTCCTTTTGCATCCACAGTACTTATCTACATTCCAGCAGCCCACTCTCATGTGGCATTAATTTACACAGAGAGGAAATCAAGCTTATCGGTCAAAAAAAAAAAAAAAAAACCCACTGCTGAGAAAGCCCTTCTCTCATGCATTACACACAAGTATTGTCTTCTTATCCACTTAAAACGTTTACTCATTTAGGTAAGCAGAGAGATAACATAACTCTCGGCATAACTTTCTAACCCCACTTTAGCTAATCACAAGTTTCCCCTAATTTCCACAGAGCTGACTGCTATCTTTTAATTAGCATTTGTAATGATAGTCACAAACAATACTAATGATCTCTGCAAAATGAAAGTTGGATAGACACAGCTTCATGGTATTTTCAGAAATTATTAAACCAACATAAACTGAAGCATGTTTTAAACTTTAAAATCCAAACTCAAACAGACTCTCATACAAGTTTGAGTTCTAAAACTACAGCATTCCTAAGCCTCAGAAACTTAGATTGATTACCCACTGATTTTTAAGGAAAAAGAGGAATACTTGTTCCCCTGCAAATATTTACTAAATTTTTCCTGACTGTAGACATTAGTTCCTGGAACCTGGCAGTCCCTAACTCAGTTGCCAAATCCTGTAACAAAATGAGGGGCTACAGAAGGGAAAGCTCAGAAACAGTGACATTACTGCTCAGATATTTCCTGCTTAATTAGTCTTTTTACCTCTTCAAAGCAGCACAGTATTCGGGACTCCTCTCTCCTGAAGAGCTGTGGAGCTATTTACTTGGATCCTAGATAGCCCACAGCTGTAAGCACTCTTGCCAAAGCTTCCTTGACCATCATCCTCCTTTGAAGTCCCCCGCGCAAGGGCCTTACAGGGCACAGTAACAGTTTTAAGATTCAATTCCTTTTTCAAACTCTTCAAAGTTTACTTTGGAGTTGTGCTGGTTTTCTTTTCTTTGCTGCTGAGGAATAGCACAGAGTCCAGACGCCGCACTGAAGGAATGAGAGCCCATAAACCACTTCCAGATGTGCAGAACCATGATGCAGCCCCAGATCTGGCAAACTTGCCTCAGAGCTTCAGCTAGCAGATTGCAAACAAATCCCACAAGACAAAAAGTCTTAAGGGGGTGGGGGAAAGACAAGGAAACAAACCCTTCCAGAAGTTACTTCAACAGTCTAGTTGCAGGTTAGGCTTGTAGTCATTATTTATGGTAAATGTGAACAGACAACTAGTGTGCAAGAGCCAAACAACATCATGCCAGAGTCAAACTGAAAGCCAAAGATTTCCCAGTGCCTGTTTGCAGAGCTCTTGCAAGTGGAAAGCGAAGGGAAACTTGCAAAATTCAACTCTGAACATGCATTTTGACTTGAATCATGTTATTTCCAAATCTTTGGGCACTTAAGAGAATCTGAATGCACAGGTTTGGTTTAGATTTAAAGGGACCTTATGTCAAGGTAACTAGCACGTGTTGATACTATGCCTCTTAAGCTAATGCTTTTGCAGTTTTATTTCTATGACACCTCTTTGATTCAAATTCTCCCCACCCCCCTTCTAGGAGCCTCCCTTCTATATGATGAAACACCATTTTGTCACAAGACTTTCACGAGTACTGAAAGGAATAATAACCATCATCAACTCTAAACTATTTTTCATATTTTTTGACTTAAGGCAGTGCAACATTTATGAGGGGTATTCAGTCAAGGTTTTAAAAATCATAAATTGTTTTGAATGAAGATGATTGCTCCATTTGCAGAAACTAAAAGTGTCCGTTTACAACTCTATGTCTCAAACATAACAAAACTGTCTTATCTGTGTCTGATTTTGAGCGGAAATCCACCTCTTGCAGAGCTGGCTGAAGGAAGAATAAATGAAGGCTATACATAGTTATGTGCTTCATGTAGATGGCCACAACTATTACTACTTTTTCTGTACTGCAGTATTTTTTTTCTAAGCTGTATTAAGCTCGCATTTGTCAAAATCCACCCATTTTGTTCACCTCCTTTCCATGTGCATCCTGAACAGATCTAAGATGCACACAGCTGTGCAAGCCCGCAGCATTGGGGCCATCTGCTTCACCTGGCAACAACCCATGGATTACTGGCAACCCAGCAGCACCTTCTCTGGATTTCCCTCAGCCTCGTGTATTTATAGCTTCACTTAACACTCCCCTCACACAGGAAAGAGCGTGGCTTCTGTCCTGCAGAATGAGATCTTCGGGTTTACTCAGATCATCTGCTGTTGAACTGTAGAACCGAAACCTGTTTCTGACCTCAACCTCCAGTGTTTAAAAGGCAACTCATTTCTTTCTCAGATGCGTACCTCGCAGGCTGCATACCTTGCTTACCATTAGCAAGTTATAAAAAAACCAAAAAAACCCCAACAAAACCCCCCAAACTGCTGCATAGTTCTGAGGGTTGGAACACAGAGCCGGCTGCACTCAGCTAAATCAGCACGCACCACATCCATGGTGACCCGAGCACCTCAGCAGCCCGGGCCAGCGGGGAGCAGCCCCCCCTCCCTACCGGGGAGGGCAGGCTGACCTCCCCTGGGTGCCCAAGACAGGCCTCCCACCGAAGCACGGCCCAGACCGAGCGGTTCCTGAGGGGCGGAGGGAGCCGTGCAGAGAGAAGCCTGTGGCAGAGACGGCAGCATCCAAATCACCGCCCTGCACCTCTCAGCCGACCAGCACCCACGAAACAACCCCCACCTCCCCTCAGCGTCAAGGGACCGTTATCCCCTCAGGGAGGAACGTAACGGCCGCCGCCGTCACGTGACCCGCGGCGGCGCCCCGCCGCACCCCCTCACCCACCCCCTCCTGCGCTGGCCTGCCCCGGCCGCGCGGTGCATTGTGGGAGCGGCGGTAAGATGGCGGCGGCCGCCGCTGGGCTGAACTGGAGGCGGGTGTCTTCTTTCACGGGGCCGGTGCCGCGCTCCCGCCACGGGCACCGGGCGGTCGCCATCCGCGAGCTGGTCATTATCTTCGGTGGGGGCAACGAGGGCATCGCCGACGAGCTGCACGTCTACAACACGGGTGAGTGGGGC
>JAOXJK010000001.1:59651558-59662288 GCA_025774025.1 Xenus cinereus | reverse complement strand
GGGGGGGCAAGGAGGGCGCGGGGCGGGGCCGGGCCGGGGATGTGAGGCGGGAGGTGGGGACGACACGCACACATAGCGGTGGGGCTGTCACGTCTCTCTCAGCACCGGTGGCACCAGGCAGCCGCCACCGGGCACCGGCCTCCTCATAGAGGGGTTGGGGGCGGGAGATGGCTGCCCCCGGATGGATTGCCCGCGGGGGGCTCGGCGCTGAGGGGGCGGCGGGCGGGCTGTCCCTGGGCTGAAAAGCTGCCTGGAGCCGAAATGGTGATGGAGGTGGGGAGGTAAAAAATACGCCTGGGCGAGGTTTTTCCTAGGGTTGCGCGGCGCCTTGGCTGATGTTGCGGGATTAATGCTCCTTTCTGGGGGGAAAAAAAAAAAAAAAGGAATCTGGAAAATCCCTTTAGGCGCCCCGCATTTGTTGTGCTTTCCTAGCCCCTCGTCCTGGGGTGCAGGGTCTCCCCTGGCAGGTCTGGGCTGAATGGCTGGAGGCTGGATGAGCCCCCTCGAGTGGCCAGGTCCCCCTTCTTCCCTCTGGTGGCAGCTCTCCAGGGCTGAAGACGCTGAAGTAGAAATCCTGCTTGGAAAAGCGAACGTGTTGGCATCAGGAGCCTTTCCAAACAGGAAGCTGCCCAAGACCCGATTTTATTCGCAAAAGATTAGATGCCTAAATTAAGTTGCTGTACGGAATGGTGTATGAGGCTGGAAAACTTTTTTTTTTTTCGATTACAGGGCTTGGGCTGAGACAGGGCAATTAGGAGCCTGATCTGTCCTTCTCAGTCATCTGGTGTTGGCTGCTTGTGCAACATACCAAAAGCGTGAAAGTGACAGCATGTTAACTAGCCTTCTAACTTGCCAACTTTTAAGAATCATTCAAAATTTATTCTTATTATGCCTCCCCCCCCAAAAAAAAATAAAAAAGAGGTGATGGTATTTTTGCTGAGTGTTTCTGAGATAAAATCTGGGAGCACAAACATGTTTGGAGGTTTGGGGAGTTTATTAAGAGGAAATGCTTACTGTTAGAGTTCATCAAAGCAGATTTTTCCATGCTACCTTAAAGATCTGCTGTATTCAATCACATTTTTTTGAAAAAAAAATAATCTCTTAACCTTTCTCTTTTGATGAGTAAGCTAAAGAAGGCTCTTAGTACAGTTACAGTGTCTTTCAGAACAGAGGTTCTGATGGGTGCCATTTGAGTGGGTTTTAACGTCACTTTTTTAATTTCTGCGTCCAGACTTTTTGCTAAAGGTGTTTCCCCTTTGTGGCAGTGACAAGAAGGATCACCACTCAGTTGTTCCAGTTCCCAGTCAGGTCTTTGGCCCAAACTGACCTTTTTTTTTTTTTTTTTTTTTTCTCGTGTGGGTTAAGATGCAGGGTTGTGACCTGGGCCACCTCATTTTGGGATGTCATCCATGGCTGTTGCTGTGAGTTTGAGGACTTCTGAGGAGCTGGTACATAGCGAGGGCATCTTAATACCCTGCAGCAACATTCACTGGAAACTTCTAATTTCACACACTTCCTCTTCGTGCTCATGAAAAAAGCTTAGGAAAGAGGACACAATATCTCCTGTAATTCTTTCTTTCCAGAACAGTTTAAACACCAATATGCTGCTGCTGGATCAGGCAGTCTCCGTTGCTCTTTCTCGCCTCTGTGCCTCTCCTTTCCCATGTATCAGTGCAGGGCTCTGTAGATATTAACATCAGTCTGAGAACAGTGTAATTAGTTTTTCAATAGGGCTATTAAGTCCAGGCACACTGCCATGCTGCTGTAGCTCTAATAATTCTGTTTCTAGGGCTAGCTTCCTCTGAGTTAGCGTAGTTATCTGTTTTCTGTGGAACTGCACTTATGTTCCTCATTAGCCTCTTTTTTTAGCAAGTCTATTAAATTTCTGGGTGACCCGTGGTAACTGACTTAATTACAGTGACCTCATGAGCTCATTCATATATTGAGTAGCATTAACCAATGACAGAGGTTTTTGCTTTTCCTTTTATTAAAAAATATTTATTTATTACATTATTAAAAGTTAATTTAATACCTATATTCGTGTTGTTTTATATTTCTATTCAGCATATGGTTTAATTATTAAAATATAATTTAATATTTATACATATGCAAATTATTACTTATTAAAAATTCAGTTAAAACTTAGTGTTAAACAAACAGCCCATTCAGCACTATCTACAGGAAAAAGGTAATTTTTTAGAAAGCAGATGTGTTTAAAAATACACTTTTCCTTCTCATTGTTTGAAATCTATTTTTTTTTCTTCTCCCTACTATAGCTACAAATCAGTGGTTCCTTCCTGCTGTAAGGGGAGATATTCCTCCAGGCTGTGCAGCACATGGATTTGTTTGTGATGGTACCAGAATACTAGTTTTTGGAGGAATGGTTGAATATGGAAGATACAGTAATGATTTATATGAATTACAGGTAGGAAATACATGAAGATGTTTAAGTTTTGGGGATTACTTTATTTCTCTATATATGAACAAACATATTTTATATTACCAACTGCAGAGGAAAGTTAGATGAGCTTTGTTCTGCTCCAGGAAGAATAAACTCTTTAAATAGTTTCCAAAGATGGAGAAAATCTAAATAACTTTGAAAAAGAAACTTCCATCTAATCTAAAGTATAAAATATTTAATGTTTTATGAAGCTTAGTTTTTGTGTGTCCCTCTTAATGTATATCCTGAGAAAAGCCCAGCATTCCCTTAAGAACAATTCAGAAAGTGTATGATTGCTAATACTATCTGTATTCTATTGACTATGGATGACTTGATACAGATATTCCTAAATGTGTATTTTTTGTCGTTAAGGCAAGTCGATGGCTCTGGAAAAAAGTAAAACCTCAGGCTCCGTCCACTGGATCACCACCTTGTCCTCGACTTGGCCACAGCTTTTCTTTATATGGTAACAAGTGCTATTTATTTGGTGGCCTGGCAAATGAAAGCGAAGATTCAAATAATAATGTTCCCAGGTATGCCGATTTGTTTTGAATTCAGTGTCTTTAAAAAGAGATTACCAGATATGACAGCTTTGAAGAGGAACATTCTAGGGAGGCTGTCCTGCGTACCAAGTACTCACATTTGGAATATTTATGCAGTGGAGGGGATACATGCTTAGAAGCTTAAATGTTTCTTCTGCTGATCACACAATACCTAGCACTGACAGCTCTAACGCTTCTGGAGGGAAACCTGAGTAGACTTTGGTATTTTTGGTGATGTTTTTAAGAATGGCTTGTTTGTTAGAATTACTTAAATCAGCAAAGTCTCATGAGTCATCAGGGAATTCACAATGGAAGTTTCCTCTATAATGCTGTGGAAAACAGTTATGAATTCATCTGGAAGGTTTTTAAAGTAACAGCTGAAGTTGTCTTTATTATCAGCAAACAGAGCTATAATGATGAAGTTTTATATCCATATTTGCCTGCAGTTCAAAGTGTTTATTGAGCTATAAACTGGCAATTTCAAAGTCAGTAAACAGGAGATATCTGGTGTGAATGCCAAGATTCAAAGACCGTTATCTAAAAACAACTTGCCAATAAATTCAGCAACAAATGGCTAATTGTCTGCTGGCCAACCTGAAGATACCAGAAGAGAAACAGCTTCTTTTCACCTTTGTTGCCTTAAAGTTGCAGAAGTTCATCTCTAATGTCCCACGACATTGCGTGTTTCTTACAACTTTGCCATTTATTCCAAGTTTGTCCATATGTAGTAATTTCTGCTAAGAGTATTGTTTACCAATTTTTAATATTTCTTTTCATTTTAATGTTTCTTTCATGTATCAAGTATGATATGAAGGCATGCTTTCCTTAGAGGCAACAAGTTGTAATAGTTCATTTTTTGTTTTAAATCTGTTAGGATTTGGTACTGTCCACAATGCCATCAAATGTTTGGGGATTTTAAAATTCTGTACTCTCCCGAGACTGAAGTCTGTAGTACTTGGAAGTGGAGAGGTTTAAAGCTCACTTGTAATTTTGCTTTCAAGAGAAGTTTTCATGCTTTGTCAATAATACCCTAGATATTTAAATGATTTCTATGAACTGGAGCTGCAACACGGTTCTGGCGTTGTCGGCTGGAGTATTCCTGTGACCAAAGGGGTCTTGCCATCTCCCCGAGAATCTCACACAGCCATCGTATACTGCAGAAAAGATTTGGGAAGTCCAAAGATTTATATTTTTGGAGGGATGTGTGGCTGTCGGCTTAATGATCTCTGGGAACTTGACATAGGTGAGTTGATTCTCAGTAGAAGTCAGTGAAGGGGCTCTACTGGCTAAGAGGAGAAATTTCAGTAGATAATGATTAATGGCATGATGTGGTGCAGATAATATTGGGACTTAACTTATAGTGTGTTAAACTTGTAATTTTTGGAATTAAATAGATACCTTGTTGTTTGCATATATTACCTTCACTAATTTTGGTTACACTGTGATACTGTTTCCTTAGAATGCCTTAAAGACTGTCACTATGATAACCAAGTTGAATAACCATAATGACCATGTCTTTTTGATAAACCTGTAAACAATTAGTTTGTTGATATTTACTGTGAATTTTAAAAGGAGCTTTAAGTGCTTATTATTGCACTTTCTTTCTTAAAGTGGCCATGTTAAAAACACAAAATTTTGTTTTGTTGAATGTTAGAGGTATGTTCTATCCTAAAATCCAGGCAGTGAAATACACAGTAATACGGTTTTGAGGTTTTTTATTCTTTTTCTTTTAGAAACCATGACCTGGTCAAGACCAGAAACTAAAGGGACAGTACCACTTCCTCGCAGTCTCCATACGGCCAATGTAATAGGAAACAAGTATGTCTGTTGTTAAAAGCTCAACTCTAGAAAGGTACACCTAGTAGGAGAATGATGATGCTTACCCACTACTGCTCAGTATAAACCATCAGCCCTGTAGAGTACTTTTCTGCTTTTGTTGCCCTCAGCAGAAATGAAAAAGTAAATTTAAGATTGTCGAACTGTCAGTGTTTCCATCCAGCAGGACAACCTGCCCAACCCAGAAGCAGCTTTCCAGGCTTCTTAATGCCCCTTTTTTGCATTCTGGGATGGACTCAGCTGGACCTGAACTGGCTCTGTCAGGAGCCGACTTGAGTGCCCCTGCATCTGTGACACGACAAACTAGCTACGCAAATAAACTGCCCAGAGACTAGAATTTGTTGTAGGCAAAACCATTCCGTGTTTTTGTGGGCTAGTTTCTCTGTAGTCTGTTCCTCGTTACTTTGCTTCTTGCCAGTGTGGTTCGTTTTGGCAGATAGCATTGATAAAACGGACTTTTAAACCTGGGTTTCAGTTCATTTTATATCAATTTACAAGCATGAGGAGAAAGAGGCAAGGGGAGAAAGAAATGTGTAAGCTTTGTATCTAATGATCCAAGAGCTGAGCTTTTTATCATTTAAATAAAATGTTATTAGTTTGTAGCTTGCATTATGTTTTTAAATTTTGATATTTGACTTAGATACTGGTCTTCTAATTTTAGAATGGTTTATTGAGAGGTCTGTGGTAAAGGGTTGTAGAAACTCCATGTAAATATGTGATTTCCAGAGAGTATTAGCAGTTTGGTTTGTAAAAAGATACAGTATTAATTTCCATTTCTGGGAAGTTGTTGGAGGAATTTGGTGGTTTTTTTGCTTGGTTGTTTTTTCTAATGAGTTAACTTAAAAATTCAGAAGGTAGATATCAGCAACAATACTTTCTAAAGAGAGTAGACACAAATAAAATCTGCTGACCAGAATTGTAAAGCACTGGAAATTTTCTGTTTTGTCCTAGTTTGAGAGAGCACATGCAGCAGATCTGGATGTTAATTGGCTTTTCTTTTCTTTTTCCCTCTTCCCTCTTTTCCTGTATTTCAGAATGTATGTTTTTGGTGGATGGGTTCCACAGTCAGGAGGAGGTGAAATTTCTGCTCATGATGGTGAATGGAAATGTACCGGTTCATTTTCTTATCTTAATTTGGGTCAGTGTTTCTGCCTTTCTGGGAGTGGGCATTTTGAATTAATATTTTCTTAACAGAATAGAATAAATATATTGAAGACCCTCAGAAAAGTTTTAGGGTACGCAGTTGTAATCCTAGCTGACTAAAGAACATGCCAGTTTTTTACATCTTTCTTAAGAAGTGATTTTTTTATTGCTTAAACATTTAGCAGGTTTGCTGATGCAAATCTTTATTCATACAACTGTAATGCTAAGTAACATAGATACTTTATTTAGTAGAACACAAGAGACAGATCCTGAAATGAGTTTTTTTTTCTAAATGTGATCATACTGTCCCTGAATCCTCAACTTCTGATCTTGTATTTGCCTCAGAAAGACAACCAGAGGTCAGAAAATTCATCCTGTATTAACTGATTGTATCTTGCAAACTAATTGGAAAGCGACCTTCTCTTTGTAATGTTGCAAATTGAAATGCAATTGTCTATAAAACCAGAGGTGACTTATTTTCATTTTCTGTGAGCAGTTAAGTGTATTAACAACTGTATTGCTTGCTTTGGAAAACATCTAGAAACTAAATTTTTTGAGTTTCATTTACTAGATACCACAGAATGGATAGGTCTGATCTCAGATTGCCAGGAGGACAAAAGTAACTTGTTACCAGGGCCAAGAGCAGGACACTGTGCTGTAGCGGTTGGCACTCGTCTGTATATCTGGAGTGGTAGAGATGGTTACAGAAAAGCTTGGAACAATCAAGTTTGCTGCAAAGATCTTTGGTACCTTGATACTGGTGAGTCAGAAATAATTAAGAGACTTGTACTATGGTCCATATTTTATTAACATATGGGAAGCTGACATCATTGATGATCAGAACATCTAAAGCTATAGCAAACGCTAAGATTATTTAAATTTTAAAGCTTATTGAGATAAATCACACTTCACTGTTGATTGATTGAAGGCTACAGCTAGAACTTAAACTGAAAAAAGTAGGGAGGCTTGTTTAAAGCCGCTGAAAGAACTTTGTGGCTAGATTCTGCATTGCATGCCATGGTCAATAGATACAAGGTGCTAAAGGGTGTTTTACCTGAACTCAAGATTCCTGGCCTCTCTTAGTGATCTTTTCTGCTGCTACTTACTCTTTTTTTACCAAACCCCTCCTTCTCTTGGGATCATTGCTGCTGCTGCTTCCTCATGTCTTGGACTGCAAAAAGATACTGTCAAATCTGAGAGGACCAAATTGTTCCTGGGGCTGAAGGGAATCCTGGAGTGCTAATCACTCCTTTGTAACTGGCTTGATGGCAGGACACTGAGATGGTACTGGAAGAGAGGGTAGGGAAATAGTACTTTTGGGAGGGAGTTGTAGCTCGCTAAAGCGGAAGGCAGATGCATTGGAATGGTTACTGGAGATTGTAAAACATTTAGGAGATCATGTGGTTGGTTGTTTTGGTTTGTTGTTTTTTTTTTCCCCCCTTCACTGCCCCTCAGGAAAGTCAGAAGATGAAAAAGAGTAGCATGGGAGGGATGTGCTTGAGAGTGCAGCCTTAGTCAGGCATCGAGGCAAGTGGGAAGAGCAGGTCATTGGCTTTGAATCATGACGAGGCTTTAGCATCTGCAGAAGCTTGAGGGAAAGCTCACCTTAGCTACAGAGAGCAAGCAAAAAGAAAGCACAATCTTCTGTGAATCCTTTCCAGGAATACATAAAACTTTAGGAGCCAGAGAACTGCATGCAGAAAAGACGAGGATCTCTTATCTCTGTAATCCCTATAATGATGTATATTCAACCCAAAGTCTTACTGGCAGCAGAAGAGCCATTAAAAAAGAAAGTGTCAGAACTTCAGCATTTTTGAATACTGTGGAATGGCACGTTATAATATTCTCTGACTTGACTTGCCATCTTTGACAACTGCTTCTTGTTGAATCTGGTATATATTGTACATAAGTGAAAAAGGAGCTACTGGTTTTGCTTGTGTTACATAGATATTTCTTAAATTGATGGAGGGCAGTTTCAGTATGCCATCTGTGTTTTATTGGTTTCTTGTAGAGAAACCTCCAGCACCATCACAGGTACAGCTGATTAGAGCTACAACCAACTCTTTTCAAGTGAAATGGGATGAAGTACCTACAGTAGAAGAATATCTTCTTCAGTTACATGCTGACTCACCAGTGCCACCAGTGGCTGGAATACCTGGTACTGGAGTTCCTGAGACATCAGTGCTGAGTTCCCAAGGTAGTAGTCAAATCGTGTTATGCTAACATTTGTGCAAAGGTAGAGGATTGCCTAAGAAATTAATATGAGTTTGTTTTGAAAAAAAATTGTTTTGAGAGAGAGACCCTATTTCTTTGTTATTCCCCAAATCTGTGCCTCATAATTATGGAAAATTCAGTTTAACTTGTCTCCCAGTTTTGTCCAGCTATCTGAATATGAAGATATTTGTACAGTGCTGGGCATGATTTGAGAAAGGAAACATTGAGGAAGGGACTGACTGTTTGGCCATGCAGTTTCATTTCAGTCTTAGAACCAAGTCTTCCTTCAGGAGACTTTGGGTTTCCCTTTTGCTTACTGCAATAGATTCCAACCAAGATAATACCAAGTTTTGTGTAACTGATTGGAATTTGCTTTTGTTTACCTGAAAGGTGGCTCTTCTCTACATCAAAGTCCACAATCACTGCCTAGTGTCCCTTATCCAGAAATGAAGGTGGATCGTCCCAGCCAAACCAATAATGTCATTCCTAATAACGTAAGTGTAAACTGAAAAATGCTGAAGTGGCCTTTTCTGCTGCTACTTAGTAGTGTGGGAAGTGAGAGAACTGCTAAAACACTTTCTCAGTTTTAAAAGTCCTTTGAAAGGCCTGCATACTTCTTAGGCCTTAGAAAAAAACCCAAAATCATATAAAACAAAGATCTCTGCTGAAGTAGTTATGTCTGTTTTCTTATATCATTTTTATTTTTGTAATTGACAGTTTTTAAAGTCCTCTTCCTGCTAATGCAGAAAGGAAACTGCAATTTTATTGACTTCCAGACTGCTAACTGGGAGTCTGATACCATTAGAAATACTGTTCATTCTCAAAACGTTGGTGAAATTAATGTGGGACGCAAAAAGGATAAGGCATATTCCTTCTTTTATTAGTGTTTTAATACTAATCTGCTTAGTTGTAGGTTTCTACTACAGTATAACCCCAATTATTATCTGTTCTGGTTGTGCAGTTGTACATGTTCCACTGTTTTGCCAATTTAAAAGAAAGAGGGAGGACAAACTCTGGCTAAAGGATCACAATTTTAGAAATTTAGACCTTTTCTTAACTGTGTAAGGCCTTGGATCTGTATGGAATCCATAATTTATTCTTGTAGAAAACGCATGTAGAAGTACTATAAATTTTACTAACAGTAGTTAGTTAAAAAAGTATTTTGCGTATGTGCCAGGAAAGCAAAGGTTGAAAACCTCTTTAGTTGTGATTTTTTTTTTTTTTTTTTTTTCCCCCATCCCCTCAAGGCTCCCCCAGTAGGCTACATTTATGTGTCAGTGAACTTCCATGTAATAACATAAGAACACGAGCTCACTCAGATAAAATTTAGTATGTGTCAGGGACACTTTCAAGTCAACTTAGAGTTTGAGTCTTTGTAAGATGATGGCTAAGATAAGGTGGATTGTGAGGTTGGTTTCTTGTTATAATTTAAAGTGCAAGGGGATTTGTTGGAGGATTTTTGTTTGTTGTTTTCAAGTAAGCTTTTTCATACCATGTTTGCAACTGAAATTTCTGAACTTTGCAGTTAAACATTAACAAATGTGTTGTTTTGGTTAGGTCCAAGTTTCCCTTTCATCCAACTCATTATTAAAAGTAGAAGGAAAAGAAAAGGTTGCAGCACCTGAAAACAAGATTACACAGGAGAATATGAAAAACCATGCAGATGCTACAGGATTCAAAGAATCAAATGCCCCTTCTCTTTTGCCTGTTTGTACTTCAAGTAAGATGACTATAGAATAAAAATGAATTAAAAAGTGAGAGTTAAAATTTGTCTGATAAACATAAAATAAGATTATTTCTGTCTTGCAATTTAAAATTATTTTAGAGGCTTTTTTAGTTTAAAAACAACCAACTTGTGCTAGTTATGACTTTACATATTTTTAGAAGATACAAGGAAAAATGAAATCTTAAGTTGTTTGAAGTGTTGCAAAGGACATGAAATTCTCAATAATCATTATAATGATGGCAAATGTGTCTCTAAACATAAATAGCCCTTTTTAACATCAAAGAACAGACTGACAGGACCAGATTCATTTTATAACATTAAGGTGATAGTAACCTCAGGCTCTCTTTGACACTACTTCTGTCTGTTAATAGTGCAAAGCTCTCAGCTGGTGTGACATTTTAGGCGATGTGGAGAGGAGCATAAGATGACGAGGCACTGACTTAGGCATTTCGCTGAAGTGCCTTATGCTCTTTGTGGTGAATCCAGGCTCAATCAACTGATCTATTTATATTTGACTGTCATGTAATTTGTGGGTTGTTGGATTTTCATTTTCTTCACGGTGTAATTTAAGTATTGTGTTGAAATGTTGAATCTTAGTGCTGAGAAGCAGAATTCCACAGTAGTTAATCTTAAATTGATTGTATCAAAGTTGTGATACTGATTTGTGTGAATACTTTCTCTTTACGTTAGGATTTTTTTTCCAAATTAATCCTCTCATAACCAAATAGATATAGAATAACAAACTTAAACGAAATTGTTGTTTTAATATAACTGTTTACATATATCATTTTATGACTATGTAGACAGACTTTTGTTAAGTTACAGACCT
>JAOXJK010000001.1:59622471-59637081 GCA_025774025.1 Xenus cinereus | reverse complement strand
TTATAGCTACAACAACAAAACCGGGTACATTTTTCACGACCTAGCAACAAGCGGGGCAAGCACCCACCATGGCATGAATGAGCCCGCGGCCCTTCAGACAAATTTCATTTTTTACACACCAAGGATCAATTAATTGCCAGCAAAACGCCCCCTACTCTCTTCCCGTCCAGGGGACGCCGCCCCCGCTCCCCTCAGCCCCGCCACAAGCCATAACCCCGCTCCCCTCAGCCCCGCCACAAGCCATAACCCCGCTCCCCTCAGCCCCGCCACAAGCCGCCGCCCCTCACAGCAGCCGCCTCCTCAACAGTCACTCACAGTCACGCCCCCTCGTCCTCATTGGACAGCTCTCCCCATGCCCCGCCCACCTCCCGGCGGGACGGGGCGAGGAGTGGCTGGTGAGCGCCGCGGGGCGGGGCTTGCGCTGGGGGGAGGTGGAGCGTTGGGAGCGGTCGCGCATGCGCGCTGGGGAGGCGGCGTGCGCAGGGGGCTCCGCGGCCGTTCCGCCATGTTCCGGCGTCCTCCGCGTAACTTCCGCGGGCGGCGGCGGGCGGCCTCCAGCAGCAGCAGCGATGAGGAGCCGCAGCCGGTCGCCCCCGCCGCCCCAACGCCAGCCCCCGCTCCCGAGCAGGAAGCGGAGCCTGAGGAGGGCGAGGGGGACCCCGGCAGCGCCGCCGCCTCCCCCGAAGGGGCTAGGGCCTCCGCGGCGGCGGAAGGGCCGCTGTCCCCAGAGGAGCCGGCGGGCAGCCCCGGGGACCGGGTGGAGAGTGGAAAGGCGGCTGCGGACCGAGGGCCGCGCCGAACCGGGCCGGTGTCGGGGGGAAAGGCCCTGCTGAGCTTCGGTGGTGAGGAGGAGCGGGAAGGTAAGGGTTCGGGGGCGGCCCCCCCGGGAAGGGCCGGCGGAGCCCTCACAGCCCACCGGCCTGGGGAGCGGGCGCCGGGAGCTCGGGGGGAGCAGCAGCGGGGCTGGAGGCAGGATGGAGAGGCTTCTCCCCGCAGACCTCGGGAAGTTCGGCAAGGCCAAGTGCAGGGTCCCGTTCCTGTGTCGGGGCAGTCCCATGCACAAACACAGGCTGGGCGGAGAGTGGATGGAGAGCAGCCCCAAGCAGAGGGACCTGGGGGGGTGTTGCTTGATGAGAAGCTGGACATGAGGCGGCAATGTGGGCTCACAGCCAGGAGGGCCACTTGCATCCTGGGCTGGATTCAAATCAGCGTGGCCAGCAGGGCGAGGGAGAAGGTTCTGCCCCTCTGCTCTGGTGAGACCCCACCAGGAGTACTGCCTCCAGGTCTGGGGCCCCCAACGTAAGAAGGGCACGGACCTGTTGGAACAGCTCCAGAGGTGGCCACAAAAACGATGAGAGCTCTGGAGCACCTCCCTCGTGAAGACAGGCTGAGACGATTGGGGTTGTTCAGACTGGAGAAGAGAAGGCTTCAGGGAGACCCTACAGCCCCTTCTAGTACCTAAAGGGGAAAGATGAGGAGGGACCCTTTATGAGGGAGTGTAGCCATAGGATAAGGGGTAACGGTTTTAAACTGAAAGGGGGGAGATTTAGATTATATACCAGGAAGAAATTTTTCAGTATGAGGGTGGTGAGGCACTGGAACAGGTTGCCCAGAGAAGCTGTGGCTGCCCCTTCCCTGGAAGTGTTCAAGGCCAGGCTGGATGGGGCTTTGAGCAACCTGGTCTGGTGGGAGGTGTCCCTGCCCATCGTAGGGGGATTGGAACTAGATGATCTTTAAGGTCCCTTCTAACTCTAACCATTCTGTGATTGTCCCAGTGTGTTACAATAGCACAGGGAACTGGGCATTTGGGAGAGTTTGGATTTCACGGCCGGGACCAGGGAGTCAGATGCATCTCTGAGTCCATCTGTGCTGTGCTCTTCTTGCCGGTGATGAGACACATCTGATGGGGCCAACTATTTCTCTTCGTACAGGGTGCAGAGAGGAGTAAAGATGATATATACTCCTCCTAATTTGCTGTTGCATAAAGCGGTGACTGCGTTTTAGCTGTGGTTGTATTTCAGGTGCCAGAGCGTTTCTATCTGGAGTGTGAGCCTTAGGTGTGCAGCTGGACCTTGCTTTTATTTGCTGCTGCTGGTCCTGTGTCCTGGTGGGTGGGAGATCCTCTCATCATAGCAGCCGTGTCATTTCAGACAGATTCCCTGCTCTTATTTACTGAATTACTTTGTTGACTTAAAAAAAGAGTCTTCTGTAGTTTTGCCTCTTGTTTGTGCCATGCTAAAGACACACCTGAAGCAAATACAACTAAGAAATTAGTTTTCTCCTGTAGTTGTCACTGGGCAAGCTACAACCAGTGGCTAGATCCATGCCCTACCCCTGGTCTGGGGAGAGCTGTGTACTGAGGCAGGGAACCCCTTTGAGTTGGAAACAACCCTTTTTTTGTCCTTTCATTGTGCGCAGAGGAGACACACAGTGACAACAGTTTAGGAAGCGGCAGGAAAAAGCGCTTTAGTCACTGCTGCCCCCATGGCAGGGGAGGACTCACGCTGCACCCAGTGGTTTCTGGAGAAAAGCGGTCTGCACCCCCAACAGGACCAAAAACCCGGGCTGATTCTGACCAGGAGTATCAGGCACACACAGACTGGATTAGCAGCTTGAAGGATGCTCCTCTGCCCAGCAGATTTAAACCCTCAATAGTTTTCTTTCATACAAAAGCAAACCAGGTGCCATTGCTCCTGATGAAATGGATCCTCTGCCCCAGTGCGCCGCGATAAGACATTCCAGGAAATGAGCCTGGCCCTTTGCCTGGAAGATTTCCTAAACCAGCGTAGCCGACTCCCTGCGAGCTGCTGCGCCGCTGCCTCGCCTCGCTCCCTGCCTCTGCAGCCCTGCTTGGGGACTGGCGTGTAATAACCGCGGCGCAGCTGGCACCAACTTGGAAAAGGTCGTGCATGGGGGCGAACTGCCCTCGCTCCCCAGAGCGTTTGGCCTTGGCTGTCAGCACAAGCTGAACCCGCACCGAGTGTCTCGAGAGCTTCCCATTAAATTCTGACGTGCTGAGGGTCAGAGGTGACGTTGCAGTCCATTATCGTGCCAATTTCACAAATCAATAGGTAAACAGATCAATATTCGGTTGCTTAAGTATGGTCTTTTCAGCCTTTTAAAGGGTGGAAGCGCGAATGATTGATTGTGCCAGAACGACATCTCTTATTTTCCAAGAGGAGAAATCGCTCCGTGTTTCCAACTAAGTACATGTCTTAATCCGAACCACAGCCAAAAGCCATCCTTCCACCACTGCTCTTCTCACCAAACCAATCTGAAAGGGGGCTATAAGAGTAACCACTGTCCACGTTATCAATATTTAACTTCTTCCTGTAGGACTGATTGTGCTCCAATATAAAACGTAGTTTCCCTATAGCATTATTCATCTTAGAATCTACATACAGGGTTGGTTTTTTTTAAAATCTGTAAACGGAAGAAAATTCACTTCAAATTTAACTGAAAATTTCCTTTCTTCTACTTGGTAGAAATCAAAACTGAAAAAAGTCTGGCCTGTGCCATTTGGGAATGTGACTTAAAAGCAAGTTGTCTTATCACTGTAAATACAAATGAAGCAGCAAGTCTACGTGACTTAACTAGAACATTAATCACATTCAAAGCTCTGCAAAATGCAGAATTTTATAGCTATAAAAAAGGCTCCTGCCAGCTCTTATCACAACAGCAAAGTGCTGGGGGAAATACTAGCCCTTGGCTCTCTGCTGCTTTGCACCGAGGAATCTCCTGTGCGTGTGCAGCTGCCCCTATGCTTCCTCTCCTGCCAAAGGCAAGAGAGAAATCACCTACACGTGATTACAACATGTTAACGAGCGTCATCTTGAAACGCTGCAATAGGGACCATCTCCTAATCTGCCCTGATTCACAGCGTATCCAGGGTGCAGGCTCTTTAAATTACAGCCCACATAGCTCAGACTGATTTTTAGCTGCAGGCAGAGAAGCATGGGTCAGTAGGTACGTTGGATGGACCGCCTCATGCCAAGACTCCCCTCCCGTGCTCTGGCTACAACATCCAGCCACATATTTAAGTGTTCAGGAGAGATCAGAACAGAGGAATAAATAAAAATAGTTCATCAGCAAGACTGGTAAATGCAGAGCCTCAGCTCCCATTAAGCCTGTAATGAAAATGGGATGTAGAAGAACGCCATCTAAACTAGCTTTTCTCCTAACTGCATTTTGACTAGAGACAACAGTGTTTCCATGCTTTTAAAGACGCCACGAGCACTCTATGAAGAAAGATCAAAAGGATCATGTCACACAGAAATTAATTAAAAAAAATTAATGTAGTAAAATTTGCTCATGTCATGGAAAGACACCTAAAAAAGTCACTGTGCTTGGAAAAAAAACTTTGAACATCACCGCTATTTCAAGCGGCCTTTCTCTAAGGCTGCCACAGCTCTCTGGAGCTCAAGCTCTATTTGGGGTTACGTTCATTCAACCAAAACCTTCGGAGAACCAAAGATGGCAGTTTTGTAGAGCAGATGGGATACAAGCAGGAATGGTCACTAAACTACTTTTAAACTTGGAGTACTTACAAACAGAAAGGTGAGAACACATACCAGTCGTTAAACAAGAACACGGACTCCACGGTGACTGTGCTACTACTAATATAAATTAGGCAAGTATTTCCTCAGACCACATTTGTTCTACCAGCACTACAGCACCCGGCAAACTTTATTAGTTGAATGGTTTCAGAGAGAGATCTAATGAAGTGTTGCACTATTACTCCTACGTGTGTATTTTCAGGAAGTGAATGCGCAAAGTGGCTCTGGTTTTGTCCCTGGACCTCGGGAGGTGAGGGGGGTGAAGAAAGAAAAATTAAAAACAAAGCAATACCAGCTCCTTCGTGCACATGATGGTGTCTAAACCACAAAGTACTTTAACCTAAACTCACAGAAGAGACGACAGACTGAAAAACACAGCTGCTTTCAAGCAAGCGTGAGGGATGACCTCAGCCCCCTTTCTGCACATCCAACTGCCAAATCTCCCCCAGCTTCTCCTTAGCTGTGATCACAGCTCTTCCCATTGCAAATCTGGGACCGTCAAGAACAGGGTGTAACAGCCTGAAACAAGCAGAATACAAACAGAAGGGGCTCGTGGAGGGATTGTGTTATTCACTTGTACATTTAATGAAAAACTCCATTTGTTCAGTCATAGCTGCTGAAGATTGACAGACTGCCACAAAAACCCAGAACATCCGCCCAGATCGCCACAGAATACACTGGATGGCCTCCAGAAGCTCTGCCAGCATCACGCTCTTTTGTAAGAAACACTGTTCAAATCTGCACATACATTAGAATTTTTGTTTAGCAAAGAACTGGCCCTTTCAGGCTTCCGGGATGTCTTAAGTTTATACTAGTTTCCCCAGTATTAAAAAAGTTACTTTTTTAAAAAAAAAAAAAGAAAAAAAGAAAAAAAAAGACAAAACCAACAAGAAATTATACGGCAACAGATTCAAGGTGTGGTTTTCTTAAATTAATGACAGGTACGTGGAAAGATAATTATTATATTACATTTCAGTCCACTGCAAACAGTAAAAATATCAAAGGTTCCCAAAATTCAGTCTGGAGAAGATTCTATTACTAAAACCACCCACCCCTACCCCCATTGCATCTAACAGAAGCACCCACCCCATTTTTAAAGAAACAGCTATGTCACTAAGAACAGCTCACTAAATATACAGAACTACATTATCTAGGTAGCGTTTATTGCAAAACCAGGGAAGAGACAGCAAACTAGCAGCCTGTCTTCCATCTCAGGTCTCTATCAGTTGTTCCAAATCTCAAGTCACTCACTCGCTCACACACACACGCAGCCCTGGACATGGAAAGTCGCTAACACAATAGAGTTCCCACAGTCTCACGAGAAACCTTAAAACATTTCAGTAAAAAGTTAAAATGAGATCTTTTACCACAAGGATTATAAAAATCCTCCCACCCCACCCCCCTCGCTACCCTCAAATTTCTAAGTTTTGGATTCTAAAAACCATACATAAAAACGAAGAGTTATTTCAGCAGCACAAAGACTACCGTAAATATATCAAAGTGAAGTCTAAGGAAAGTTAATGCAACTGAAAAAAAAATAAAATAATGAAATGAAGACCTGCATCGCACACGTCAGTGTTTTCGTCAACACTGTTGATAAGTTCTAAGTTTCTAGATGTAGTAGAGCATTGGTTGTTTTTGATTAAATTTTAATTCTGAAGTTACATTAAAAAAAAAAAAACAGTTGTAGCAATTCATGAGGAAAATGTCCCTTTCGAAGTTTCAATAAATATGCTGACATGTAGAGTTAGTTGATGTTGTCATGCAAGACAAGTTACGTAACCAAGACCAACTCAATCTTTATAATAAAGGCAACTTGCATTCAAAAAATGAACTTTACCCTTACAATTTTATTCAAAGGGTAAACATGAATTAACCCAGCTGTTTACCTGAATTACAAAAGTAACATGATTCAATATGAAAATAAGAAACTGTCTACAAATCTCTGACAGTAATAAATTGCAATATACAATGCATACAGGAGTTATACAGAGCAACAAACTCTTGTACAAAACAAAAATACTTTAATACCTTTAAAATCCAATTTTTTTTTAAAATCATCATGAAAAAGATTTGAGTCAGAACTCACACCTCAATTAGTCAAGCTTCAGGTAGCTACATTACAGCTATTTAATATACAAAGAGATAAATCTCTTCACCAGTCATTAAAACTGCCTCTTTGTTAGAGTTGCAGAGCTTCCGTCTCGTGTTCCCAGATCCAAAGTTTTCTTCAAATCATGAGAACTGGATTTGTTGAACACCAGAGATCTACAGAAAGAAAAACACAAGCTCATGTTCAAATGCACCTTTTCTGAAACTGCATCCCGGCGAGCAGCCTTAAATTGTCCCAGTGTTGGAATGTCACCACAGCCACCACCAAAGGACTAAATAAAATTCATTCTCATCTTTCAGAATAGGGCAGCCGAATTAGCGTTTGAATTTTAGCAGCAGAAGGGAGAGTAGGAGACGGGATACGGTACCTGTTGATATGATGTTGTGTAGACCATAACATTCTGCTGTTGGCCATCTGTAGTTATTAAACCTGCTGGCAACTGGTTAGCTGAAAGAAAGAGCATTTAGGAAAGTTAGATAGGAACTGCAGGATACACAGAGCCTTGTTTGATGTTTCTGTCACCACTGAATAACCTTTAATTGTTGTCCACTCCAGGACTATGGAGCCACATTACTCTCCTGACAGCTACCACCCTACACTGCATATAGACATGCTTGTTGCTGAGTGTTACAAGGAAACAAGTTTATTCCAATTAAGAAACACTAAAGAAACAAAATTCCACTTAATTTTGCACCAGATAATCTAACAGTAAGACTGCACTTTGTTGTTCTCTTGTATGTATCCGAAGCAGAACATACAGAGCTGTACACTGGTGAACGAAGTGGAGTTTACCATCCTGACCACTGAAAAAAGAGATCTCCAGCATTCAATATCCCAAGAAACCTGGAGAATTCAGAGTTTGGTTTAGTTGAGACATACACGTGCATGAGGAAGTCAATGAAAATGTTGCGCTGCTTTATAGAACAGGATCCATCAGTGACTCCGTAATGTGAAAGCCCCATGGAAGGTGGCAGAGATGAACAAAGACAGGCAATGAGAGAGACAAAAAGAGACAAAGCTACTGCCAGGAAGCCAAAGACCTGCCATTACACTGGTTGACTTCAGCTCGTCCTTCGGGGCACTGCGCAAGAGCTCTGAATTTCAGAGAGGAGAGAAGAGGCCAAGGAATGGAAAAAAAAGTACTACTGAGATGTAGAAAGAAAACACAAGGAGTGATGCTTTAAGATAAACCTTTACAATAAAATGTATGTTGAGCTCTGCAACATACAGAGTAGATGCATTACAAATGCTACATGGAACAAAACAGCAAAACTTTTAAAGTTGTTAAGCTAAGTCACTGTAGCATAACATTCTCTGCTAGGAGACACGCAACGGGGCTTTTTTCTTTCTAAACGATGGCTGTTACTATGTACAAATAAGACGTATAACCCATAAAAACCATTCTGAAAACACAGTATAATCCTAACAACTTTCATTTGAAAGCTGACGCTTGGGGTTTTTTAAGTTGGGTTTTTGGTTGGGGTTTCTTTTTCCCCACCTTCATTGTATGTATTTGCAAATACGTAAGTTGGAACTTAAGAGATGCATTAGGATCATAGTGAAAAGTGGCTCTGGCAGGTCCAAAATTTTACTGCCTTTCAATGCACGTGTTCCACATCCAGTTTAATGCCAAGCCTCTGACCCAGCCCTGGCGTCAGGCTAAGCCAAAGAGCTGAGGGTTATGCCACAGCAGCACAGCCATCACTGCTGCTGCTGCAGCAAGACCATCATTCTGAACAGATCCATAGCTGCCCCTAGGGAGAGAAGTGCCTGCAGCACTTGACCCCGTTGGTTATTTTACAGAGAAAGCTTTTTCCTTCTTCTGCTACTGCAACATCTCCTTTGCCTCCTGCCAAGGCTTAATATTCACTTCCAAAGTTGCTCTTTTCAAATCACAGCAAATTAAGGCTTATTTCATAGCGCACACACTGAGGCTCCCGGGCCTGAGGTATTTGAACAAGTGACTAGGAGAACACCTTCAGCCTTCTGCCATTTGACAGGGACCATATGAAATTTGGGAAGGCGATGGGAGGATCCACAGATGTAAGGAGATTCCTTTTTTCTGATTTCCATTTTCTGGTGGGGACTGTACTCAGACAAAGCAGAGCATGAGCATCCACAGGAGAAACTTTTTGTGGATTTGCCCCTTTCCCCATATAAAACAAGATACTGGATGCAGACACAATCACAAGTTGCCAACTGGATGTTCTGCCTCAAGTCTTGAGCTGCAGTTTAAATGCATGAAGTGCAAATCAGAATATATATAAAGTAAAGCTTTTAGAACAATTTCTATATATTGATTTGACAAGCTTCCAAGCTGGACAGACTCCCAACAGCTGCAATCCAGAAACCATTAGCAACATACCCAAGGTAAGAAAGTTGGGCCTATAGTTGTGCTAGTGTCTTAACTACTTCTGAACCAAAGCTCTCGCGTATGAATGAGTACAGACAAGAGTTTACTACTTGCATTGCCTAATCTTTACTTATAAAATTAAAATAGTCATATTACAAAAATTTAAAGCTTTCTGTAAATCCCCTGCAATAATTCAGCTTAGATTCTTAATTTCCAGCCAGTTTTATAAGCTTATCTTCCAGGCTAGGAGAGACCCGAAGAGTCCGTACTGTTTTATATAGCCAAAGTCATCATACTGGGAACAAGTGTGTTTCGGACCCTGAGTAGGTCATTTCAGTCCTCAGACTTTCAATTTTTGCTAGTTCAGTAGTTTACCAGTGATTTTAAACAGAAGACTTATCAGATACTTGAAAAAATAAATCTCATCAGTAGGTATGACTAGATAGGTGCCTCCTAATTCTTCCTGTTTCAGCTTCAAGACTACCAGCCCATACCATTTAAAAGCCAAGGCGAAGCCTATATGCAAGAATCCAGCAGCAACAAAACCAATGCAAAGTCCCAACAAGTATCAGGCTTTAATTCACAGCATAAGGAAGAAAAACTACAGTGAATGCATATGATAATCCTTGCCCTACACCTTTTAGTTGCCAATCTGTCCATTCTTTTGAATATAAGAAAGACTAATTGTTTTAGATTATACAAAGATGATGTTCTTCTCTGGCTCCTTTCTCAAAGATGAGTTCCTCAAGTCATTAAGTGGAGTTTATTTAACTTTTTCCCCATCAGTCTTGCAAGTGGAACAAATGGGGCCTAAATATGTAGCTACTCGGGGCGGGGGGGGGGGGTAAGAAAAAAAGTTTGCACCTTTCATTACAATCTGGTTTTAAGCGTAGAGAAAAAAATACTGGTACTAATGTATGCATTTAAAAAATCTTCCACAGTTGACGTTACCTATTACTAGAGCGTCATCATTTATCATTAATTACTTCATTCTGACCATAAATTCTACTGTGTGGGAGGAGTTTATCTGAGCAGAAGTTATTGTCCAGATATCTCAAATTAAAATCTCAACGGATCACAGATGTAACATGTGGCCTGTCCAGGGTGTATTCCTCAAGTAAGGAATACTTCTGACGTCTACAGGAAGTGCTGTTTTTAGAAAAGCCATAGTAATAATATAAATTAAAAAGTACTACTTACTAAATGCTTCCTCTGTGAGCTCCTCGCTTAGACCGTCTCCAGTTGTAACTGTTGCAATTCCCTTTTCTCCTTTCATTGCCTGGAGAAGGGGGAGGAGAAATGTATTAGAGGACAGTTGGTTTGAGATTGTTTCAAGACCCCAGGAGCTCTGGCCAAGGTTTGGAACTTGCAGAAGAGTCACTGTGCAGCAGCTGGAGTTTGAAATCCAAGACCTGTAAAACTCTATTGGATTTAAGAATGCTCATAATACAAGAATTCATGAAGGGTGTTTTTCATCTTCGCCACACTCCTCAGACAAGACCTCTGCAAACTGGGCCTGTGTAGTTTTAGAAGGGCTTTCACCTTCTGCAGAAAGTTGAAGATCTGCAGTAATTCAGAAGGAGAAGTTAAGAGCATTTACAAGAAACCACAATCTCACAAACTACCAAAAATATGCAACATTTGCTTACCAACCACATGCCAAGTGTCATCATCATACAGCTATGAGTTGACATTTAAAACCAAGATATTTGATTTCTTTTCCCACTTCAAGGACTACAGCCAGAAAGCATAACAGCACAGAAAGCCAAGTCTCCCAGACATCCGCATGCAGTTGTTTACAAGTACGAAGCTTGATGCTCTATGCTATTACATAAGAACATCTATAGAAAATACAAGTATAAAAAGTATTCTCTGCAACTGTTTGATGTAAACTAAATACTAAGCTACAAAGCAGAACTATTTCACTATATACGGTACCCTGAAGACAGAACTAGCTGAAATGGAGGTTTGAAACTGACGAGCAAAACCATCCAATCCACCCAGCCAATTAAAACCCAATCCCAGTACTCTGCTACCGCAGCATATGTATGTGCAAAAATGGTCACTTCAGAATGAAAGTAGCATAGACCCACTTCAGACTTCTCCAGAAGTACTGAAACTACCTGCATTTTTAATTAAAGCACATACAGCAATTTGATGGCATGTGCAACTGCTACACAGAACTGGAATACGATAGCACACAGCAGTGTACTTTTGGATTATACCTGTTATTCACTTATTACAGCAAATGACCTGGGAAGGTGAAGCTTCAAGTGCTATCAGCAAATTAAACATTACAAGTGAGTCTGACCACCATTGATTAAAAAAAACCCTTAGGTTTCCAGAACAAAGAAAGTCAACAGAAACAAGCCATCTCCATCTACAGCGCTGCCAATTTAGACATATTTGCTTCGCTTACGCCAGTAAAACCAAGCAGCCGCACCAACAAGAGGGATCCACATTTAAATAAGTAAATAAATGGCTTTGAGTTGCATCTCCACCCTCCCCAGATTATTTTAACGCTGAACAACTTCTTCATTCAGGACTATTAGGAAGAGAGGTCACTGGATAAAAACGCTTTGATTTGTTTGGTTAAAGCTGGTGTTCTCAGGTAAAAGAACACTGAAGTAAAGAAGCAAGTGAACAAAATTCTCTTCCATCTGCAGACAGGAGGAGGGGGAACAAGGGACCAGAACAAAAAACCCAAGCAGAAACCTAGCATGTATTGTGTATCAAAAACAAACTGATGGACAGCTAAAAAAAAAAGATTAAAACACCCCCAAACTTTGAATAAAAAAGCCTTCCAAGTGAATCATTATTCTGACATGAGAAAAACAACTTTTTCTTTTGCAGATCTGAAGCCCAGACAAACAATAGGCATTAGGCTAGTTCCTCAGAGGATGCAGTCTAGTACAGTTTTATTGACTGAGCCCAAAGATCGAATTAAGTATTCTTAATAAGCACGTTTAAAGAACAGAGTGATTTACTACCAGCAATATATTAGAGAATTTACTCAGTTGAAAGCTTTAACTACTGTGAATCAGCAAGTCTAATAAAAATGCTTACTTACTCCTTTTTCTCTTGATATCCTCTGGAATGCTTTTAAATGTTACATTAGTCCCTGACAAAAGCTGTGAGACGCTGTGCAAGTTATCCATTATACAATTACAATGACAGGGAGCTAAGGATAAACACAACCAGGTTAAATAAATGAGGGAATACTGAAGCATATACCAACCTCTCTGAATTTCTGGAGGTATAACTTCAAAGGTTCAACATAGCTATCAAACCCCAAGGTAGACATGGCAAAGAGAATATCCTCTCCATTGATGGTCTTTCTTTTCTCTTGGTGACACCTCTCACTTGCTTCTGACGTTATAAAGCTGATGAATTCACTTACACACTCTTGCACACATTCTTTTGCATCCTTAGCAATCTAGTAAGGAAAAAGTATCATAAAGTGATTAATCAAGATGCAAGAAGATTAAAACCAAACCCAAACAAAAGAATACACTCCATAAAGGAAACACCCCAAAACCTGATGATAATACCCATTTAGGCAGCACCTGTATGTGAGGGAACCACTGGATGTCATCACTGCTCTATGTAAGCACAGCTGCAACACGATTTTAACCAAAGTTTTACTAGTTCAAGCAGCACAGCCAACTGTCAGGATCTCCTGAAGTCCTAACTATGTTCTGTACAAGCTTTTACATATAGATGCATCTCAGTATCGCTTGCTTTGCTTACCTACACCTTCTCTTTAAACCCGTTCATTACAACATCATAACTGACTTCTATCTTCCTTTTATTAGGCCCAGCGCTTCCAAGCCCATTGCTGAATTTGTGGGAATGAAATGCAATGACAAGTATTTTTATCCTGACCAGATTCAGGAACTGGAATATATGCCTAGCAGCAAGCCTCTCTAATGCTTTAATATTCTGGTATAATTTTTCCAAATGAGAATTCAAATGAAGAAACATATGCCCCTGGCAAGAATGAAATAAATTTGATTATGGTTTTCAGCTGGACAAAAGTAATTTACATGACTTAAAATAACAGCAAGCATTACTCATGATTATTTGGGAAGCTGAGAGGAACCAACTGAAAGATTATAATAATTAAGATTCTTATTCTTCACATGGGAATAATCTGTTTGTATTTTTTAAAAAAATAATGAAGCAGTAACTGTATGTAGAATCTTCACTAGTTCCTCTGGTATTTTCAGACACATAGGGTGAGATTTTTCAGAAGTCCTTATCAGCCAGCAGCTTCCCTTGCAGTTTTTCACAAAAAACCTCCCTGATTTTTCAAGAGAACTCGACAACCCATATGCTAAATTCTTGAGGAAAAAAAAAATCTCATCTTGATCTCTAAAAATTTATGACAATATGGACCAGTGCAGAAATTTTCACAGCAAAGATATAAATGTAACACCCAGATCTCCAGAAAGCCCTGAACACTATGAAAGTACAAGCAGATGCAAGTAAATGATGTCTTGCTTCTATTTAGAGTGATGTCAAAAAAAAAAAAAAGAAAAAAAAAAGAAATCAGCTTTAGCTAGAGGAGATGTTACTGGGGCAGGAATTGTATTGGAATACAATAGAGAAACAGCAAGTAATAGGAGCCCTGCAAAGGTTTAAGATAAACAGGTGAGATGGTCAGACACACAATCACCAGCTCAGCAGAATGGATTAAAAAGTCTATTCTTAGAAGTTAGAAATAAAATAAGTCTTTCAATATCTGGCCTTATCTGCTAAATGGTATAAGGCAGACATCTTAGGTCACTTTGGCACTTCGATATGTTAAGATTCGGCTGATGGAAGACTAACCTTTCTCTTTCTTTCAGGATGAGGACTGGATTTTTGTTTCATCCAAAATGGTTCACTTTATCCAAATTTTATGCACCCCAATAAAAGCAGATTAAATTTTATAAGAGGGAGCTGCATAGAAAATATTCTTACTGATATGAGATTGTCACAAATCTGACCCACTATGAGAATTTCAGAGAACACGTCTTAGAAGAAGAAAGCTCTTGAAAGCTCTATGAAGAGCACTGTTCTGGATACTCTAATTACAGCAGTTACTAAAAGCTTTCAGAAACCTAAGAAAAATGGAGTTGGTCTCAATCACCTCCTGCTCGTATTTTTATTTTATTTCACTTTATAAGGCTTTTCTCCAATAAAGCAGGATCATTTGGAAAAAATATATTGTTCTACCAGCTCAAGCTCACTCAGAGGAAGGAATAAAACTCATTACACACTTTCTTTACCAGACAAGGATATTACCTTTCCTGTTTGTGGTATGGCATTTTTCATTATCCTTGACACATTTGCAATTGGAAGATATATATCTTGTTCTCTAAAACTCTCTTTTGAGCCATTTGTATCTTCATGATCATTCATGCTGTCCTCTGTGTCTAATGAAATAAAGAAAAGTTAACAAAATTGTATTTGACAGACAGCAAGCAATAATTAAGTCAGTTTAAAATCTTACACTGAACAATGAAGACCTTTGAAATCACAGTGTATTAACATTGTAAAAATAATTTTAAAAATAGATGTAACACCAGGCTATGTTTATCGGT
>JAOXJK010000001.1:59601473-59612118 GCA_025774025.1 Xenus cinereus | reverse complement strand
CCAGAGCCAGCCCGTGTCGGATCTGCTGCTCTTCCCGTTCCTGCCGGGGCAACCGCCTCGGCACGGAGGGGAATTGCGCCTCCTTTATGGGGCCCGGGGGGGCCGCCTCGCCGGGGCCGAGGGGCGAAGGGGGTCCCTGGGGCTGGGCTGAGGTAAAACCGCCTGCCGGGGTGCTCCTTTGCCTGTCCCCGGCTGTCCTCCGCGGGGTGCAGGGCGGTTGGTGTCGCTGACCGGCCGCGGCTCCCGGGGCTGTGGTAAAGGGAACTCCTGGAGGTGGGGAACGGGGGAGAGAGAGCCGTGTCCCTGTGGCCGTGTCGCCGTCCTGCTCTCTGATCACCTCAGCAGCAGGGGTTTGCTGTCAGCCGGGCAGGCACCGCTTTTATAGAGGGTTCCTCAGCTGGGGTACCTCCACGTTCATCGGTTTAAGGGGAAAAAAAAACTTTACATCCCCCAGTGACTTCCTAGGTCTCGCAGAGACTGGGAAAGAAGAGGCTGATGAGAAGGTTGATGACAGAGGAGGATGGCCCACGGAACCTAGGCCCAACCAACCATTTGGTGGGACAAAACCTTCTTGGGTGACAGGGTCTGCAGGTCTGTGCTGCCCCTTCCCACTACAGAAATAAAATCTCCCTGCTGACCCGAAAGGATTGTCCCCCCCTGGTTATAATGGGGCCTAAGGAGCACATTTTCCTTCCACTTTCAGGCCTCGTTCTGAAGAAATACGAGCTGCTGGGTGAAGATGATAGCTGGACTGACTTCTCCACTGAGATTTACAAACCTCTCTTATGAAGCATTTATATGAAACACTTCATAATCCACCAATCCTGCCATTCACTAGAATCGGAGAGAGGGATTTTTCTTTTAAGTGAAGGCAGCCAAAGACATTCCACACACCTGCCATCAACACATGTGTATGTGCAATCTCCACAGTGGAGGTAACAAGAATAATTTTGTTTCGTGCAGTTCTTAATAACCTATAGTCGTTCTTCATTACCTGAGAGTCTTAAGCATTTTACCTAAATGGGTATGAAACTCATATTTCACAATGGCCTCTGCTGGCATTCTTCTTCTGGTTAACACCTAATAAATACAGTACATTCCTCTCCTACCTTTATTCTGGCATTTGGATTTAAGCAAAGCAAAACTTAATAAACCTTGCGCATTTCCACTTGGTTTCACATAACATCAGTCTCATATGTTTGCATATATCACAAAGATTTCAGATTCACTCAGAATGTTCATGTATTTGGGCTGGTTTGAGTTTAAACTGATATATCAAATGAGACAAATTTTGCATGGCCTCGGGTTTTTACTGCAAATGCTATATGCGGCTTGATTCTGCCTCCTGGGTACTGTGATCAGTAATTAGTCAATTTTTTTGAAAATGCCTGGAAGATGTAAAGTAATGCAAGAACATTCAGTAAATCTGGGACCTTAGGGAATGCATTTTCCCCTTTATCTATTTTATAGCTTGTGTTCACTGAATATAATACCGTGACAATACACTATTCATCTTGCTGTTCAGTTTTAAGATCTTTGGATGTGTTCTCTCATCTTAGCCCAGAATTTCACCAGTGAGTAGAAGGATGAACACTGACCAGTGTGCAGGTTCTTCAGGGCACAGAGCAGATAATGCCTGTTGTTGAGCAGCTAGTTGGAATTTTGAATCTTTCCTTGGAAGCACGGCCCTCAGATCTTTCTACTGCATATTTTTCAAACTCGAAACAAAAATGCTAATTGTTTCTCCTGCAGTGTTTTTGCTGGCATTTATCAGTATTGTATTGATGGAAAAACTACTTATCCACTGATTTTACTCAACACTTTTCTTTAGGATAGCATATTGGGAACAAGTGTCCACTGTTACTGGTGACAGAACAGCATTCAGTGGTTAAACTTGTCAGCCAACTGAAGCCAGGAAATCCAAGCCAGAATTCCCCACTACATACATTTTACCTTGTGTTCCACCATTAGTAACAATTTTTGTCATGGACTTATCATGCAGTCTTTAATGAGTTTATTACTTTATCCATATGCTAAGGATATTCTCAAGCCCCATACGTTCTCAGCACCATGCGTTCTAAAGGTGTATTTCAACATGTCTGATTTGCGTCTCCCCTCTGTACGATATGTCAGGGGTCTCTTGTGTGAACGTTGATAAATCATCTTGTATAATGCTTGCTGCTTATCTAGCTGCTTATCAGTTAAAGTCTCAAAATCCCCATCACATCATTTAGATTTTATATTCTCTAGGTTCGCATATAATTTCTCCACTCTGCAGTGTGTTCCTCATATTCTGTAGCCGATCTGCCTCTCCTTTTACATCAGCTCAAATTCTGTCTATACAAAAAGAGGGGAAGAATGTTCCAGAGCAGGTGGAGTTAACTGTAGTAAGATGTAAGAGAGTTTCATGAGGTTGTGATCTATCTGGTGAGGTTGGCATTTGGTGTCTGAAATTTTCAGTAAGGAAATAAAAATCTTCAGATATCTTCTGTTCTACTTAGTAGGTGTTAGCTACAAAAGCTGTCAAAGGTGAGCAAGTATGCTTCTTTAAACCAGAACAGATGCATCATCCTGCTCCAAAATGTGCCTTACTTGTGGTCTGGACTCTGTCATTTGGAAAAGTATGTGTTTGAAATAAGAAAACGCAATTTTTGTAGAAATAGCACTGGATAGTAGTGAGGGGTTCATCTAACATGCTCCAGAGTTCTGATTACTGTGAAATTCTGAGTGTAACAGACTGGAAATAGATTTGTTGTCAAACTATGAATGTCTTGGTCCTTCTGAAATTTATTTTCATTCTTAACAGTGATCTTTCTAATGCTCATTATCTTTTTTTTTTTTAGATTAAATCATTCGTATTTGTATTAGACAACCACAATTAAAAGATACTTGGAAGATGCTACAGAGCCAAGCAATGTTATGTGAAAAAAGATGGAATGCGGAAACGCAGAAGAAATTACCTACAGGTAATTAACCAATCACAGTAGGATGAGATCAGATGGAATTAATTGAAGTTCAGGACATTTTTCATTTTTCCAAGGATCAGTAGCTCTCACCGGTGTTGAAAAATTCTTTGGCTACGCAAGTGTACTTTGCTTTTAGATAGTATTGCCCCTTTTACAGTAAAATTTCTCCTGTGCTGGGAAGGAGCTAGGTGCTCAGGTGGCCTTCATGCTGTGTGGTCCCACAGCTCTGAAAGGGAGTCATGTACAGGGTTCGTACTGTGACAGTAGGCCTGAGAGGCAGAGCTATAACAGTAGCCAGCTTGGACATCCACACCGTGAGGACCAAAGGATGTGTTTAGTCACAGCAGGCTGGTATCCAGCCAAAGAAGGGGATGGGCAGAGTGCGATGCTGAAATCATTACATCTCCTTTGGGAAGTGTGGTCCAAAGAGCAAGGTACAAGCTTGGACTCAATTCCCAGGTGTCCTGCACACTTCTTGTATGGCCTTGGGCAAATTATTGTAAATCCAGGCCATCAGATTTCAATTGAGAGATGCGTAAATACCTTTGAAAGGCTGCGTTTTAATCATATTGTGCCTCAATTCCCCATCTGATGATTCAGTAGCAATATTACTTTCCTGCTTTGAGCTGAACTGTGAATGGTTTAGGTACCAGGAGAACAGGAGAGGCAGGAGTACCACAGGTAACAAATGACAAGTTAAGCCATTTCCTGAAGACTTCTTGAGACTGAACTCTTGTGTGCAATCTCTGATAAGAGACGGACTAATTTTTGAGCCTTTTCCTTGCCACTGCTCAACTGCCTTTCTTTCACAAGATGTACATTTGAGACATATCCCACTAAGGAAATTTGATTAAAATTGGCCAAGATTTCAAAATATATTGGGGGAGCTAAGTCAGACAGGCAGTACATGAATGCCTAAGTCTTGTTCTTTCAGATAAAAGAAAAATCAACTTCCTGTTTTCACCAGTGGAACAGGTAGTCCAGAAAGTTGATCCAAAGATACCACTTGACATTTAGGTGTGCTAGTTAATCTCAGCCAGGTGAGGTTAAACGTTGCTAGCAGCAATCCCTTTGAAATGTACCTGAAGCAGAACTGACTTGTAATCAGGTAATTTAGATGTTAAAACATGTCTGAAACACCAAGTATGAACATTCCACACAAGACCACACGAAGAACTTCAAAGTACACGTGCAAGATGATGGTCCAGACAGAACCATTTGAAGGATTAGAAGAGATCTTGGCAAAAGCCTCTAACTTGTCCATGAATAATACAGCAACAGTTGGAGGAGGAACTGTAAAAACATCTTCTCTGCTTTGTTTTCAGCAAAGCAATGCCACAGTTTTGAGATGCAATCTGACAGGAGCCTTCCTTTGCAATTGTGTCATTACAGCCTCCTGGATAAAAACATTTGCATTGGTTTTGGCTCTTTTCGAAACACGGCAGGGGGAAAATCAATACTAATTTTAAATAGAAAAGGATGAAATCATTTAGTTTTTTCAAACCTTATGATATGTAATACAAAGTGTAAAATGAAAAACCTAAGTAGCTCTGGTAAAATTTTCACTTAATTTTTTGTAGCTAAATTTATGACACATTTGCATGCTTTGTTCACGTGGGTTTATTTGTTATCATCTGCATTCAGCTGCATTCTGTGGTTATGTGTTTTGGGTTTTCTCCTATTATCAACTACACGTGGGATTGCAATTTCTCAGTAACACAAGTACAGTGCAAGACGACTTATTTAATTCTACTGTCCAAGAGGACAAGCAGCTGCTTAATGGCTATGCGGTGAAACTCTACATCTCCCACGGGTGGGTAAACTGGGTTCCATTACAGCTCTGTTTTGGGTACTGCAGAGGGAGCACAGAAGGCAGGTCAGATGAAGATGGGAAATGAGGAAATGTGGACTATTGCCCAGTTCAGTTCTGATTACAAAGATACAGTTATTGAAAGTCCTGAGACTGCCAGTGCTAATATACTGGAGTTACGGAGTAGGGGCTCTGGAGGACTGCAGAACCAAGTTTTCCTCTGTATCATGTGAATTTCTTTTCATAAAGCCTATGTTCTCACAATTTGTCCATAAAGCCTATGTTCTCACAGTTTGTCCATGTGTTCGAATTGCACAAGGGTAATAGATCTGATCACTCAGCTTTGCTTGGCATAACTGGAGAAATTCAGGACTTCCCTGGAAGTATCAGAGGTTTCCAGAGGCTGTGACACTTGTCAATGTTTGTAATTTCCTTCCTGTAGAGGTGATTCCAAACTGCACTGATTCAAAGGCCTGTGTACATTACCACTGTGCCAGCGGCATCACTAAAACAAAATTCCTAGAATCATA
Organism: Xenus cinereus; assembly: GCA_025774025.1. Classification (NCBI taxonomy): domain Eukaryota; kingdom Metazoa; phylum Chordata; class Aves; order Charadriiformes; family Scolopacidae; genus Xenus; species Xenus cinereus. The sequence continues at coordinate 59,606,812 of JAOXJK010000001.1, read as the reverse complement.
GAATACCAGGTTGGAAGGGACCTCAAGGATGATCTGGTCCAACCTTTCTTGGCAAAAGCACAGCCTAGACAAGGTGGCCCAGCACTCTGTCCGGCTGAGTCGTAAAACTGTCCAAGGTTGGCAAATCCACTGCTTCCCTGGGGGATTATTTCAATGGCTGATTGTTCTCATGGTGAAAAATTTTCCTCTTGTGTCCAGTCAGAATCTCCCAAGGAGTAACTTATACCCCTCATCTTTTCCATGTGACTCCTTGTAAAAAAAGAGTCTCTATCTTCTTTGAAGCCACCCTTTAAATAGTGGAACATGGTGATAAGGTCTCCTCTGAGCCTTCTTTTCTCAAGGCTGAACAAACCCAGTTCTCTCAGCCTTTCCTCCTCTTTGCTTATCTTTGTGGCCCTTCTCTGGACCCTCTCCAGCCTGTCCACATCCCTTTTGTATAGAGGAGACCAAAACCGAACACAGTATTTCAGGTGTGTCCTGACAAGTGCTGAAATTGCTCTCTTAGAATCTATTGCACTGGACACATCTTAACTGTGCCCCTTAACTGTCTAAGATGATGAGAGACACTGTCACCTTTGCAGTGTAGGCAGAGACGTAGATTTCTTCTGTCAACTTAAACATGAAAGCTGGTTTTCTTCTCACTTGAATTTGTCCAAACTAGGAGGCAGGGATAGGCTCGCTCTTTAGAAGTGCCTGTCTTTGGAAGGATGAGCTACCTACCATCTGGACATGGCTGTCTTTGTTGGCTACAGAAGTAGCTTAGGTCAAGAGCTTAAACAAGAGGCCAAACTTTTAGGTGGCTGATGTAAGGTAAGATGAATTTAAGCTTGCAAAAAGGACTGGTGGTATTTCAGTGACATTAATATGCTGAAAACGCAAGGGCTGTGTCAGCTTAATATACTGCTAATATTTAGGTGATTTTGCATTCAGCCCAGAGAATTCTGTACTTTATAAGAAGGTGGCACTGTAGGCTCTTCATTTACGGAGACAGCCTTTCTCCCAGTTTATATATAGAAGGAATATATAGAAATCTTTGTGGGAACAGAAATTCTAATATTATTTTAATGATCACTCTTATAATAGCCACAGGGAGCTGGGTTTCAGTTATCTCAGAAACAACTAAGGGACTGGTCCCATCAAAATACCATTTAGATTATCACAGATCTGTTTCAAGGTTCTTCAGCAGCAATCACGCACCAAATACATTTACTACAAAATATCTTTATCAAGATCTCAAGGCAGAGTAAAACACCTTATATTTCATCTTTATAAAGAACATTATCAGTTAATATCCTAATGCTATTAATATTTTTTTAATAATACAAGTATTTATAGACTTTTATGCATTAATTGAATTTATCACAGCTGATCTCTTAATCCCAACACTGGTAGCTTATGCAGTCTATGCATTCTAATGGCCCAATAGTGAAAAAAAGGATGCAAAGTGACAGATTTTCCAGACTTTCTTTTGTTCTACAGATATTTCTAATGAGACAGTCTTCGCTGTCCTGCTTCTTAACACAGGAGTTCTGAAGATCTGCCCAAAATTTTCATGTAGGTGGAACTAACAGACAAACCCAAAGCATATTTAAATCAGTGCTTTGGAATTGGACTGAAGGAGGCTCTTAGTCTCCCAGTGACTTCAGTACGCAGACTTATCTCTGACTCCAACAGGGGTTTAGGTTGGTGTCTGTGTCAAGGAAATATTATAGGGTCGAGGGTGTCCTTCAATTTTATGATCCTGAGGACTGCTCTCCTATGTGTGTCCTTGCTACTGGAAAAGGACAGCATGAAGATTATTTACGAGGAGGACAGCAGTAGAAATTGAAATGTCAAGCGTCTTCTAAACATAGAGGAAGATAAAGTCTGTCTCCCAAAGAGTTTAAACAGGGAAAGGCAAAGACTGACAAAAAAGTGTGTAACGTACAGACAAGGCATCAGGACATCACACTAATAGCAACTGGAATATTTTTCTTCCATCCTCTTCCTTCCACTTTATATTTTTCATGTCATCATATTCTGCTTAAATTTCAGTGGTCCAGCTCTGGACCTCATGTATGTGTGTAGTTCATTGTCCTCAGAATAAATTATAAGATAAATTAACGTACTTGGCTTTTCACAAACCTCATAAAAAGTGTAATTTTGAGGCAAAATTTAAATGAAAAGAGGGCAGATACTTTTTGGATCTACCCACGAAACAGATTTAACATGGGGAACACTGCAAGTGCAAACAGAAGACCTCTATGGAGAAGCACACAAAGAAAAGAAGTAGGTAAAATTGGGGAGTGGATGATCTGGCAAGATAATAAGAGTAAATCAGCCAAAAGGAATGAGTTTTATAGGACCTTGGAGCTGATCACAACGGGTGATTCAGGAGAAAGCATGAATCCAGTGGAAAAACAGGAAAGGAGTTATTTTTTAAGAGGCTAAGAGTAGTCTGATTAAAATCAGAGTTAAGGAACATAAGTTCTCAGGCTGTACATTGAATGGCCTAAAGGTAGTATTCGTGAGGAGTCATAATACCTAACATAAGAGGTGACGTGAGCCAGTAAAACTGTAGGAAGAAGCAACAGATTTCGAGGAGCGGGGTAAAGAAGGTAAAAATGAATCCTGATCTTCTGGAGCAGCATTAAGATTCTGTTCTGCCACTAGTGACAGAGCCCCTGGTTACTATGCTAACTTAAAACTTTTAAGTGATTTTGGATAGTTCTGGTTTTTGGATGCACTGTTTTTCAAACTTACAAATGTAGAATTTAATTTTTTCCATTGCTTCCATGGATCTTCACCACAGCAACATAAGATCTTTTCATAATGAAAGAAAATGTGATAAGAACATAATTGCAAAACGAAACATTATGAACAATTTCAAGGACAGTAACAGCACCTTAAGGTGTTTTTTTCAACTTGATTTTTCTCAAATTGACTGAATTGCCAGCTGGTAGTCCCCGTTTAATGAGAATATTGAGACGGGGTTTTGTGGAATACGGTTCCGTCCCTAAGCTTGTTCAGCAAATTATTTTAATAACTTTATTTCTGAAGCTATAATAATCCCTGAATGCCCGTAACAATTATTATCCTCATTATCATAATAATTTTGGCTATTATAGATATCTACATTGAAGAAGTAATTTGTAAAATCTCAGTGATCATTCCCACAGTGAGTTCAGGGACTTTTTTCCACTTACAGTCTTAAGTTTAGTAGTGGGGCTTTTTTTGGTGTTAGAAACTCCAGCTGATGACACTGGAGATACCAGAGAATCGTAGAATGTGTTGAATTGGAAGGGACCTTTAAAGGTCATCTAGTCAACCCCCCTGCAGTAAGCAGGGACATCTTTAACTAGTACAGATTGCTCAGAGCCTCATCAAGCCTGACCTTGAATGTCTCCAAGGATGGGGCCTCCACCCCTTCTCTGGGCAACCTGTTCGAGTGTGTCACCACCCTCATTGTAAAGAACTTCTTCCTAATGTCTAATCTAAATGTACCCTGCTCTAGTTTAAAACCATTGCCCCTCATTCTATCACTACCTGCCCTTGCAAATAGTCCCTCCTGAGCTTTCCTGTAGGCCCCCTTCAGGTGTTGGAAGGCCACTATAAGGTTTCCCTGGAGCCTTCTCCAGGATGAACAACCCCAACTCTCTCAGCCTGTCCTCATAGCAGAGGTGCTCCATCCCTTTGATCATCCTTGTGGCCCTCCTCTGGACCCGATCCAACAGGTCCATGTCCTTCCTGTGCTGAGGGCTCCAGAGCTGGACACAGTACTCCAGGTGGGGTTTCACAAGAGCAGAGCAGAGGGGGAGAATCACCTCTCTCGATCTGCTGGCCACGCTTCTTTTGATGCAACCCAGGATGCAATTGGCCTTCTGGGCTGCCAGTGTGCATTGTTGGCTCATGTCCAGCTTTTCATTCACCGGTACCCCCAAGTCCTTTTCCACGGGGCTGCTCTCTATCACATCATCCCCTGGCCTGTATTGATAATGAGGGTTGTCCCCGCCCAAGTGCAGGACCTCGCACTTGGCCTCGTTGAACTTCATGAAGTTTGCACGGGCCCACCTCTCTACCTTGTCCAGGTCCCTCTGGATGACATCCCATCCCTCTGGCATGTGACACGTGTCACTGCCGAGTGGAAGAGTAACACAGCGCCAGACACAGGAACTGCTGACATCCTCTGTGCAAAAAAAAGCTGAGGGCGGGGAGGCAGTGCCTCTTCAACCTCGGAACTCCAAGTTATCATCCCGTTCTCTTTCTTCCCTTTCTTTTGGTCCTTCGCTGTCGCTCATCATTGCTTTTGCGGCAGAGCACCGAGAGCCGATGGGTAAAAGGATTATAGGATAAACAGACGCGGTATTTACTTTTACACCGGGGACGCTTAGCGTGAGTGACTTACGCAGTTCCGCGGGGTGACCCGGTGGTCTCCTGAGGAATTGGACTAAGAGCTCCTGGGTCCATAGAGTGCCTTTGGTTGCCGTGCATTAGCGCCGCAGCAGCCCTCGCGCTGGCCCAGCCGCAGCCCAGCGGTCAATCTGTGCAACTGAAAAGGAGATCCGTCCGCCCAAAACCATTGACAGCTGGTTTAGCGTCCTTTTGAAGCCTTTCAAACAGACGTCACGGCGTTTCCCGTGAGCGGGCGTACCGATCAGATAAACCGCCATGTTTGGTATAACAAGTCACGCGCTCCCGACATGATGAAATCTCAAACTGGAGCCGACAGTAACAGCGGGGCTTCTGTGTGCGGGTCTGCTGCTGGTTTGATGGGGTCATGGCTTTCGCCTTACCCTATCTGCCTTCTCGGTTTATGCCGGAAATCCTTTTTGGCAGCCACTCCTCTGGCCACATATTCATGTAAAAGCCACCATAATGAGGCCATGACCTGGGCAGCGCTGTGAGGTAAGTACCACCCCAGGGAAGTGGTGGAATCGCCATCCCTGGAGGTATTTAAAAGACAGGTAGACATGGCGCTGAGGGACATGGTGTAGTGGTTATGGCAGTGTTAGCTTGATGGTTGGACTCGATGATCTGAAAGATCCCTTCCAGCCTAGACCACTCTATGATTCTACGATGAGGACAAACGGTGTCCGCAGCCCAGAAGGGAGCGCTGTGATAACCCTCACGACTTCCTGCCTCAGGCAGTTCATCTTTCAGTCAGAGTGTCTTCTTCACACATTCGGATTTCTTAGAATGAACCCTTAATCGCGAGGAAAAAATATTTGCGGGACACCTCCTCAGCGCTTTCCTAACGCCGGCAGCTCCGTCCCCGGCCGCCCTGCGCCTCGGCCGGGAGGGCCGGCCCCTCGCCCCGGCCCCGCTCCCCGCGCAGCGCCCCCAGCCGGTACTCGGTCTCC
>JAOXJK010000001.1:59580681-59599215 GCA_025774025.1 Xenus cinereus | reverse complement strand
CATGGGCAGCGGGCTGCGGAAAGGCAAGGCGGTGCGACAGGCGCCCGGCGGCGGCCCGGAGCGGCGGGGGGCAGCAGGTAGGCAGCGGGGGGCTGCCGGCGGGCGGGCACCTGCGCGGTAGCGCTTCGCGGAGGGGCGGGAGGGGTTCGAAGAACGTGGTTTCCCGGTAAAACACCCGGGAGGTTGGGAGCAGGGCGCTGCCGGGCCGGCACCCCCTTCCCTGCCCTCCCGGCCGGGCGCCTTCAGGTGGGTCTTTGGATACGGCTGCAAAACAACTTTGATGTGGCCGGCGTCGGTGTCCTGGTCTGAGCGACAAAGGGTCTAATTTCTCTTCCGGTAATTTTATTTTTCAGTGTAGTGTATTGTAATGCTTGGGAAAACTGCACTTTTAGACCACTCTAGTGTCTGAATTTGTGAAAATATTTGCTTTATAGCCAGCTATTATTTTATGTGGGTTTCAAGATCTCAGTGTTTTCAAGCTCACCAGGTGCAGAGACGAGGAGGGGCGAGACCCAGGCACTTGACTCAGGCTGGCCAACAGAATTATTTCATACCATGAACGTCACATTCGTTATAAATTAGAAAGCTTGCTGAGGAGTTCTCCATCTCCTGTGATGGCTGTGTCCTGAGTACTTGCCCCAGTGCCAGACCCCCAAGTCCTTCCCTTCCTCCCAAAGCTGAAGCCCTTGCAGTGTCTGACATTCGCTGTCCACTGCTGGGAGCGCACAGCTTCCTGCTGATAGACTTCTCTGAGTATAATCCCTATATGTTTTATATTGGTGTCGGGATCAATATTGGTTCTTTAGTATTACTAATGTTAATTACTCAGTATTACTCTTTTACATCTGTTTATATTTCAGCTCCTGGTTTCCTTGTTTTTTCACGGTTTCCCTTCCTGGGTTGTGAAGGGTCATCGGGTGGTAGAATAATTGTCTAAATGACAATAAATTGTTGTGGGTTCCTCAAACCATAAGAGTTACTTCCATGTTCCCATACACAACCATTGGCGCTTGACTTTTTTTCCCCTGACTTTAGTTGAGGCCGTTGTCGATGGCAGTGGGGCTGGGCAGGGCTGTATCCATCATTTCACTTTACGGGAGCGAGGGGGGATGCTGCACGACCTGAGTCAGGGTAGGCAACCCTGGCCCTAAGGGAGTGCTGGCCACAGCACTGGGAGCAGGGATGCCGTGGCCTGAGGGTCCTTGTCACAGCTGCTGCCTGGAGGGACACCACAGCTTGTGTGAGCGTGCGCTGAGGAGGGAAAAAGATTTGAAGTTAGACGGGTGCTGAGTGGCCTCCTCATCCTTGAAGGTGGTTTCTGCCTGCCAGGATCGAGGCATGTTGCCACAAGAGCGATGGGGAAATTTGTGTTCCAGCTGTCTGCTTTGTACCTCTTCGGAGTCAGAACTTCAGTCTCTGATGCTCATCAGACATTGTATTAACTGTGCTCTCACTGGGCCTATAGAACCTGATGAGAAAAGATAAATAATGAGCTTGAAGTAATGAATGCCTGCAAATTAACCTATGCTTACCTCTGGCACTATGCAGCAATCCTGCATCAATGAAAAAGCACCGTCAGGGTGTAGTGTTTTGTTGAGCATCTCCTACTGAAGGAGTGTTTTCAGCTCTACCAAATCCTTGGGAAAGGGGTCTGGTTTTCAAGATATTTTTATATATGCAATAATTTGAAAACATTGAAGCTAAAGCACCTTGGTAACTTTAAGGTATTATATAATATTTTAAGTCTTATTATGCAGAATGGAAATTGTCAGAGGCAACTGTCAGAGAATAAAGATGCCTGCACAGTAAGAATATGCATAAGGTGGGGAGCACGGTGGGAGAGAGCAGGAGCTGGAAAAAATGAAGGTAAGGTTTGTAACAGTTAAAACTCATGAAATAAGCTTATCATTACAGCTCCATATTGTTTAGTATCTTCCAATTGTACCAACATAAAATCATCCAATCTGAGTTACAGGCCTGGTATTGGAAGCACTGGATGTTCTTTGACCTTAATAGGAAAGCCTGGAAAAGAAGAAAACTCTCAAAGCACTCTCAAGAGAGTCAAGTTGTCCTTGTACTTCCACGGCAGTGCAGTGCCCTGAGACCAGTTAGGGTTAACCCACAAGAGTTCCCTTGCCTAATGCTGCTACTACCATGTTATGATTTAGAAATACCCAATTTAGCTTTAAATCAGATACTGAAAGTTAGGCAGGTGTAAACTGCTATGGGGTTATACCCAAACCTAGTTCCTCTGGACAATGATGTATCTGCTGACACAAACTCAGAAATTAAGCCTGCACCTTAAAGAGCTTTTTCAGCCTTGTGAAGCTGACTCATTTAGGCTAAATGACTTAAAAGAACATAGTTTGGGCTTCAGTTTATATGCTCTGTTGTGTCTTTGGTTTTTCAGTTTAAGACATTACTACGCCCTGCTGCCCATTCTGCAACTCTGGCAGCATCTTAAAAGTAATTCTCCAGGGAAGTTGGTTTAAACTGTGACGTCAAGGTTTATATTTCAGCATCTAGGCTGCTTTGCTTCTAGGATGGTTGCGTACCAGTAGATTATTATCTGAAACTTGATGTCCATTTCCTGAAGCAACAAGTTGAAGTTTTTCATATACATCAAGGACAAGAGATGAGAGGAGTTGTGGGTACTGATGAAGAGGTTAAATAGAAGATTCAAATGAAATAATTACAGAAATGCGAATAGAGATATGTAATTTACTTTAAAACTGAAACATAATCCAAGTAAGATAATTACACATTGTTTAACTGACTCTAAAACATGAACAACCTTAATTTAATCCCTTTCTATAGTTAGTCATACCAGGCAGTAGGGTATTTTTTATATCTACATACATCTCTTGGACAAGGAGTATTTAAACGTATGTATGTAGTAGAAGGAAGAAACAGGGCTGTTCCTAGCTGTAGGAATTTCTTGATTACTCTCTGGATCTATTCCCACCCTTCCATCATTTTGTCGATGAGAATAATAAATTCAGAGTTATTAATTTGCTGTAAGATCTAAGGATATTTTAAAGAGCAAACAGTAGCAGTCTGGCAATGAGCAAAAATAGCAAGGAAAATGATGGCTAGCACAGGGAAAAGTAAAAATGTTAAGATAAAGTGCTTATATATATTTTGTATAACATAGCTATTAAATACATTTTCTTGTCATTAGCTTGTGCTGTCAAAAAGGTTATGCTACAATCTTCAAATTGCATTTTGTTTACTTCAAAAATTGTATTTTGCATGTGCAGTATTTATGACATTTTGTGGGTGTAAAGGTATGAAATCTGGAAATAATTCAGAAAATGCTTTTCCTGATTTTTTTTTTTGTTAATTTATCTCTGCACTATTTTAGTTTTCTGTATTATAAACATGCATTTTACTGCAGAAAGGATTAATGAGAAAAATCAAAGCTGTACAATAAGGGGTTAAACTTACACATCACAGAATTAGGATAGCCTGGGTTGCAGCTTTTGCTTTATAAAACATATTTTTTGTTTCTGTGGGACTCTACCTTTGTCTCATCTCCAGTGCTGCTTATTTTTTTTTCCCCAGATCCTCATGCTAGTTGAATTTTATGAGCAGCTGTGTTTGACTGTGTTTGACTTTCATGTAAGTTGATGAGTTGCTCGGGTTCTTTCAGAGCTGGGCACTCAGGACGTGGCACCCACTCTTTGGTGGGCCTGGAAAGTTGTAGTGGACTTGGAATTAAATTTGCGTTGGATTCTACAAGGTGGATTAACAACATATTGTTAAAATCATTGCTACTCATTTTTAGTGCTAGTGTGAGAGCCTCTGAATAACTGTGAGATAGAGTAAGAGGGCATCCACTTTGGTAGTCCTAGTTCTGTGCTGGAGTGCAAACACCGATGGTGATTAAGTTGCACTGACGTTTATTTACATTGGTGAGTGTGTGAGTAATGAGGCCACAAATACTTTTATTTTTGCAGTATTTCCTGCAAATGTTTTGACCATATAATTTACACGTGAACTGCTCAGGTGTAACAATAACAAGTGTGTCATAGTACTCTTTGTGGAGAAGAGTGGACTTGACTCTTGGAAGTGGTGTCATGGTTGCCCACATTCTTCCTCTGCCCTTGTTAACAGTTACACCACCCTCTTGATTTCTGCTGTGAACGGGAACAGTGCTTGGCCCTCACAGTGTGTGGTACTGGTCCCCCTTTTTCCAGTTCACTGTTACAGTTTCTCTAATTTCAAGACTTCCTTGGAGATAAAACTTCACCTCTTATTCCTGTCTGAAGGTTATTTCTCCATTGAGGCCATCTTGGACATCCTTTGGTAGGGTAACTTGCTATTTTTTTGGTTGTGCTTGCAGAAAACAAACCAAATACCAGATAAAATTGTGCACTGTGGCTTATTCAGTATCCTGAATTGGTAACTTACTCTCCTTTTAAAGTGAGTGCACTTCACCAGTGTTATGTCCTGGGAAAGTTTTGTCTTTGATGCCTCTTCTGGTTTTCATATCTGGTTTTTGATACCTGCTTGTTGTAATACCTCTGCCTTCCAGTCTGTAGCATCTTGACTCAGGAATTTCCTGTGAAATTCTTTTCCAGTGTTTGTTCACGTTTTCCTCATTCATACTTTTCAGTAACTTCCTTTTTTGAGTGTGGTGTCACATTGTAGGTCTTCTTCACAGAGCCATCCTCTGACTTGCCAAGCTATATCTGATGCCATCTCTTTTCCCCATCTTCAGTTTGGTTTTACCTTCTATTTTTCTTCCAAATAGCTCACAGCTGTTGCTTTCCTTAGCTTATTGCCTTTCCTATATGTATTATATGTATGGTCTATGTACATATACCTTTATGTAGTGTGCCTTGTACTGTTAATTATGCAGTCGGACTCATTTATGGTAAACCCTGTGGAACTGTGAGACCCTCTGTCATTTTTGGCTGTTAGAGCTCTGTATGGCCCAGCACTTTTATTTGCATGAAAGAGATATGAATGCAAAGGGAGGAAGACAGTAAAGCACGCAAACACTTCTGTTTCCATAGAAAATAATAGTAGCTTAGTCTAGTCTAGTCCTGAGCTTTTCTTCAGGACCTGCTAATGAGATGGTTTTACGTAGTGAACTGAGATGATATCTCATTTCACCTTCTGCTCTAGCAAACGTGCCTGTTTTACTTGTTGACTCAGTTGCTCGGAGAAGAAGGTGTTGTGAGGCACGGTCACCTCGCCTGTGCCCTGGCGTGGCATCCCCCAGTACGGCGGGAAGGAAGCGTTTGACTTCCTTAACTCCTCCGCTGTTTGCACAGCCTGACACTAAACGAGCACGTCTCTGTAATTCTAGCTCACAAAAGTGTTAACGGATCTACAGTTTTCCAATCACCTTTCACAACCGTTTCCCGCTAGACCTTCGTCAGAACCTGTACGCGTGGAGATTGGTTTGCCCTATCGCTTAGGCAGCAAGACGGTTTGGAGGGCAGTGGCCTGTGAGGTTATCCCAATTCCTTCACCTCGTAGAAATGCTATGTCATTGTTTGCTGGGCTGCTACAAGCAGGATTAAGTCATTCCGCCCAAGCCCTTTTGTTTTCCAAAGACAAGAAACTTGGATTACCCTAGACTAAAATAACGGGGGTTTTGCCCCCTCTTGAAAAAGCCCTGCTTTGGGGGAAAAACAAATAATCACAGGCTTCTGAGCCAAGTACCTAGGTACTTTCCACGGTGCAGTATCTGCTCTAAACTTCATGCCCATTCTGGGAGATCATCTACAAAAAGTTTGTTTTCGTTTAATCATGTTCACTTTTAATAGTGGCTTGTTTGGCAAAAAACCTGATTGTGTGAGATATTTTCCACAGTTTTTTGATGTTGTCTGTGACTCAAATGCAACCCCAACTACAGAGAGACGTGTGGGAATGAATAAATGGCTTTAGTTGTGGTAGAGACAATGAAGGAATGGCCGATGGCTGTCGGGTCTAATGAGTGGGACCAACACCAGGAGATCCTGTTCCAGCCCTGCTGAGTACTGTTTCACCTCTCTGTGCCTCGGGTGCCACACTTGTTCAAGTGATACTTCCTCCTCTTGTCAGAGAATTGTTCATTTACTGACCAGAAAAAAAAAAAAAAGGCATGAGAGTATTAATCAACAGGTTTGTGTTGGCCGCAGGAATTTCAAGAAAAAAATCAGGAAGCTCAGCAAATGAAGGGTGAGCCAGTATGGATGGCACTGTGAGCACCTGTAGGTAGTCATACCAGAAATCTGCTTCCTTTGCTTTGATTTGGATTAGACAAAGCATTATAATGATATAGGTAAATCCAAAAGGAGCAGTGACTTTTGAAGGGAATAGACAAGAATCTGTGTTAAAATTACTGGTATTATGATGTTTTCTGTCAAGATTGTGTATTAATCGTTATGTGAGATGTTACAGCTTTTATTGCAGTTCAGGAGTCACAGAAGCTTTATATTAAGTTGTTCATAACCAAGTTAATTTAGCTCACAGTGAAATAAAATGGAAGATGGAAGTGGCCAAAAATACCTAATTAATTTAGCATTACTTGCCTTTTTACTGAGGAAGAGATAACCTGACATTTACATTTGTTTAGTTTATACAACTCGTTCTCTTTAAGCCAATGGAGCTTGTATTTTAGATGCTCTAGAAATATTTGAGGTTGGCATGTGATGTTATGCTCACAGAAAACATCCCTATTAATGTTAATTAGAGCAACCTGGGTAATTCCTATATGGTTTACTTTAAACAATTACATAGGAAAAGAGTAAAGGCTGAAGACTTTCTAGGACAAATACCAATCGTCTGATAGTGTCAATGGCTTTGGTGGTTTGAGAGCTACCAGGAATGTCTGCGTGAAAGCCCGCATGTTGTTGGAGCGGGGTTTCAAGTTCCCTAATTATGGCAGAAGCATGTCTTATAGGACTTCTCATAACAAGCCAAAGATGTCCCTGTTGAAATCAGTAAAGTAAAATACTTTTTCATATTACAGTTGGACTTTCATGGTAGCTGCATGGATATTTAGAAAAGCAAAAGGACATAGCTGGGAGTAGGAATTCTTCTTTTGCTAGGAACTGAGGCCAACCCCTTTTGCAGTCTGTCAGGACGTGGCATGTTAAAAGCTTGAGTGCCTGGTTGGGTAGAAGCTGAGAAGGGCGCATTTTGATGTTGCCCTCCTTCACCTACACTAGCAACTCTTCTCGTTCTTCTTGGATGCAGAAGTGCATTGCTCACAAAACAGTGCTGACCCATCTTGAGTGAAAAGCAGATCGGAGGATGTTGCTGAGTCAGTCTTCAGATGGTCATGAGAAAACTGGACTGAAAGGGATGAATTTTGTCACTTAAGGCCTTCGTTTGGGTGGGTGATTTTCCATTGGGTATAGAGAGCTTTAAATCGTGCCCTCGGGTAAATGTCACTTGAAAATTTGTTTTTTGTTTGATGTGGCATTCATCATTCCTCTGTCAGTATTTCTTCTTTGGCTTGTCTTGGTTTTGTAATTCTTACTCTGCTATGTAGGGGTTTGTTTAAAAGTTCTCAGAGATCTTTATTTTCCTTTGAGAAAACAGCAGTATGAAGTTTTCTGTCATTTTTCTGTCCTTTTCATATGTTAACTGCATTTGATTTGCTGAGAATGATACGGTTTTTTTCTCCTCTGGCTTAGAGAACTTAATACTTAGGTTGAAAACTTTCCAGAAGAAAATTTGTATCTCCGTGTTTTGCCACTTAGGAAAATGCTTTTAAATGCCTTTTTTTACTCAAATACTTGTGGTGAAAAAAAAGAATTTATGTTTTCATGAAGGAGATAAGTGTTCTGGAGTAACACTGTGGACTAGAGTCTAGGACTCTGTTAACAGAAATCTGTACCAAAGTAGATCTCCCCAGTTTCTGTTCATGTACTCTATTTCAACTAAGTGCCAAGTTAAGTTATTCCATGTTGTGTCTTGATGTCGATCCCATTCGAGCTATTTAAATGGAAGACGTCTCAAAAAAGCAGATTAAAAAGAACACAATGAAGGCTAAAGCATTTTGCAGCAACACACTGAATAATATAAGCAATCGTATAGTTCGGAAAACTTCCGATTTCTTAGGAAAATGCCCTTTGCTTTTACTTATCAGTCTTGAAGCTTGGTGGTTTTTGAATTTGAGAGTGAGTCAGAATCAAACTTCATATGAAACACCCTGTTCTCATTTGTTTGTGGATTCAGTAGGCTCAGGGAAATGAGCGTAGAAAAGGACATCAGAGCACCAGGTTACACAAACAATCTCTCAGCGAAGTTACGGCTGGTTTGGATCAGCTCTCATTTCTATCAGTAGTCAGGGATTGCTAAGAAAAATGCAATAACTTAATGAAATAACTCTCACCAATGGTTTTAAGGGCTTCTTGGTCAGACATGGAGAGAGCATAAAGCCAAGAAAACCTGTGCAGCTGTTTTCTGGTGGGGTGCTGCCTAACTCAATCATTTCAAACTCTTAAACACCTTTTGGACATTTCAGCAGTATGTCAAGAAGGTCACTGGCAAAAGCAGAGAATCATCAAGGCTGTTTTCTGCTCCATGAAGACTGCATGCTTGGGAAGCCAGCAGATAAGAAAACAGACCTGTGATCCAGGGAGAAAAGGATCAAAGGGATTTCACTGTTCGGGCTCATCTGTTAATATTTGTGTGCTCTGCAGGTGAAAGAGCTGCTAAAAAAAGGCCCAGAAGTTCTTCGTTTTTCACTTGAACTGCATCAAACAGATAAAAGTGAGCAAGCAGTCTTATGGACTGAACGCATAGCTCAGTCTTTCTTAACGTCTTCCTCAGCACTTGCATATGCCTACAGTGAGATTCTTTGAGGAAAAAACAGCCTTTAGCCCTGGGAAAGATGCATGTTTTTGTGGTACTGGTGAAGTGGTTTTGTTTGTTCCACTCACCATGGAACTTTTTCCTTGAAGGCTGAAATTACAAACCATAAGGAGTATATATACAAGTGTTGCAAGCTTCTGCTTCTATTAAGTAAGTTGCTCTGAGGTAGGGTGTTTTCACCTTCTGGGTTCTGTTTCCTTAATATTTGACACTTAGGAGGGAAAGTAAGGATTTTACTTTAGCTATATAATTTCTCTGCAGTGATCACGTGTGGTGCTTTACACATAGTTAAGGACAAATAGCTAATTTGAGAGAGAAGGCTAGAGGTACTTCTAATTGGGTGTAGCGTATGTCTTGGTCCCATGTGTAGACAGCAGGATTCAAGGCTCACATATACCAGCCTTGAGAAGTAGCATTCATGGGACATCAGTGGTTCATTCTTGATTAGCAGCTCTTATCAGTGAGCATTGAATTCTGTGTGGGTAAATAATGCCAGCTTGGCCTATCTTAACATTGCTGACTTGTTACGGGTTCAGACTTTGGCTGAGTTCAGGTAGGGGAGGCAAATGTGCCTCTAAGCTATCTCTCTGCTTCCTCAGAGAGGGCAGCCAAGTGCTGAATCAGCACTTGGAAAGAGGAGAATAGCCACGGGGCTGTGCAGGTTTATCCTGTCAGAGGCATCAGTGGTTCTTGGCCGGGATCACTAGAGCACAGCACATGCAGCCCTTACTGAAGCAAGCCCTGACACATCTGCAGCAGCCAACTCTGTTGCTTCTCTTGATTAGCTGCAAGGCTGCACTGTGTGTTTCTCAGTAAAAAATAAAGCGTGTGAGGTAGGTTGAAGTTCTGACTTACACCAAAGTACACTTTCTAATTATTACTTTTTAAGTTCCACTCACTGATCCTGGCCCTCAGGGAAGTGCGGGTGCATTGTGATTCCTGTAGGGGCAAAGGCAGTTTAAGAAGTTCTCATCCTTCCCTGCATCCTGCTTCACTTCTACTCCATTCCTTTGCAGTTTTGTCACTTCAGCTGATTACAAGACAGCCTCTCAGTCTGTGATATGATCCAGGCTGGAGGTGTATTTTAAAGGCTTGGTTTTTTTTTTTCCTTGTCTTAATCTGGATGATGTAATGGCTCTCTTACTACCACTTCCAAATGTTTGAGTTTACGCAACAGAGGAGGTGGTGACCTGTGTTGAAAGGGAAGAAATGAGCAAATCTAGGAGAAGGAAAAGCTGAAAGTTTCTCCACCTAAAAAGCTCACTTGAGTGTAAGGTAAACATTATTGTCCTATAAAATAGCTCGTACTTCTCAGATGCCTGAAGATAAGGCTGTAAAGCCAGTTACATGCTTGTTCATAAGCGTTACAAAATTAGAGGCATCTTCTGAACTACTAGAGTAGAGACAGCTATTTTTTAATTACATTGTTTGTCGAAAATGTGAAATTTGTTCTTGTTGATAATGTCCTTCTGTGCGATACAGAAAATCTAGGTAAATCAGTGCAGACCTTTGCCTCGAAGTGCCACTTACAGACTGTCTTGGTGAGTACTTGAAGGGCAGGTGCTTTCTGCGAGGTCTCCGTGTCCTTTCTCAGCAGCCTGTTGGATCCCTGGGTGGATGCTTTTGCAGAGTAAGAGGATTCTTATCCTGGAGCAGTTCCGCTCACAAAGCGGGTTCAGACTGTTGTGTTGGGCTGGTCACATTCCCGCCTGGTCAGGGCCTTCTGAAGCCAATCGTGCCTTTTTTCACCCCTGCCAGAAGTTACACAACAGACAGTCAAAAGTTCAGAGGCCTCAGTACCAAGAGGACTTTGACTTGTGAGGAAGCTCACTCCCAATAAGGAAGGATATGGATTAAAAATACCATAGTTGTTTCATTGTATTTTTTTTCTCTGCTCAAGAAGTGGCAGTGAGGCTTAGTGTAGCCTGCTTCAGAAATGGATTTGGGTAAATGCTAAAAAGATGGGGTTTTTTGCTGGTTTAACAAGCTGATGAGTAAAACTGGCAGCTTTGCTGCCACCAGAGAGAAAAATGTTGCCTCCTCTTCCTTCACCCTGGTCTGTGTGGATATGCCTTCTGCCTGGCACCAGCTGTGATCCTTCCCTGAGCTGGCTGAGCTCGTTAGGCAGGTGGGAAACTGCCCACATCTTTTCTTTTCCTGGGTTGTTTTCTCCTAGGTTAGTGAGTTGATTTAGCTCATGTAAGTATGCAAGCCCAGGGTATTTTGTCAGCAAGAAGAAGAAAAAAGGCGTGTGATGGAAGAGAGTAGGCTTGTCCCCTTCTGATAGTAGTGATTTGTTAGACTGGTTCAGCCCACATGAAGGAGTTTGCTGCTGTTGATAATGTCCTTCTGTGTGATACAGAAACTTCAGGTAAATCAGTGCAGACCTTTGCCTTGAAGTGCCACTTAGAGACCTTCATGGCGGGTACTCGAAGGGCTCATGCCTTAGGAGCAGGTAGCACTCAACAGCCACCATCTTCTAGAGGGGGACTAACAAAACAAAAAAGACAGTGATAGTGCAGGGTGAGAGCCTCACTGGATCTTCCTGCAATGGCTGTGAGTTGCCATACTTCCTCATTCCTGATGATTACGGGCAAAGAGAGTTATCCTCACTACTACATCTCTGAGGATTATCCAGACTTTCGTGGTCCAGGTTCTCCTCAGCGGTCTTGCCCTGCAAAAAGGTATCTGTCGATTGATTTCTGGAAGGTACCGATCCACCAGGACCGTGGGTTATTGTAATTGCCGTTAATGGATGGAGTTTATGGAGGGAAAGCACGTGATGCGGGGAGCACTTTCTGCTTTGTCATCCTGCCTGTGGCAGGTTGCCCGAACCAACAAGGGAGAGGCCGCGAGCAGCAGCAGCAGCCTGCCTACAAACCCTTTCAAGTCCCTCCCAGAGGTCATGGTTGCCCTTGGGCTTTGGGGCTATTGCTAAAGCTGGGCACCTCTAGCACAGATCTACCTGAAAATAATTAGAGACATTTATATAAAAGCCTGTGTTGTCTAATGACGAGATTTTTATCTCAGTGAAGATACAGTTTTATGTGAACATTCCTGAGGTTGTCCAAACTTGTTATAGGAATAAAATAGAAGGCTTTAGTTGCTTCAGGTACCCACAGGACTGTACCTTTGGTAATATATTGAAGAAAAATTTCTCCTTTGGGCAAATCATGGCCACTGTTCAAAACCTGTGTTCTTGCTTTCCCAGGTGCGCGTGTATACACACGGGTGAATTCCTGCATTCCTTCCCCAAGCGAGACTAGGCCAAGTGTTATCCATCACTAACATTGCTATTAACTATTACATAATGATACTGATCTTTAAAGCCTTTTTACCAACATCAGCAAAGTACTCTTCCCAATACCTTTGCGAGATCAAGGAATTTTGTCACCAAGTTTCAGAGAAGAAAACCAAGATGACAAGATTACAGACCAGTTTTCAACGACTGCCTTTTTGCATTTGTGTGCGTGTGTGTGTGTGAATCCTCCTCTGGTTTGTGGGCTCAGTGGCCAAGGAATGTACACGCATTCAGTATGGCTGTTTGTCTAAGTATGTGCACGTGCCAGAGTTTGCTAATTAATACTGGTTGTGCAGTGCAAAGTATGTATGTGATTAAGTACAACCAAGTGTGTACTGACCCATTTGTGGGAAATGAAGGTAAACATAACTCAGAATTCTGTGGAAGAAGGCAGAGCTGATAATGGATTCCAATCAGCTATTATATTTTGTTCTTTTTAATTTTCCATGCCATAGCAAATAAAGTATCACTATGTGTAAAGATGTTAATTTTTTTCTTTCCAGTAATACGCTCAACCTTTTCTATTGGAGATACCTGTATTTCCTATATATATATATATAAAAGATCAGTTATGACGAGTGGGCCAACAGATCTTTTCGAGACTTTTGAATACATTTATTTAGAGGATTATAGTATGAGCAATACCATATGGCAAAGATCATTTGGGGGGCTAGGGGGTAGGAGTTTCAGTTCAATAAATTGAACTGAAAGAAGTTTCCAGGGAACTAACTGCAGGAGAAAAAGCAAAACTTTAAGTTCAGTTTAAAAAGTATGAGACTGAATAACATGACAGCACAGCAGCATAAGAAAATCACTTTCTGGGCAAGAAAGGTAAAAATCATCATTTTCCTTTAAGACTGAAGTTTCATGTTTAGCCACAGCAAATCTTATTTCCTTGCTTTGTTCCAAGCCTACTGTCGGATTGGCTAAACTTACTGAAACCCCAGCCAAATCTCATATGGGATTTTATTAAAAAATAAAATATAGCAAGTCATCCTAACGTTGCAAATGACTCATCGGCCGCCTTAGGAAATGCTCCCCTGAGACAGGCATGCCGCTGATGAGGAAGCGATGAAGCTGCCAGGCCACTCCCCCAGACAATTTCGCTTGAGGAGCGCAGCCTTCATAAAGGACGTCTCTCCAGACACTACATTATTTTACCCTTTATTTCACAGAGGGAGCACAGAACCTGCAAGAAGAGCAGTGCGAAGTAACAGCAGGAACTTCACAGTCAGTTGGTTTTGTACAGGAGAAGCAAACAGGAAATCATGAGAAAACTTTAAAGGTAGGGGGAGATACATTTTAAAATCTATAATTTAGTTTTGATGTTGAAGAATAGTAAGAGCATAGGCTTTTTTTTAAAAATTATAGTTCTTAGGACAAGAATGGAAGAAATCCCTTCTCAGGATGGGATCATGGTCATGACCAAGTACCCCCAGTAAATGGGAAGTGGAGCTTCTCAAGATCCTGGCCACTTTGGAGTTAGGTTCTAGGAGGTGGTTTCAGAGGGGAAGGTTGTAATCTGCTTTGGCTGATCTAAACTTTTAATGTTTCTATGAAGAATGATAATGAAGAACTTACGAAAAATGAACAAAAACTGAAAAAAAATAATGATATAAGTAGTCATCTAAACAAATTTCATGAGTAAGTATTGTGGTTTCGTTATATGCATCATAAAGATACCGTTCCTGGTAGGTGGGTCCGATGACTGACTGTGAGTTAGTCCACCCTTAAGCTTCACACCATCCTGTTGCCACTGAGCAAACAAGGTGGAGTGCTTTGGAAAAGCATGTCACACTTTCTCTAACTTTATGTCCCTAAATTCAAATAAAGTGAAACTGCATATCATAATAAAATATATGCTCCTTTTTCACTCTTACTCTGATTGCAGTAGGCAGTTTGAGACTGGCTGATGGCCGTGTTAGAAAAATAGAAAAAAGGGGAACCGAGCACAAAGTAAATTCAGTGTCAGGAATATATATTGGGGTGGCAGAGCAGGGGAGAAGAGGAAGGAAGATGAGACATTTTTGGATATCTTCACAACAGCCACAGGTGGTTTCTAGGTTTTGTTTCTACGATTAACGTGCTACCCAGGGTTATAAAATGCTATTAAAATGTAACTTTCTACAGTAAGATGCACAGTCTGAATTTCTGCTGACACTGCTGTGGGATTTGCTCGAGGGGTAGGGGATTTTTGTCGGTGACGAGGCTGTGCTGGCAGCAGTCTGGAGGGTAGACACCCTCACTTGCAGAGAGGGAATAATCTAACCTCAGAGGAAGGCAACAGTAGAATGGGTTGAGCAAAAAGGGTTGCTTAATGCAAAACAAAATGAAGATGAAAAGAGAAGGGAAACTTTGGGGTTTTTTCTTTCCTTTTATTTACCATGACTATTCCAGTAGTACCGAATCCAGTCCTACCTAGTTAGGCAGATAGAAGCACTTGAATAAGAGCAAGCAGATTTGTGAAGTGTCTAAGTATGGGTTTCTTTATTTACATTTTTGGTCTTAAAAGTTTTGTCATCACTTTAACTGATACTCACTGATTTACATCAGCTGAAGAATCTGATTTTTACTCACTCCAGATCTTGTCCTGCAGTTTGAGAGGCATTGAGAATTTTGCCAGCAACTCCAAAGGCTTGAAGGTCCAAAGCCCTGATAAATTGGAGCTTTGCACATTAAGTACGCAATTCAGCTCATTTTAGGAAGAGTATATGAAGACAGTGCAATGTTCTTTGTGGCATACAGCTGTCAAAATGCATTTTAGGACTTACGGGTTGTTTTTCTGTGGTAGGAGACATCTGATTAAAAAAAATAATAAAAATCTCTCATGAAAACTGTAGTGATTACACTTGATCCATTTGACACCAAAGTTAGTTACAATGCAAAACCAAAGCAGTAATGAACACAGGCATGTTATAAAAATGTAGTTTTCAGAAATTGTTTGCTTCTTTCAGTTCTGTTCATTCAGTTGGTAAGGCTAGTAATTGCAGATTATTACAAAGTTGTACATGATTGTTGTTTTTTCCTACTAATATATGCAGGAGGAAGGGAAAAACACTAATTATTGAAGTCCAGGGCAGATGAAAAGACTAAAATAAATTAGTGGAATGTCTGTGTCAGCAGGTATGTATCTCATCCTGGAGTACACAGTATGAGGAGGCACCGAAGTTGTGTTGATGTGGAAAATTAAGCTCTGCAAGGAAACCCAGGGCTCCAACGAACAAGAAAATTCATAGTTCAATATCTAATAGGTACTGACCTTTTCAAGGATGGATTAAGAAGATGAAATTTTAAAAAGCTAATTATAAGCAGAACTCTGAAAATTCAGATGCACTTATATTCCCTTATCACAATATCTACTGATGAAAATACTTATTTTTGAGCACTGTGGATAATATTTAAATGTTCCCTAATCCTTTTTGTTTTCTCTGTTCAGGCGCATAAGGAAGACAAACCACAGAAACTGCTGGAAATGAACGGACATACATCGGTGCCGCATTCTTACGACTATGATCTCATTGTCATCGGTGGAGGCTCAGGTGGTCTGGCAGCTGCCAAGGTATGAGAGAGAAAATACAGACTTAAACTTTCCTTCTAAGTAGGTGGATAACATCCTCAATGTCTTGGGTCTGGGTAGCTTTAACACTGTAAGGGTGTAACATTTCTGCCTGATCAGTGGGATTTGAGATTAGCCCCAGTTATACGCTATTCTTTTACTTATATTCTGAAGAAGAAAAACATAAAAACGTCATGGTATGCTTATATAGAGATTGAAACTTGGTCCTCACTAATGGGAGAGGATGCTGTTGGAAAACAGCAGGTAGATACCTCGACAGTGTTTATTAGTAGTTGAATTAAAATTCAATTTATAATTGAAAAAGTTTTAAAAAATATTCAAAATTAACATCGGGAGGTTTCTAGTTTTATCTGTTCGGAAATAGTTGTATATGTTGTTTTAATTCTTGACAGTGGGGGAGATTTTATGATATTGAATTTATATAGTTGCATAAATGGAAATTTTGCCTATACATAAGCTGATTTAGGATCTCGTCCTTCATTTTTAGATACTTCCTGCCTGTAGCCAAATAATTTATGATTTTTTTTTGTTAGGATTCTGCTTTTAGGAGCATATCTAGAATTAATTAAAGGAATCCACAGTGACCAGCTCTTAGAGTTGTCATTATCCCAAATATTTGAAACTTGCTGAAATTTAACGTAAATCAATAGTTCTCTTTCACATCAGTAGTTAGGCACATTTTTCCTCTTCTTGCTGTGGTAGAATTAACTATTAACTATTTAGAAGTGAATTGAGCATTCCCAGAAATAAAACTATTTCGTTGCTCAAGACCTGGAACTGGTCTTGCCTCCGGACAGGAGGCATTTCTTCTGTTGTTGAGAAGTGAAGGAGATCATCGAGGAGTGAAAGAAAATGAGGAGAAAATATTTCAACGTAGATTCACACGAAACCGTGGTCCCTTAGAAAAACTTCTGTTATGATGTAAGAATGCGGCGCTGAGTGGTGGAATGTAGCGTGCCGTATGTTCATAATCTATTTCAGTAGTTTAATGCTTTCGCATTGATAGGGGCACTCTTGTCATGGCATAGGATGGAAGAGAAGATCTATAAAAATTCTGAGAACCTTTGCAAAAAGAAGCAAACACTGGTTTTTAGAAGATGGGGATGTTTTAAGACAGAGTAGTAAGAGTAAAAGGGAGCTTGCAGCAATGCAAGAACAGTTTGCAGTAATAAAAAGCCATCTGTTGAAATTTTTGTAAGGAGACTGGTCTACTTTGTTGTATACATATGCTGGGTTGTGAAGCTACAGCAGTGACGTTTATTGCATCATTTTTCAGCTGTGGGACAGAAAAGGTATGTAGCTCGGAAGATAAATTGCCTTACTCCTTCAACTCAGTCTATGAAGTATATTGCTTCTTAGGGTTCTCAAGTGATTGTAGAGTAGAGTAGAAGATGGTACATCAATAAAGTCAACATCGCTATCAGGAGTAATGTGTGTGTTTCAAATCAGTTTCATGACACTGTTTTACATGCATAAACTTCTGACTTAGATTATTCAGCTTTTTTCAGTGAATTAACATACAGTGCTTTAAAAAGCCCTACAAAACAAAATGAAAAAAAAAAAACCGAACAAAAAACCCAACTGCACAGCTCTTATACCAAGTTCCAGATACCTACACTCAGGTTTGCAGCGGTTTAACTAGTTTGATTAAATGCATGCTTTTCACTATGATGCATGCAGCTTTGTAGGCACATCTTCCCTTTCCTCTCCATGTTCTGCTCCGAGCTCGTTGTTTCGGAGGCCTGTCTCCACGGTGAGTGCAAAGGCTGCTAAAGCTGCCTCTCTGCAGCCCAACCGCAGACCCAGAGCAGAGTGCCAGGCCACCACTATCAGTTCACACAGAACAGCTCTGGCTCCAAGCAGCCTTGCTGTGTTCTCGCAGCGCGGCGCTGAGCCCAGTAAAGTTTGAAAGCCTGCGGGGCAGGTTTTGTTGCTGTAGGCACGTGGCTCTGCAGAAGTGCTTGTATCTGTTTGTGATCTCTGCCGAGGTGGCGACGCAGTGCTGCGCTGTATTGTGTGAGCGTGTAGCTGAGTGCAAGCTTGGAAATCTGTGCATTCTAGTTAGGTAACGCTGGTGCAGCTCTTTCGAGCTGTGTATAAGTGCTGTCATTATAAAGGAGCACTAATAATGCATTGCAGTCCCTAAGTGCCTTTCTGAGGAACTTTCTCAGAGGTGCTACTAATGGGTAGACATGAGTTTCTTGGCCAACCTTTACCTTTAATTGGAAGCAGAAATCCAGTACATCAATATTTTCCAGAGGTGTCTACAGCCTGTGTTGTTTGAAACATGATTGTATTTTGCATGAAGTAAGATACATTTAAAATTGAAATTCTGATTGTCAACTGTTTGGATTAACAAGTATTACTGGTAGCATAGTGCTGAAGGCTGTCTAGCTCCTCCCAAACCAAACCCAAAGCCTTAGGGTAATACTGTGTGCCTACAGTTGTTATTGCTTATATGACTAAGAACCCATCATGTGATGCAGCCCAGTTGTGGTTACTCCAACTATCAAAGTTATTTTGCTGCATCTTATGGGGGAATCTGTCGTCGTTTCTCTGTGTTTTTCTCTGGTACCAGTTATTACCGTCAGTTTTTGCATTTTTCTTAAAAAGTACAAAGGGAATAATGGAATCAGTATAAAAATTCCAGTTCTCAGTATCATTTTCACACATTGCTTGTAGATTTGCTAATGAAACTTCTCAGGGAAATACCATGAAACTTCTCAGGGAAATACCATGAAATAAACTATCACTTCACTAGTTTGGATGGCATCTGCACATCCTGACAGTAAAGTCAACTTGCCACAGGTTGACTAGCTTGCAGAGCAAGAGCTGA
>JAOXJK010000001.1:59539440-59580581 GCA_025774025.1 Xenus cinereus | reverse complement strand
GCCATGAGCAGCCAGTTTCTCCACGAGGATACTGTGGGACACTGTATCAAAGGCCTTGCTAAAGTCTAGGTAAACAACATCCACAGCCTTATACCATGAAATAAACCATCACTTCACTAGTTTGGATGGCATCTGCACATCCTGACAGTAAAGTCAACTTGCCACAGGTTGACTAACTTGAAGAGCAAGAGCTGATCCTGACAACTACAGATCGTACTTCAAATCCAGTGTTCCCTTCTACTGCAAGAAAAAAGGTTGGATAAGCACAGTTGTAATACTTGGCCATGTGACTGTTTATGTCATTGTGTGATGTGGTTTCAAACAAATGTTTGAGAAACCATCTTTGAAGGGAAGACTGGATTAATGAAGAAATTGATAAATATGTTAAAAGTAAATGGCATGTTGGGAAATACTGTGAACAAACTGACAGGATGGAGGAGAGAACAGGAGGTTTGACTCCCAGAATCTTATGTGTATCAGCTGGCGCCACGCTGTTGTGTAGCAGGATGAATGCCTGGTTTTTTCCCTTCATCTTTTTTTTTCTCTACTGAGTACACGGATTAATTCAGAAGATTAATGGCTGTCTGGCTGTTCCCTTGCAAATTATTCATTATTACTTAATTAAAAGTCACAAAGCTTTTTAGCAATGCATGATGTTATCATCGACTCCAAATTTAACCTCCAATATTTAGATATGTGTCTTATGTAATTTTTTTTGCAGGAGGCTGCCAAATATGAAAAGAAAGTGATGGTGCTGGACTTTGTCATGCCTACGCCTCTGGGAAACTCATGGGGTAAATTTCTTTTTGTTGCAAGCTTGTTCTAAAAGAGCTTTACTCAGAGACTGATTCTCCTTTGAAATCAGCCACACTGATGTGAAAAACACATTCTGTTCCCTGCTCTCAGGTCTTGGAGGAACATGTGTAAATGTGGGATGTATCCCTAAAAAACTGATGCACCAGGCAGCTTTACTGGGACAAGCCTTGCAAGATTCACGCAAGTATGGATGGCAATTTACAGAAGAAGGTAAAGGAGGAGAAAAATTTTTGCAGCTTTCTCATTTGTTCTGAAAATTCAAGGTTCTTTTCACAGTCAAGTGCTTGTTGTGTTTAAGCATGTGAGGCAGCTTCAGAGAGACTACGCATGAGGTTAAGTGCTTTTTAAGTCTAAAGCCACGGGGCTTATTGCTTTGCAGCTTCTGATCTCTTTATTAATAGCTTCTGATCATGTTAGTATTTGATAAGGTCACTGTTTGAATAAAAGCAATAAAGTACTACTGCATTTCTGAATGTAACACAACATCTAAGGGAATACCCCAGAATGTCCCCTATTAGAAACTTACTCATAATCATGGCCAGGGATTTCCTTTCCCTTAGTCTCTGTCACAGCTACATAAGAAGATGCATTTTACTTTACACTAGCTCTAATGTGCACGGTTATAGGGTTGGGATTTATTTAGGGTGTAATCCTGTAGAGGGGAACGTGCAGAGAGAACTCTCAGAGATGCATAGTCTTCATTTTTTGAGCAATGTCACCTGGTCACAGCATGTGCCAATAGAAAACTTTTGATAATGCGGTAAGTCTAAATTTTCCATGTTTTAAGTCATATCTCTTCCACAGTGAACTCTCGTGTTGTCTGTACTGACATAATTCTTTGAATTGCAGTAGTTACCCTGGAATAAAAAAGGATAATAAAAAAGAATAAGACAAACGTGACTGGGTCATGAAAAAAAATCTGTCTGAGAATACAAGGTTGGCTATGGGAAAAGAAGAACTCACAGACTGAAAGATGAGCCTTTTTCTTTTATTTTGAGCAGTCAAACACAACTGGATGACTATGACAGAATCTGTTCAAAATTACATCGGTTCACTGAACTGGGGGTACCGCGTTTCACTGAGAGAGAAGAACGTCACGTATGAGAACGCATATGGAGAATTTGTTGGGCCACACACAGTAAAGGTACTCCCTCGCCGTGTTTGCTAAGTCTTCCTACTTTCTGAATAGAGATGCTTTTCAAATAGAATAGCTTTTCCCTTGGTAGGACTGTGAAATATTCACTTTGGACCAATACTTTGTCCACAGGCAAAAAATAAAAGAGGAGTTGAGAAGCTGTACACGGCTGAGAGGTTCCTCATTGCCACTGGTGAACGGCCACGCTACCTGGGTATACCTGGAGACAGGGAATACTGCATTAGCAGGTAAAACCAGAGAGGAATATGAAGTCATTTACTGTGTGCAAATGCTTCACCCGTGAGAGAGAGTTGTGAAGCATGAGCACGGCTACTTAGTTGCTGGTTTTCTTTCCTACATAACTTTTTGTTAGAGGGAAGTAAGCGGAGGAGAATAGCTATAGACAGATGTCAAGGTGCTAAAAACACTGGTGTCTATTAGACACCACAGGACTGTGGGTGGCTGGCTAGGATGGTTCTGTTTCTGACTGATAACAGCAGTAGCTGAGAATACCGTAAATCATGTGTGTTGTCTGTCATAACATTAATTAATCATCTCTGCCCCATTTACCAGTGCGCCCACTTCTTCTCTATTCCTTATGGTCTTTCAGTTCACGTACTGAAGTTTTTTTGGTAATGAAGAGCAGTCTGCTTGGAAGAAACCTCCCTGCTCAAATGTCAAGGAAAGGGGGAGTAGCAAAGCAGTCCATGTTGTGGAGCT
Organism: Xenus cinereus; assembly: GCA_025774025.1. Taxonomy (NCBI): domain Eukaryota; kingdom Metazoa; phylum Chordata; class Aves; order Charadriiformes; family Scolopacidae; genus Xenus; species Xenus cinereus. The sequence continues at coordinate 59,577,910 of JAOXJK010000001.1, read as the reverse complement.
GGTTGAAATTTATCTGTCTTCATGCATTGGGGCAGGCTTGAAACTCAAGCCAGTTTTTTTCCAGCTACTCAGTGAAGTGAATTCAACTTTTGGGAAGACCTATTTCAAATGTCTGGTTAATTGATAAGACCAAACAATTCTAGCACAATTTTGACAAAAAAAAAAAAGTGGTGTGCAAGTGAAATGTATTTTAATATCAGACTGACTTTTAAACTACTTAATGTAGAAACAGAGGTTGGAATTTCAGGCTTGAAAACCTATAGCAATGAAATAAATAACTGGCATAATAGTGAAGCCAAAACACCATGTTGTATGTTTCCCTTCTAATAAGTAGTGTTGAAATTAAAGGTAACAGGTAATATAGCCTGTAAAGTGGTGCTTTAAAATAACATTAAGGTGGAAGAGCCAGGGATGCCAGTGTTAAAGATGATCAGATTGAGGCTGGCTGTGTAATCTTCTCCGAGTTCCCTGGAGGATAGGAGCTATGATGTAGCCTTTAATTACACAGTCACATTTTATTCCACCACAACATTTGCAGAGAGCATCTTTGTTTAGCCTTTGCTGTTGGCTTGAGAGCCAAGAAAGAGACACTTACGTTAGATTTAAATCTTTGGAGAATTGCATTGCCAAACTCTGCCTGAGTCTCAGCTGAGCAGGCGTGACGCCTCCGTGAGTCCCTGCTTCCTTGAGAAGCCCTGGATTTATAGTCCGGGTCCAAAGTGTGGTAAAACTGATGTAGCTTGATGAAGCAGTTGAAAGAAATGGAAAGCAGGCAAATAAACGTGGTTTCCATAATTTGGTACTACTCTCTCTGCCTGTTATTGTGATTTGCATTAATTTGTTTCATTGTCTGTGTATATTTGGCACTGTGTAGAATGCTTTAGCAAAAGGATAATGCTTCAAAGAAGCGAAGATGGTAATTTTATCTTAAAGCTGAACTCCTTCCTCTTCCTTTTAGATCTCAGGAGCTAAAATTTGCAGCAAAATATTCAAAGGAGGAAAAAAATATTCAGAGGAAAAAAACCCAACCTACCATTTTTAACAATTTGTCCTAAGTTTGTGTAAAAAATCCCCCCCTAAATTTGTGAAGATTCAGAATTTTCATACTCTTTTTTTTGTGTGTCCTCCTAATTAGAACTTTTAAATCTGCCATTCCTCGAGCCTGTATCACAGCTGAATTTAAAAAAAATTAAGTTGTTGCGGTTTTTTTAGTCAGCAGGAATAGGAATAAAGTCCTATTCTTACAGAAGAAATTAGATAAATATAAAGTGCAATGCATTCTCTCAACCAGTCTCTAACATTCTTTTCTGGTTTTTCCTTCTTGTTTTTTTTTTTTTTTCAGTGATGATCTTTTCTCTCTGCCATACTGTCCAGGGAAAACCCTGGTGGTTGGAGCTTCCTATGTTGCCTTGGAATGTGCAGGATTTCTTGCAGGTCTTGGATTAGATGTCACTGTAATGGTGAGATCCATTCTCTTGAGAGGATTTGACCAGGATATTGCAAACAAAATTGGCGAATATATGGAAGAACATGGAATCAGCTTTATTAGGGAGTTTGTGCCAATCAAGGTAGGTTCAAAGTGGTACATGATCACAACTGATTGCAATATACCTATCATAATGTTTTAAGATGTAAATTATTTTAGTGAATATAAAAGTTGAATTTGCAATACACTATCTGCTATGATATATTATGGGTTAATTTTTGGTTTAAACTGAGTAAGTCCGTGAATCTTATGTAATCAACAGGTACAATTTTGTCTTAGTAGTAACATTTTGTGAGAATTCATTGTCTGCATCAGAATTAGATGGGTTGTATTAAAAATGTTGTTACTCCTGCTCATCCTGCAAATGTTGAATATAGTTAAATTCAGCAGTTGCCCTGAAATATGTGACAGTTCTTGCAGGCTCATAGTTAAGCAGATGTATAATATCTTGTAAGATCAGGGCCAGTGCATCACAAATAGTCATATTTTTCATTGCCAGTTCTAAAATTCCCAGCCAGCAAATAGTGTTTATGTCCCCAGGACCAGTGGACTATCCAGAAAAATAAGTGGGATTTATAAGTATCCATCTATATGCTTTACTTGACGGAGTCCTTAAATATTTGCTCAATTTTCTTTGAATGCAGTACTCAGACTGAGTACTCATGCAGCTAGCTATGTACCTGTATAGGCAAAGGCAGGTTGAAAAGCAGATTAGATGAACTCTAGAGCTTTTCTAATCCAAAATTGCCTTATCAAAGACTTCAGAGGATGCTAACAGTATTTTTCTTATTTTTTTTCCTCAATAATTAGTGCTTATTTATTATAAAATGGGAAATAATGTATTATGCAGTTTTCAATTTGGCATTAAGCCAGCCTATTACCAAGTTTAACGGTTTGGGGATTAAAGCATTAAATCGAATGAAGGCTGTTCATTTTCACATTAAGAAATGCTCGTGCCAGTTACTGTGCTGTGGATCTGACCCCCTCTCACAGAGTGTAAGAGATGTGCTGTGAGAAGTCAAAGTGGATGTTTCACGGAACTTTGGTTTTGTGCACATTTGCATTGCAGAAATCCCATGTTGTATGAAAAAGCAAGGATGATTATTTAGCTTTTGTTTCATACATAGCTTTTTGTAGCTCTTCTGGGGGATGGGAAAGAAGGAATCTGGTTTTACAAGAAGTAGATGATTTCAACTAAATGACAAGCGGTCTCCTCCAGATGCACCCTGTGGAGAGGAGTCCCGTTACCCTGGTCATAAAATGCACTTTTGTGTATTTTACCTTGTCCCTTCACTACATGTCTTTGATTTCAATGGGAATAAAATATTTGGCTCTGTTTTCAGTTGAGCATATCCTTAAACTTAAATTGCTGGATATGTTTTTAGCAGGTGTCATCTCGTTCAGAGACTGTTTTTGAAGTTATGCATGTTGTGCTTATTAAAACCCTTCCTTGGGACATTTGAAGACAGAAGATGAATTATTATAAGTAATAGTGCCTTTGAATAGGAGCAGTTTAACACAGTGATCCTTTAAAGTTGGTAGGATGGCACAGAAGGTCTGGGCATTTATAACTTAAAGAAGGGGAAGAGAACTTCATCAGAAATTTTGATTTTTCTTTCTTCAAATATTGAATATGCAGTAAAAACTGGGGCAGCTGCTGAAAAGTACTTTTTCTTATGAAGAATGAATACTGAAAATTTCCCAGAAGGAAGTTGTGTTGCACACTTATGTGTCTCTTGTATGTACAGCCAGCCGTGGGAAGCAGCTGGGAACCTTGCTGTTCCTGTGAGGGCAGGGGAAGGACTGTAGCTGATGATACCCAGTCCTTTCCTCCCTGCCCAGTGAACATTAGTGAGGACAAAAGAGAATCCACCTATGTAGCTTCGAAGTCCATTCACTTGCTTAGTTGATTTATTTAGCAGAGGAAAAAGGAATGTTTGGGAAAAAAGCCAGAGGTACTGCTCTTTCTGCTTTTTGTTTTTCTGTTATATGGGGGGTTGGGGTGTGGATAGAGGAGTATTTTGGGTTTTGTTTTAACCAAATCTTTATTTTTTTATTACTCTGAACAAAGAGCACAGTTGCAAAAAGATTCCCCATTGTTTTTTGGGCTTTTTTTGCTTTGCTGGAATAGGCAGTAACCTGCTGCATTACTTAAGAGAGAGTGTGTAGCTGGATCCATAGCTAAAACTAGGAATATTTATTTCAGCTGACTCTGGGGAACTCTGGAGAGGTTTTTTTCTTAAGCTGCTAGTGTTTTTCCAGCCATTTAGAGCCACCTGCTGCCCTCTCCTGCAAGGCCATGGCGGCTTTACATGTTGGACTGATATCATTCGAACGGGGCAAAAGCCTGTTCTGCTAAGGGCTGGGCTGTGACTGTGGCTTCCCATGGGTGGAAGGCACGATTGTGGTTGAAGAAAATGTTTGATGGTGTTTCTAGGTCTTGCAGGAGTTGCCTTCCTCCTCACCTCCTCTGTCCCCAGTTGATACTAGCAGCTCACATGCTGGGTGGGCTTGGACAAGAAATTAGCTATCAATCAGCTTTTATAAACAGAAACAAGGTGTTGTTGTGTTGGTCATAAGAATGTTTAAACATGCAAGTAGTAATCACAAATGTAGAGAAAGGTGAAAATACCTTTGGAATGAATGCGTGAATTTTATGTCATGGGTGAACACTCATCTTCAATTATAAGATATATGGTGGGACAAAGATATATTTGCATATCTTTATTTGAAACTAACCCCCTTTTCTTTTTCTTTTTTTCTTTTCCTCTAATGTTGTAGGTTGAGCAGATTGAGGAGGGAACTCCTGGAAGATTGAAAGTTACAGCCAAGTCCACAACAGGGAACCAAATATTTGAAGGAGAATACAATACTGTGAGTCCTGTCTATATACATTAAGAACGTGAAATAGCCTTCCATTTAATGTTAAGATTTTGTGTGGTGTTCTTAGCCATAGTTTAGAGTTTTTAAAATTATTTTTAATCATTGCAATATGCTAATTGTGCACAATCAACAGGTAATTCGTGTGACAAAAGTCCCAGAATCCATAGGCATGAGTCCCATGTGTCTTAGCAGATTACTTGCATACTTTTGAAACCTGTTTTTTAGCTTAGGGATATAGATGAGCCTGGTCACATGCAATCAGTTGCAGGATTTTTCCCCAGTGGGATATTTGTCATAAACTCTAAGTAGTGATTTATAATAACTTCTATAGTAACTAAAGCATGCTTTTCTGGAGTTAGCACAAAACAATGGACTGTGCAAGAGCTAAACAGGCAGGTGTCAAGTCTTCTCAAGACCTGTTGACGCAGCATCTTCACAAGAAAACAACTTAAGCCCTGTGGCAAGTCAGTCGGGAAACTTCATTACACACTTAAAACAGTAAAATTGCAGTGTGCAGGTATGCTATTATATTTTTGATTGACTGTTTCCATCACTCCTCGCCCTACTCATTTTCTTAGACCTTGATGCTGAAAGGAAAAAAACAAAACCAACACGTTTTGAATGAAGTATTTGGAACTACACAGAATGCATAAAGACAAACATTTGCCAGTTTAGGATTTTAGACTGCAAACACTGTGTGCCAGTGACCTCCTTTACCTGTGTAGTGCATCAGGCATCCCATAGCAAGGACATGCCTCAGTGCATCCGAGTGCTAATGCTATGAGAAAGTGTAACAATAATAACAGTACTGTTGCACAGTGTTGTAATTCTATTTTTCCTGGTCCATAGTAGTGAAGGCTTTTTAGCTAGCAAATCTTTTCTTCACGGAAGCTTCTGATTTCTTATTGCTACTACATCTTTCACTGAAATGCTGTCACTCCTCATCGAATCTATGAGCTGTGTGTGATACATTTTAAGACCTTCAGCTTGGAAGATCTTGGGTCTTGAAGCAGATCTTGGATTCCTTCAGCACAGTTCTTAGTTGTCTATGAGAAGCATTGTGTAGTAACCTGGGGAGTTATCCGAGTCTGCAAAGCACATAGCGCTTTTTCTTGTGATAGTATAGGCTGGAACTTATTTTGCTTGTTAAGGTAGCCGAGGTGATAGGGTGGGCAAGAGTTTGGCCTGATCTGTCCATCATTCTGAACAAATGTTCAAACAAATAATACTCAATATTCAACAAATAATATTCTTTGGCAGTGACTTGACTGAGAGTCTATTTAAGTAAATGATATTTTCTGATCAAAATAAAGGTTATTTTATGGTCTTTTTATTTGCTGAAACATACGAGTTTCCTTCCTAAAGAACCCTTTCCTTGTGGAGCATTTTGAGGTCACCTGCTCTGGCAGGGATATGGTATAACACTTTGGTATAAAAGAGTGAGGAAATAAAGAATCTGATCCTAATCAAGTTTAGAATACTCTTGGGGTATTTTTCCAGGGAAAGCAATTTGGCAATTTAATCTTACCATTAAAACCTGGTATTATTGGTGGTGGTGGTGGTTTGGCTTGCCTTGAACTCTACGAATGTAGAATGGGTAACAAATGTATTCATCTTAATGTGACCAAGCCTTAGAAGCTTATCCATAATATCTAATGAAGATAATAGGTAAAGCAATTTGGCAATTTAATCTTACCATTAAAACCTGGTATTATTGGTGGTGGTGGTGTGGCTTGTCTTGAACTCTACGAATGTAGAATGGGTAACAAATGTATTCATCTTAATGTGACCAAGCCTTAGAAGCTTATCTGTAATATCTAATGAAGATAATAGGTAGCCACATGCAAATGCACTTTGGAGGTTTTAAAAAATCAGTAACGTGCCTTGCTGTTTTGCAGGTGTTGCTAGCAATCGGAAGAGATCCGTGCACAAGAAAAATTGGTTTGGACAAAGTTGGAGTGAAGATCAATGAAAAGTAAGGACAGGTGTCTGTGTGACACTGACTGCTGAGCTTGTGGCGTTTACTGCTGCAATGGTAGTGGTACACAGGCATTTATACGCTTTGAGGAAAATTTTGTTTCCTGTTTGCATAGGCTTGGATAGGAGACTGTGCAGCAGAGAGCTGTATTTTCTCTCATAATACTGCCTCGTTTGCTTTTTTGGTACTGAAATGTCAATTCCTGAATGCTGGAAGTCAAAAGTGTCTGTTCCATTCTATCTAGGTTCATAGGTCAGTCTCAGCTTCTTCTGGTGACTCGGCTTTCTAGGATCTGCCAGTTGTTCCCTGTACTCTCTTATTCCCATCTCCTTGTTTTTATCTCTGCCACCTCTTGGGGCAGAGATCTGTTTGTTCATATAAGCTTTTAGTGTGGTGGGTTTTGTTTACATTTTTAATGTAAATGCTACTATATGTATATTTTGAAATACAAGGTCAAAGTAGCAGTCCTTAAACTCACAGTTGGAGTTGGTGATGTTTTTTAGCTTTTGGAGGAGTTTATTTCTTGCCTTAGAGCAACCCTTGGGAACAGTCTGTGTCCTGTAGAGAAGCATTTCATGTTTAATGTAGTGAGGTCGTCGCACCAGGGAGTGGAGCTATTGGTAACGTTTTCAATATTGGTAACTAAAACATCTTCTGGGCATGTGACACCCCGACAATCTTCCCTTGGAAGGAAAGACACAGGACCTGAACTTGAGTTGGTAGCCTATGGAAAAAGAGTGCAGAGGGCAGCTTCTGTATGAAGGTGGTGACTGATGTTGCTGAAGGTTACTGTTGTGATGTTCTCTTTGGTCCACTCAAAATTGGCAGTCTTGTAGAACAGTACATGTCTTTCTGACATCAGGACAGCTATTACTCACTTAATAGAATGGACTATAAAATCATTAGTATCAACTGTGTATTTGTTAACAAGAGCAAAATTGAGAAAGTTGGATTTTAATACAGGAATCGCTGCTGGTCCCTCAAGTAACTGTGTGACTGTTTCTGTGCCTGTCTGATTAGGTTTCCTTGTTACATGTGTTTCCTGCAGTGATTACTGCACTATCTCATTTATTAATGAGCAGGAAATATTAATAATTAAAAACTTCCATTAGCTCAGTACACTTATAGCTGAAAAGCTTGCTGGCTGTCCCTTAAGTAGGGTGTCTAACAGCTTGACCTGTCTCTCTGTAGAAGCCTGAAGGGTGAGTTCATACAAACTGTTTCAGCCACTGGACTGAAATTTCAGTAGTGGAGGAATTCTTTTGTCCTGCTGCTTGAGTGGGAGAATGTCTCTCCTGTCGTTCCTCAAGGTTGTCAGTACACGGCTCAGCTGGTAGTCGAAGGTGCGCGAGGAAAGGATTTATGCCTCACCAAAGAATGGATTCAGGAGATGAATAGCAACTTCGCGGGCTACCTCCTTATCCACTGTGTAAATTCCTGTAGTTTTGGTCAAATTTGCCCTACTTTACATTCTTGCCCAGGATTGTAAGATTGTGAATATGACTTCTTTCCCTCATACTTCAAATTCATGTCTTTCTCTTAAAACTAAAGGGCTGAACTCCTGCAAAGTTATTCACGCCTCTGGTCTTCACAGCAGAACACTTAGATCTTTTTTTCTTGTTAATTCAAATTGCAGAACAGGAAAAATTCCTGTCAACGATGAGGAGCAAACAAACGTGCCGTATATCTATGCTGTTGGAGACATACTGCAGGACAAGCTGGAACTCACGCCAGTGGCAATCCAGGCAGGAAGATTGTTAGTTCAAAGGCTTTACGCCGGGGCAACCAGTAAGGTAAGGAACCAGTTGCCACAAAACACTGTGATTGCTCTGCTTCTAAGTGCAGAGTACAAGTCTGCTTGTTTATGGAAAACTCAGTAGGCTTTTCAGAATTAGCTTCGATGATCACTTTAATTTTCCCCTTGCAAAGATATTACTGCAGATACGTTCTGCTAATTGTGCAGGATGAAATTTATTCCTTATGGATTAAGCCATAGTCTCTTTTTTTCCTATTAAGAGTTTTATTTTTCTCTCAGAGTATAATGATAATAAAATTAACTGAGATCATTTAACTTGTTTTTAACTCTACCACCTTCTCTAAAAATCAGCAATCATTACCATCCCATTAAGTGCTTTAACTCTAATTCATGGGCAATTTACTAAACCTACCTACAGTCCCTAAATAGAATGTAATAGAGGTTTGTGATGCTCTTCATTTTCAATGTTATTTCCGCTATTTTTTTCACTTCTCATCCATGTGTTTTCAATGCAATACATAGTTATAACTGAATATGGACAGAAAGGAAGATCAAATGCACCAATAAGTCAGCACGTATTTGTACCCGAGAAGTTGAATTCATCAGTTTGTTGCTTATTTTTCATACTAGTGCAATTGTAGCTCTCAGTCAACTTACCCTATTCCAAACAGAAGTAACATGGGTACTCATTTACATCTTATCTTTAAACCTGGAGGAAAGTGCCTTTCAAGAACTGTTATCCAGGCACCATTGATGTGGGTGCTTGTCTCACCTTCGTAACCGTAGGGCATGAGCATAAAGGCTTTTCTCTTTTAGAGCCTGCTGTATTCATATCAAGTTCAGCTGTTGGCCAGATTTAGAGCTTGATTGAGTTGTTTGTTTTAGGTTGGCAGGTATTGTGGTAACAGAATCCTGAATCAGTGTGCATAATGTCATTACTTCAGCCAGGCAAAGTTTAGGAAAACCATAGCTGGAGCCAGAATTTTTTTCTTGCTGTAATACTGTGGATATGTCTTAATTTACATTTTATGCCAGATAACTGTCTTTCAAGGTAGGAAAATCCTTATGCTGCCAAAGAAAGAATCATCTCTTTCAGTGAATCCAAGAAACGAGTAACTACTTAGATGAGATCCTGGCTTACATTGCCAGAAGGGGTGATTGTATGAAACATAGTGAAGTATTATGGATAGGTGGGGAAAGAATAGTAAGCAGCATCTTAGTTGATCCCAAGTCACAAAGGAAATTAATTAGAATTAAATTCTTGAGAAATTAGAATTACTAGAAATTAAATAGATCTGACCAGCCTGCTAGTCTGCTATGGCAGGACAATTGATTTGGTGGATATGGGGAGAGCAGTGGATGTTGTTTATTTGGCTTTAGTAGAGGCTTTTGAGTCTGTCCCCCATAACATTTTTATAGAAAAACCAATGAAGTACAGGCTAGATAAGGGGACAGTGAGGTGGATTGAAAACTGGCTGAACGGGCTGTGACCAGCGTTACAAAGACCAGCAGAAGACCAGTCACTAGTAGCGTGCCACAGGGTTGGATACTCGGTCCAGTACTGTTTAACATCTTTGTTAATCATCTAGATGATAAGACAGAGTGCACCCTCAGCAAGTTTGCAGATGATAAAAATCTGGGGGGAAGTGACTGATGCACCCAATGTTTGTGCTCTCACTCAGAAAGACCTTGTCAGGCTGGAGAAATGAGCTGACAGGAATCTCACGGAGTTCAGCAAGGAGACCTGCAAGGTCCTGGGCCTGGGGAGGTGTAACCTCACGCACCAGCACAGGCTGGGGACTCACCAGCTGGAAAGTGGCTGTGCAGAGAAAACCTTGTGGGGGTGTGGAGGACAACTTGACTGTGAGCCAGCAATGTACCCTCTTGGCAAAGAGGGCCAGTGACATGCTGGGCTGTATCCTGGTAGAGCATTGCCAGCAGGTGGAGGAAAGTGACCTTTTCCCCTCCACTTGGCTCTGGTGAGATGAGTTTGGAATTTATGTCCAGTTTTGGGCTCCCCAGTACAAGAAGGACAGGGCAAGTCCAGCAAAGGGCCGTGACTATAATTAAGGCAGTGGAGGATCTGGCACATGAGAAGAGGCTGAGACAGCTGGGAATTTTTGTACCCAGCAGAAGAGATGCCCTGGGGGGCTCTTATATCGATGTGTATTTATACCTGGTGGTAGAGAGTAAAGAAGAGGGAGGCAGACTCCTTTCAGTAGATTCAAATTGAAACACAGGAAAATTCTAATTAAAGATAACAAAAAACTTCTTTACAGTGAGGGTGCTCAGGCCCACAGATTGCCCAGAGAGGGGAACCTCTAGAACACTGTAAAGCTCCAGTGAAGTCAGGGCTCATGGTACGTGATTAGGCACACAGCACCAGCTGCAGTTCTAACTGTCCAAACGGCTGTAGTTCATGTCTTTGGTTCTTTGGCATCGCTTAAGCCACAGCTGATAAAAAAGATGGTGGGTTTTGGATGTTGGTGGTGTCTTTGGAGCATCCCGAGCTAAAGATAGCATGCTTTGTAGACACAGCTGAGCAGTCTACTTTTTATCTCCAGTTTGACCTGTGATCTGGTACATTTTTAAAACAGGGCACTGAATTTCCTATTCCTTTTAATCTGTGCATACTAATGTCAGTGTGGCTTTAAACTGTCGCTCTGTTCTTGCTCTAGTTAACACCTCTGAGAGGGACAAAACCAAAACTGTAGCTTAATTTTAAAAAAATTAAAAAAGAACAGGTAGCTTTCAGAATTACAAATAATCCAACTTTTCGTCCCATCTTTCAGACTGCTGAATTTTTACCCAATGTCCTGATTTTATTACTGATGTGACGTTGATGTTTGTTTGTTTTTAATGCCACACAGTGTGACTATTTGAATGTTCCAACCACTGTATTCACGCCTTTGGAGTATGGAGCCTGTGGGTATTCTGAAGAGGCTGCGGTGGAGAAGTTTGGGGAGGAAAACATTGAGGTAAATGCCTTAGTTTCAACTGGATTTTAAGTTTCCAATTTGTAAATTAAAATAATGTTAAGAGTTGATCAAAGCATCATTCTGTATTCTGATGCAAGGGCAGGAGGTGACTAGGTACATTTTTGTCTTCCTTGGCAGTTCCTAGACATGCTATAAAAATAGTCCCCAATTCTGATAGCTCTAGTTGCAAATATGTTCTATTTTTGGCAAACGGGGCTTGACGATGGAATATTTGGTTTTTGAAAAAAAAAAGAATTTCTTTGTGTCTGCAAATACTTCAGGACGAATTAAAGCTGGATATGTGCTGGGAGTAATGTGTTGGTTTTTATGTCAAAGGGGAGCTTTTTGTAATTACAGTGTGGCAAATTCCTTGCTATAGTAGGAATACTTTTATTTTATAAAGCCAAAAGTTGTTATGCTCATTTTACCTGTTTATTTTGACTGTTCAAGGAGGTATGTGCTTAATTTTACTCACGTGAATGATCCCTTTTCAGTCACTGGGATTGCTGGTCAAGAGCGAAATTAGACATATGTAAGCACTTAGTGCCTAAGGCTGTTCTTACAAAATACTGTACAGAACACATTACAGAAAGCATAAGGGGAAGGAGTCTGACAATAAACTGAACTGTTATGTCCTGTGGAGATCACCTGAGGAGCATTATTTGGGGAAATAAGCAGATAAGTGGTGGCTCATAAACTTGAGAACTTGTCTCCCTGTTAACTTCGTCAGTTACGGTTTTTACTTGGACTGTGGAGAAAAGAAGTAAATATGACTTAAAATGGCAGTGTGTCGAGTACTGTTAAGCCTGACTATGGGGTAGGGATTTAAATTTTGTTCTCCCCACAAAGTTTGTATATACAGAGTCAAATTTTTGAGTCAAATTCTTGCTGTTACACGTGTAACACTGGACCCTTCTTTGTGGAAAATGCACTTTCCATTTTCAAAGCCGTTTTTGAAAATTTGCATGCAGAAGCATTTGTATTGTGGCTAAGTACTAATTTGGTTTGTTCTGACCTCTCTGTCATGTCACCATGCTTTTTCAAGCTTCACTGGGATTATTGAGTTGAATCTGTCACTCAGACCTGTTAAATTTCAGTTTCAGATAGCCATGCTTATAAATGCTTTTTAACCCAATTCATATGAAAAAACATTGAGCTGTCTTTCCTAGCTTGTGGAGGGACATATTTTTACTGGAGTTGGGATCAATTAAAAACTTCTTTCAAATAGTAATCAATCTGAGGTTAGCTTCTAAGGGGAGCTGTTGAGAGTTCTGGGTAGAACTGTGCCTCAAAACACCCTGTCTTTTTCTGAGATACGTGCTACAGAAGTGGGTGAGCAACCTTGTCTGCGGCTAGACATCTGGCCAGTGATGTTGGCTGGGGCAGACAGAAGAATGTGGGTTTGCTGTGGTTTTTGTCAAATGTACTTTGCATTTTTCAGTGATGCATAATCTAAGAGAGTTTGCGCAAAGCATGCCCTCACGTCTCCTAAACCCAGACTCTGAGGCTATTTCTTCCCTTTTTCTGCTCTGAGAAATATTTTTGCCTTCATCCTGAGTAGGTCCAGAGACAGTACAGTCATCTGCGAGGAGAGCTTGTATGTGTCTAGTTTAATGAGAACATGGTGAACTGCATCCTGGAAGTGTAATAAATGTATGGCCTCTTTTTTTCTTTTTTTTTTTTTTTTTTAAATTATTGGATGACACTAGTGCTTGTTTTATAGAGGTATCTTTCTTTGTCATTCATCAAGGGGAAAGAATCTCACCCTGATCTCATGTATTCCAAATTCCACATGCATGGCTGATTGCTGATAAAGAGTTATTAGCTAATGGTTCATCCTTGCACTGTGTCACAATTGTTGAAAGTTTTTACCCGTGTGCTTTCCAAAAGCAATTGCAGTCAGTAGTAAAGCTCCGCCTTTGGCGCTAAATGAGGCAAATTTAAGATATTCTGGTGGGTTTTGGAAGATTGGTGGGTTTGGAAGATTCACTGCTGCTGTGAAATTACACAACTTGGTTTTTTTTAACCTGTGTTGTATTTCTAGGTGTACCACAGTCATTTCTGGCCGCTGGAATGGACTGTGCCATCCAGAGACAACAACAAATGTTATGCAAAGATAATTTGCAATATTCAAGATAAGGTAAGCGCATCTTTCCTTCCAGGAAAAACAGCAGCTGTACATTCATCATAGGCACCATTGATACTACAGCTATAAATGGGTTATTCTTAACAAATTAAAATTAATTAAATTTTTGTACCTTTTGAAATGTAGTAAGTATTTATAGTGATACAATACATTTGTTTATACAAAAATGGCCCTTAGTGAAACAGAAAATTCTGCTGTTGCTATTGGTATATGATACTTCTATCATACATGTAAAATAAGAAGTAGAGATCTATAAGACTATTCAATAACTTTGTAAAGTGAGTGAATCAATGCACATAAAAATAGTTAGAATTTTTATCAGTTTATCTTATTCCACCCTCTCCCCAAACTGGAACATTCTTTTCAGGGAAATTCTTCTCTCTGAAATTGAGGTTACTCAGAAACCATCACAACTTGTAACCTCTGCAAATCCACATGTGTCTATAAAACTCCTGAGCTCATTCTAACAGGCTTAATGTATCTTGCCTGCACAAATCTCATTTAGGCTGATAATGCCAGGATTATCCTAGGATGAAATTTCCTGGGTATGGAAATGTACAGTACCTGCTGTAGCACAAGCAAAATTACTAATTGGTTAAAAGAATTTGTATGCCGTTCTCTGAATGATCATCATCTGTTTAATAAAGAATTAGTTGATTTTAAAAATATGAATTATTATGAAAAATAATATGCTGTTAAAATGTATTCCTGTTAAGATAGTGGCATAGAGCTATCAGTCCTAAAAAACTTTTGGATCTATTTTACCTATTTTCTTTAATCATTAGATATAGATTTGTCTTCCTGCAGTCTTTCTAAGCATCACATCACAATTTTGTAAAATTTGCAAACCTGCCTGCTTTTGCCCATCTCCTCTTTCTGGAGGAGTTTGCACTACAGTGGAAGCTATTTTAGAACCCATGGTTATGTTCCTAATCCAAAGTTACATAAGAAAATGAAAAGGCTTAATGGTGTTTTAAAGCGATTCATTAATTTGTTTCCATATCTTGTCCTGAAAATTTTGAACATATTTAAACATCTAGGGGTAGAGTTGAAAAGTTGCTCTGGATGAAAAATAGTTGAGTAACTTTTTAAAACTGTAGTTACCTCAGTTGCATTTCCATGGTTTTATTTTTACATATGTCCATATTTTTAAAGGAAAGTAAGGGTAATTCCATTTTAGTTATTACCTAATTATAGCTTTTCTTCTTTAAATAAACCCTGTGGTAAATCTCACTCCTCAGCCTTACTGAAAGAAAAATAACGTTTCAGTGTACTGAGTATATCCACATGCCCTTATATGTGATATTTAGGGGGAGGAGTGGAAAACTTCTGATACCCAACTAGGCCGCATCTATGCTCAGCAAAACCTGATTAATGCCCTGAAAGCCACCTGAAGCCCACAGCAGTTGGCATTTGCTAAAGGAGACTTGCTTTTGTTAGAGAAGCAAGCTTTTCGTTAAGAAAAGCAGGTCAAGTCAGTACAGCTTGTTCTATTGACTGCGGAGGATATATGTGCAGTTTGACAAAATTTGCAGTTGAACAGTAGTATAGATATGAGGAGTGTGAAGTAACACTATTGTCCTTGTAACTGGATGTCTTTCAGTTTGTTTTGCCAGTCTCTAAGGATATTCTGTAGGTATATTCATATTCCCAATGACAGCAAAGGCTGCAACAAGAGCAGTCATCAGTTTAGTTACAGTACACTTCTTGCCACATCTGGGGAGCCAGAACGTTACCCTGTGGCCTTTTCCCATAAGCAATTACTGAACTGAAAGTTCTTCAACAGATACCCACCACGTACCCTCCCAGCACAGGCCCTGATGTTGCAAACCTTTGTGCAAGGTGCTCATCTTCACTTAGGCAAGCAGTCTGTTGGAATGAGTAGGATAGCTTGCCTGAATAAAATTTAAATGCGTATTTGCAGTTTGGACATACACTATAATGAAGCGTAGGCCATGGTGTGTGTTAAATTTGCATGCTGTTGATGTAAACAGAGGACTCCTGCACAAAACTTTGTAAGGAAGCCCATTCTTGAGTTCCTAGTTGAATCTTTTTCCTTTTCAGAGAGAGAACAAAATTATACCCATTATCTCCCATCTGTTGGTGCTAATGATAGTTCACATTTTTGTGGTTTCATTAATTTGTGGTGTGTTTTGTGAACTGCGAAATTATATACTCTGAGTAAGAAAATCTTACACATTATCTAAAGTGAACTGAAAGCATGACTCTGCTTGTATTTGATTACCTTCGGTATTTAGGAGAGAATCATTGGTTTCCACGTCCTTGGTCCAAACGCTGGAGAAATCACCCAAGGGTTTGCAGCTGCAATGAAATGTGGGGTGACAAAAGAACAGCTGGACAGCACTGTAGGAATTCATCCCGTCTGCGCAGAGGTTTGTATATGAAGTCACCTCGTATCTCCGCTTTCGTAGCGTTCTGGCTAAGGTGTTGGAAATCTAAACAGCAAAGCTCTATTAAAGAGGTCAGAATTTGGAGGAATGTAGGAGGGAGGGAAGGAAGGACAGGAAATGATCTCTTTTTGATATTTAGAAATCTAACATTTAGGTTTAATCTGGGGTTATTTTTTTTAGTGTGTTAATTTGTGAAGTGTTTATGGTCTCCCCTAATCCAGTGCTCCCTCTACTGGGAAGTATAGAATTTTCCTCCCACTCAAAGATCCATTTATAAAGGCTTCAAATACTATTTCTGCTAAAGTGGTTATCAAAGATAGTTTTTTTTAATATAAGTGTACTCAAAATAGGCTTATAAACTGGTGCTATGGGAGGGGACCAGCTATGTGACAATTATTTCTACTAAATTCTGCCCTTTTAAAGATCTCTCCTTTACTCTCAAGGACTTGACTTTTGAAGTGCACAAGGGCACACCATCATTTTTTTTTCTTGTGTTTTACTTGTGTTTCTCTTTAGTGAAGAGCTTAATTGTCTCTACTGGCTGGGGGACAGCTTCTCCCAGGTATAAATCAGAGATGCTCCCCCGATTTCCATAGTATTAGGGCCGGTTATGTGACCTGAGGATCCCTGCAAAAACTGTCTATCATTTGTGGGTCTTTGCACAGAATCTGTGTTTCTACTTTCCTGTATGAGGTGAAAGAGAGCACCAGGATGGTGGTGGTCTACAGAAGTGAAGTCCACTGCTCTTGTTTTGTGTTTCCAAAGTGATACAATATAAGCAATATAATATGAGCTCCGTTAATGGAATGGGCTACTAGCAATGTGAATCACCTTCAGAGCATATGCAGTACAGATTCTGGGGTTTTTTTTTCCTGTAGTATCATCTAATGGTGTTCTTGGAAGTCCTTAAAGAGGGGTAGCAGGTCCTTATCTTGCCAGAGGCCCTGTGGAGGGGGAACTCCGAGTGAGGCATTCAAACCTGTGAACTCAAGCGGGATATTAGCGTATGCAGTGTGAAGAGAGGATGATAGTCATAATTTATTCTGGACATCTGAGCTGCTAAAATTGAAACTGAATAGAATGATGATTAGGCATAATTTAGGGAGGTAATTTCAGATAATCATATTTGTTTGAGTGGGGGAGGAAGAAATTGGCTCAGGAGAAATACACTATTTAAAAGCTCCAGGGAACAGCAATCATTTTTAGTGCCAGTCTTCAAAAGGTTTTTTTGTGCCTGTTACTTAATTTAATCTCTTCAGCAGTAAACAAAAATCAAAGTGCAAGATCGTACTCTTTGATTTTAAAATGCTTAAAAATTGTTTGGAATTTGTGAGGACTGTGCATATTTGGCTGAATTGAATGATGGATAATATTGGCATTATTTTTATCTTACATCCGTATGAAAACTAAGGAAAATGAAGTCTGATCTGAGCAGGAAAGGGACAGTGTTGCAAGGTCAAATGCTGACATCTTCACTGACGTTAGTACTAATTCATTTCTCAAAGAGCCTCCTGCAAAACATGGTATTGCTCAACTTGAGGAAGACTGTAAGACCGAAGGTCCCATTTCTCACTGCTTACAAATTAGAGCAGCATTTTATTTTGCAGAATGCATGAGTTCTGGAGGAAATTTATTGCAAAGCACACGTAAGTGTGAGCACGGAGTTGGTGAGACTTCGGCCTTACGGAAGACTACCTCTCAGCCTAGACTGTTCCCTGTTGCTTGAAATACAGGCATGTTCTAATTGAGCATCTGTGATGAAGAGAAAGTGTCTTCTGAAAGCTGGGGTGATTATTCCAGTTAGCTAATGACAGCTTTCCAGCCATTGGATCTAAGGCTTTGTCTTCATTTGAATAACTAACAAATTCTATCAAAAAAAGCCCCTCATGTTTCCAATAATTATTAAATTACTGCCAGCTGGCTTACTGGAGTTAGGGAGTTGTGTGGTTCCCACAGCCGTTGGAACTGGCAAGCACACCCAGAGCTTGCAGTCTGGCCAACAAGAAAGCAGATAAATTTTGGGCTTTTTAATCTTTGTCTTTCAAAGAGAAATAACAATAAATGGAGATTCCCATATGTTGTCAGTCTGTGGATGAAAACTGAAGAGTTAGAAACCCTGTCTGAAGCCGTGCACTATAGTTTAAATATATTGCTGTTCTTCTGCTATATATATTGGACATGCATTTGTCTTCCTGATTTGTGCCTAATGCATTACATGCTTATAGAAAGTGGAAGAGGTATATCATTTATTGATGTTTCCTGAAGAGCTGCTAGCAGCCTTAATGCAGCAAAGCTACTGCTTAGAGAACTGTAGGGCTTTCAGATCCCCATTATCTTTAGATGCATCAGTGTTATTTGCATAACTGAAATGTGTATATACTTTATGCTGTGCTAAGTTTATTCTTTCCGAGATGGCTTCGATGATAGCTAATTATTGCAACTTTGAAGCATTTAGATAGAAGTGAGTTTGATTTCCTTTTTTCCTTTCTATATTATATCTATGCAAAACTATGCAATATTTGCATACTAAAGTTCTAATATTAAACAAGGTTTTGTAGAATTCTTGAATTTTGATACCTTTTAATTTTACAATAATTATTCTCAAATAAGTTGTTTCCTTAATGTGACTTGAAAGCGGAAAAGATTGGACTTTTTCAAACTAGATTTACTAAGTGTTTCTTAGATACTGTCCAGAAGATACAGATCCCAGACATAATACCTACATCAGCAATGAGTTCCACATTTCTGTAATATCTAGAAAGGTACAGAGGTGAAATTTATGTGCTCTGTAAATACTGTAGCCTTGGGTTAACTTCACTTTCCCAACAAATAAGTTATCTTTGAGCCATAAAGACACTTATTCATTAAAAGTACAGACTGGAGTTTATTATTGCTGAGCTCATTCCCACTGTAAAAACTTAGAAGGATTAAGAGAAAAGGTGGTACAAAGCCATGTGACTTCCTTAATTCTTTATTTTCCGCTGTAGAAGAAAGACCATATGGTAAATGAAGAGAACAAAGGCTATTTGTATGTGTGGGTGCTATTTAGGGGCAAGGATTTTAACTGTATGTTTTTTCATTATTATTTCATTACTTTAAGAAATGACTGTGGGTTTGAGCATTATGCCCATGCTGATCTTTTAGAAGAGGAAATTCATTATAGCCATACTAAATGTTGTCTGTCTTCCTCTAAAGGTATTCACCACTCTGACTGTGACAAAGCGTTCTGGGGAAAGTACCCTTCAGGCTGGATGCTGAGGTTAAAGACCCCCATTCTTGTTATTGCCAGAGACTGACTTTCATCGCAGCGGCCGACTTGAGCAATTCAGAAGAAAGGTTTTGGGATAAGTCATCCTCAGTCATCTGCAGAAACACAAAGATCTTAATGGCAGCGTTCCCTCATCTGCAGGAGAAGAGCAATGTGGGAGTTGGTCACTCGCGGTGATTGGCTGGCAATTAGCAATGCAATGGGAATATTGACTATCAAGCTGTTGCTTAGCAGGGCATTTAACAAATGCTTTCATGAAGTCATAGCCTGAAGCCTGCATTGTCTGGTGGGCAGTGACGGAAGAACTGCTAGCACAGCTGGACAACAGCTGGTTTGGCTTGGTTTTATTACTCTCTGGTTTCTTACCTGAACAAAGAACTTCCGAACTGAAGAATATTACCACAAGTTCAGATCATTGTGTAGTGCCTCTGTGTACTAGGTTATAGCACAGCAATGTCAAGATCTCCTCAGGAGCATGCATTTTAGCAGCTCACGTGCCTATGGAGGGGAAATTATGTCTACATGCCTGATTGTGAGGAAGAAGACATCCTTGGACAAAAATTTTAGTACCATCAAGAATAATATATTTCTTGGCTTCCAAACTGACTCTGCTGAGAGTTTTTATTTTTAGAGAATCTTATTTGTGAAAATGTTCTCCCTGGTGAGAAAGGAAAATACTTTTTATGAAGGCCTTGTTATGCAGAAGGGTTGTTTTTTCCCCCTGACGGTAACAACCATGCATATAACACAGATGTGATCATTTTAGCTTTATCGTGCAGCTTATGTAATCATTAATCCAGTTTGGAACAGACAGAATTCCAATGTGGAATGAATTATACTTTCAAGAGCTCTCTGCAACTTTATTCAATTTGAATAAATTCTTCCTTTCCAGGTGAGCTATCGTACGCTGCACCATTTCAGGTCTGAATTGGCCACTTTGGACACAGCAGTACTGAGATTTCCCCTTGGATTAATGGGCCTGTACAATAAAAAAAAACAACTGCCAGATAACCTCCCTCTCAAACAAACAAGCAAACAAAACCCCCACCCAACCTCCAAAAACAACAGTGAAAAATTTTCAATGTAGATATGGCCTAAAAGCCCTCCTCAGTTCCATGTGTGCACTGGTTTATATTTAATTAAGAAAACAATAGTTTTAAAATAGAGGTTTCCATGAAAAACAACTAAGTCTTGAATATTTCTCCTGTGTTGGTTGAACTGCATAAATATTTATCAAGAAATGGTAAAAATGTCTCTTTGTAATGGAAATGAATGTGCTTTTTGATCTGGTTTTTCATTTCCCTCCCTCTGTTTTAGCAGAAAGGTTTGGATTACTTTTATTAAATGGTTCTTGGGAATCTAGTAGTGTGGTGGGAATAGGGGGTAAGTTCTCTAGCCTTCTGGGAAAAACACCTTGTGCCTAAATTTCTACCTGGTAACAAATTTATGTACTTCTACTGAGATTTCTAGAATAGTGGTTTAAGTTATTTTTATAAACTCATATGTAACTGAAGGATTTCTAAACGTGTTTTGTATGGTATCAAGAATGGTCTGTGATGGTGATTTTTCTGGCCAGTTTATTAAATAAATTGAATATTTGCACAAACAGATGCTTATTTTGATGCCTCTTCCAAGCAAGGAAACCAGGTGATAGCAAGACAAGTTTGGTTTTTTTAAAGGCCAGAGAAGGGCACGTCGATAAACCCAGCTGTGATTTGTCTCAGTCTTTTGAATTTTGAAGGTAGATATTTCTCTGAGAAACAGGGTCCGGGGCTATTTTTAGTGCATTATTTTGCATGTTAAACATATGAGAAAGACGTATTTAAAACCAATAAATTAATTAAGAAACGAAGCTACCACTGTTTGCACTAGCTGCCATCTAGATAACTTCTAAAAACCCAGGAGTGCAGGTGGCTGAGCTGTTGAACAGCATAACTGTTCATATTTAAGCACACACATGGCAGCATTTTCAGGCACGTCTGTAGGAAAGTCAGATTCTGGAGCATAGGGAGTAAAAGACATGAATGAGCTTGGCTTTGCAAGATTGGACCCATGTGTATCTGTTCCCGTGGATCGTGTCATCATTAATAATGTGCATTTTTACATTAGTCACTTACAATTCTGTGCTGTTGGTTTTAATTAATTTATTTTTTTTACTTTAAAACTGGGACACTTTGGTTTGGTTTGGTTTTTTGTAGGGCTTTTTCTTTTCTTTCTCCAGGAAAAAAAAAAAATTCAGGTGTGTGTTTCTGTGTCATCTGTGCATGATGATAGTGATATAGAATACATGACAGCATCACATAGGGATGTATTAAATGCCAAAGCAAAGTATTTAGTAATTACATCAGATTAAGCATACATTTGGTAATGCATGTTTTGGAAGTATGTACTAGAAAACATAGTAAGTTAAGCAGTATTTATATTCAGCTAATATTCATTAGTTACTAACATATTTTTTTTTAACTCTTACCAGAGTCTAAGTGAGAATTGTCCTGAGATATCACAGATAAAAATGCAGACAACGGATTTCACAAACTTTAGCAGGGAATTTGTAGAGTTTCACTGGCAGGTCCAAGAATTACTTCTTCCCTCTTCCCTCTTCCCTCTTCCCTCTTCCCTCTTCCCTCTTCCCTTTTCCTTCTCTTCCCTTCCCTTTTTTAGGCTTCCCTGACCCCAGCTGATCATTCCCCTTTTACCCCTTTCCCCTTGCTGTGAGTTGTTGGCACAGCCCTAACTTTCCTGTAAGTCTTGTCTTCAAACTTGTATCCTGCCTTCCCTCCTCCAGGACCTGCTGCCTCCCGCAGACCCAGCACAGGAGACTCTCTACTTGCAGTGCCCTACGCTGAGGAAGGACCAGCTTCAGAGGAGGTGGATCTCCTGAAGTTGTGGTGGGCACCGGTGGTTTCACAGTAGGGTAGGTGTCTTGTTGTGCCTTGTGGGAAGACCTTGCCCTCGTCAAGCCTGCTAATGATCATGTCTCTTGCCGTGCCACCATGGCACGTGCCTTGCTCTACGATGCCACATGGCAGCTGGTGGATGACTGTAGGAGAAAAGCCATGGCTGTGCACTGCTGGTGCACGCCGTGCCAATGCAAGAGTGGGAAGAAGGGGCCAGATGGTGGAGTCTTTCACATAAAACTTGATAGACTCCTGTCAGGTCAAAATACAGTATAAATGTTTGTGGCAAGATGGCAGCTCTGCCAAGAGTGACATTTCAGAAGCCCTTTCTCTTTAAAAACTTTTTTCTGATTGCTCAGTTATCCTCGATGTGGGATGGTGCGAGACTGCTTTCTTGCCAAGGCCTATTCGGCCTCCAGACAAAAACCTAAAAAAAAAAGCAGGAGGCACCAAGGGATCTGCCATACCACTGGCCTCCCTTCTGCATGCACAAAATGGCAAAAGATTCCTGAGGGATTTCCATCCCGGAGGCAGCGGTTGTGTCAGGACAGGGTTCTGGTGTGGGGGCTGCAGGCAGGGAGGTGGGAATGGAGCCAGGGCTTGGGCATTGTTGAGAGAGGGCGGGAAGGCGTTGCATGGTGTGAGGTGAGGTAGGTGAGGAAAGGCACTGAAGACAAAGTGCAGGGCAGCAGCTGCCATGTTGTCCGTAAGGGGAGGAGCAGAGGGCTTGGGTTGAGGGGAAGGTGGCTGAGAGCCCTCCCCAGAGACCACTGAGTCTGGAGAATGCAGGAGGGTCTCCATAATGGGGGGCTGCCTTTTGGCTGGGCCCATCCTGCGAGGCTTGCGGGAGCCTGCAGATCTGAAACTGCATTTTGCTGGGCTGGGGTGTTGAGACCAAACCCAAAGGTGGCTCCTGAAAGTGCTTGTTGCCGAAGGGCCGGGGGGATGCTGCTGGCTGCCCTCAGCGGGATGCTCCTCTCCCTCCCTGCAGTGGGTGAAGGCTGCCCTTTTGGAGGGGAGGGACGGCTTTATTCTGAGGGACTGCGAGGCCTTGGGGCCAGGCGCGGGCAGATGGCTGTGCCTGGAGACTTACTGCTGTGCCCAGAGGAACAGCTGCATCTCTTGAGGAGAGATGCCCATGACCTGCTGATCCACCATCTTGTCCTGGTGACGGGCATGGCCTGTGGGCTGCCAGGCCTCACTCAGCCCCAGGTGGCTTCCCTAGTCCTGCTGGCCACACTATTCCTGGTACAGGCCAGGATGCCGTTGGCCTTCTTGGCCACCTAGGCACTCTGCTGGCTCATATTCAGCTGGCTTCCACTGCACAGCGGCCAGGATCTCCCCTTGAGCAGGGATGCCTGCTCAAGATTTACTTCTTGAGATTTAGCGATTCCTTGCTGCAACAGATTCTTGGTAAGTGACTAGTAGCATGCTGAGCTAAGTGATATAAAGGATTGATTTTGCATAAATCCTTTAGACATAAACTGTTGACCAAGTCTGGGCCTAGGACCGGATCCAGACGCACCCAGACTCCTCTCTGAGAAGGAGTTTAGAAAACAAGGGGGTCCTTTCTGAACCTCAACAGGAGGGTCTCCCTGACAGTTTAGTCTGTGCAGTAAATAACCAAGTGTGCCTTCCTACCTCAAATCTTCTTAGAACACAGACACATTTACTATCAAACTTTTGTCAAACCCCTGGTTTATATCAATACATGTACTGCTGCTTCTCTCTGCGAGTGAAGTGCGTTGCTCCATCCACGACAGGAAGGAAGGAAGATCCCAGGGGGAGAAACTGCATGACACAAGTGGACGCTGTTTAGTGTGGGAGCGTAACCGCCTCTTGCAAGGGGGCTGGTCACCCCAACACCACTGATGTAGTTGAAAATCAAAGTGCACAACTTGTAGTAACTTCCCCTGGGACACGGGGGGGGCCGTGAGAGAGCCGTGTGCGGCAGAGGGCACGGCAGGTCAGCGCCGTGGTGGCAGTGGCAGGAGGGATGCGGAGAGGCTCGCACCCTCCTTGTTTGTGTTTTTCTTGGCTCTGCCAGCCCTGTTTCTCCCTTAGCTTGACAGCTGCTAAAAATAACTACCTTAAATTAATGGGTTATGGTTGCATTAAACTGCTAGACTTGCACTGGTCACCCTAACGCCGCACAACAGAACTGCTGCTCATTGCACATTTATAGCTTCAATGAGATTCCTCGAGGTTTCTTTTCCGTAGCTGAAGTCAGACGGGTAATGCTGATTGCACAAGCATTTGTTTTTTCTTAGGGCAGCGTTTTCTGTAATTAAAAAGAACCTCAGCCTTGGCTGAGCTGGATTTCACAGCTTGTGAATCACGAGCGTTGTGTGTCTCTCAGAGCTCTGGCAGGAGTCATGATCTGGATGCCCTAAAGTCAGACTGGTGCCTGCCCCTCAAGGGCTCAATCCAGGCCCAGCCCCCTGAGGCTGCTGTGGGGTGTGTGGGGCTCGCGTGGGATTAAAGTCCCTATTTCTACACCTTGTTCCTGTGGTCCTGCGTGGTGCTGCATTGTGTATCAAACTGAGGGGTGATGTGGGGTTTGATTCAAAATGTTTGCTTCCAGCAGTCAGCTTCAATTCTCTCCTGCTGTGGAGCTGTCATTTCCCCTCTCTTCATCATTAGCTTCTCATTTAGAAAGGCTGAGTAATGGCTATCGTAGCTGTATCACAAGTACATGCCATGTCCTGCCTGCTTGACCCAACATGGTGGAACATTTGTGGAGGCTGGGCCAGAAACCTGTGGTGCCTTTGGAGGCACACACTTGTCTCACTTGGCTTCACCTCTCCATGCCCTGGTCCGCAGGCTCCGTCATGTTTCCACGTCTTGTGCAGTGGGAAACTCCCCTTGAAAGGACGTGTTGGAGCAGGATCAGCTCAGGATGGGTAGAAAGGTGTCCATGTTTGAGATGTGCGGTACTCCCTGAGAGCTTCAACATGAGACTCACGGGCTATTTCTGGAGGATGTTTGGTGAGCAGAACCTGACGTGGGGCTGGCATAGGTGAAGGAGCTTCTAGGAGCTATCTCTGAAGACAACCTCACCTCAGGACCCCTCTGAGCAGCTCATACTGCAGGGCCAGAAGAGAAAATGAAGCAGGGATGGTGCTAACCCTGTTAAATGTGTTATTTCAATGAGTCTGACAGATGGGTATCAGCCTATGTTTATTTCTCCTCTATCCGAGGTGCAATGTTCAAAGAAAACAATGGAAAATGTATGTGAGCCATGGCTCTGTGCTCAGACAGCTATTGGGCTCAGTTTAATGCCTTGGGCCAATTAAAGCACAGTCGTTAGGCTGGGACACTAGATGGGAAATACGTGGGGGTGTGTGCATCAGTGCCTTCCAATTTGGGAAGATAAAAATGAAAAATTTGTGTCAAAACAAGAGCTAGACTCTTGACTAGGCTGGAGATGTGTACTTGAACCATCAGCTGGGTATGCTCTGAAGTACCTTTGAAGGTAAAGTCATGGTGGAAATCAAAGCAACCTGAAAAGAAAAGTGGTGGGGAAGTTGCCATAAAGCACCTTAAAGTGATGTCTCTGTTTTAGACATGCTGCCTCCTACAAATTAGATAGAAGAAAAAAGACACACTCAGGAAATGTGAGATGCTACTGATTTTCTTAGAACAAGAGGAATGGTACTGACTCCTATTTAAATCTTGCAGAGCTTTAAAACTCTGTGCTGATACATATTTACTTTTGCTTTAATCTGCTTCTCACTTTTCTCCCTTTGTTTCCTTACCAAGTTTTTGCCGTTTTAGGCTTGTCTTGGGGAGTTGTCCCAGCACATGCTTGTAGCAGTCCTAAAATCATAAAACTTGTGGGAAAGGCAAACAAGGAGCAATGAGTCACCATTTCTCACCATACGAGCTACGGCTAAAGCAGGAAGGCTGAGTTTTTTCCTGCATTACACACAACTAAATGGAAGTCACTGCCACAGGATGTTATAGTCTAAAAATACACCTGTGTTGAAGAAGAGATTAACTGTATGCACGCAAGATGAGAGGTTAGTAAAACAATGATCTGGCTGTAGCTTACGGTGCAGGATGCCCTTAAACCACGGAGGACTGGAGGCTTGGGTGGGAGAAGAACCTTCAGGAAGCATCACTGTATATTCAATGTGGTTTTTTTTATATAATCTTTAACTAAACATCTTCTCCTGGGAAACAGGATATCACATTAAAGGGACCTATGGCATAGGCTCTTCATCTTTTCATGCTTAGTATTCCCCTCATTGGGGTCTGGTTTGTTCAAGCCTTTCCAAAGAGATTTATAATTCCTTGGTCTTTTTGTGGCTCAAACTTTTCACACCTCAAAGCTTTCCTCTTCAAGTGCTCTCTGCCCTGGGGATGAGTTGGAGGGACGGCAATGTGACAGCTGAACCACAAAGGTTTCTACTTAGGCCTGTTCCCCAGAGATACCTCCAGTCCACTCAGACCTTTCTGTCCCTCAGACGGCATCTTCACTTGCCATTTCCTGGTGTCAGCGTTGAACTTCCCGAGCTGGGGTGTTGCCCACCTCTCAGTCTCTCTCATCTCAGCCAAGAGCATGTCTTTTAGATTTTCAATGAGCAGCCTGAAGTAATAAGGGATGAACTTAAACTAAACCTGTGCCGATGATATCAAAATTTAATTAAATATCCTCCCAGGATATTTTTAATAGTTGAACTAAACTGGTTTAACTGGCATCTTCCCTTCAATCTCTGCAACGCGTAATACTTGCAAGGCATCTCTTGCTTTTTCCTTTTAAGTATAAAATGAAGCTTTTTTGAATGAAGTGTTTGAGTTTACAAAAGGTTTGTTTCCTATGAGAGTTATGGTTAGCCCTGCAGTTTATGCGCAAGTTGTTTGGTTTCCGTTTTGGAGTCGTCCTGGTATGGCACAGATGTTGCAAGGTACATTTGTACTGTCACTAAAGACTGTCCAGTTCTTCTCCAAAGGTGCCGTGAGCTGAATCGATGGCTCTGGCATGAAAAAATGGCATTATCCTGCCCAAGATCTCTAAATGGCATTATCCTGCCCAAGATCTCTCAGCCAAGAGAGGTGTAACGCTGCTTCTACATGCGGATGCTCTCGTACGTGGCTGCCAGGAAGTCCCCCATGTCTCTGCCCTCGTTTGAGACATCAACCACTGTGGACACAGAAGGGTTATAATAATTGTCTCTGGAAGGTGTTTTGTACTGGAATCTGCAAACTCAGTTACCTACAGAGCTCACTGACGACATGCTTTTGTGGAGAAAGGGGGTCTCCCCAGCTGGCCCTGTGTTCATCTGTTATTCAGTTTGGTGGGTTTTCTTTTCAGTTCTTCTCCCCTTCTTTCCTGAATGAGGAAAAACTCCACCAAAACAAAAAAAAATGAAATAGATTAAGAATCAAAACCATGGAAAATACAAATTGTTAATGGGGAGCTGCTTTCTTCTCTCCTTTCCCCTACCCCAGGTTAATTGTCTGATGACTGAAATGGCTCATCAAGCAGCCAGATGAGAAGTAGAGGAGGAAGTGATAGAGTGCGAGGACAGGAGAATAGGGTCAACCTTTTTAGTGACACAACTAATCACCCAGATCAGATCAGCCCATTTCACCTCCAGAGAGGGCAAAATTCAATGCCCAATACTTGTGGAGTGGGAACTGTCATCTTTATCTTGGCTGCTGAAATTCCAGTACGTCCCTGTGTAATTTTAGTTTTAAGGAAGATTTACTCTGTCTTCCTGTTCAGAGTGGTTTGGAAGCAAACTGTTTAACTTGAACATTATTACTCTTTTCAGCTCCAGGATAGCGTGGCTGGGCTATCTAGAGCCAGAATGACTGTGTCTCCACAGCCTGGTGGCTCAGTAGCCGGTTTGTTTGAAAGCTCATCCACACAAGCTGCTTGACTCCAAAAGGCGTTAGTCTCCAAATCTGCACTGCCCTAAAATAAAAGCCAAATAGGAAATCTCTGCTGTGTGCAATTAAGGCTCCATCTGTAATCAGCACGTCTACTGTAGAACACAGGTTCTCAGTCTTGAGTGTTGGTTTCCTACCACTCAACCAAGGGACAGGTGGCCATTTTCTTGCTAACTTGGAGGAAAGGAGTTGGTGGCTCTGCCCCGCAGCTCCAAAGAGGTGGTTCAAAGAGGTGGCGTTCACAGGTGGGGCTGGCCATCTCTGTTCTGGGACACCAGGCTGCAGGGCAGGCAACTACAACGGCAACTCAGTCACTGCAGAAATTCTGTGGATGTTGTAGATTTGTGGGAAATTTCAGCAGCTTGTTTCTTCATGATTTCTTTTCATACTCGCCGTTGAGCCTAAAATCCCACAGATACAGTCTTTTGGTAGCATTTGTCCCTTTCTTTGTGGTGGGTGGAAGTATAGAGATTTGTGGATTAGTGCTCAAGGGGATTGAGACAGACACAGACATATCTTTCCCTTGAAGATCTTTGTTGATACATTTTAAATAAAATTCTATCTGAATTTTATATAACACAGGAGTTTGATATGGAGAACCAGCTTCATCCACGTGATCCACGCCCATTCCTGCTCACCAAACTTTACAGCAAATACTCAGAGGGTGATGTCGTTTTAGTAGGACGTCTCACTGAGACTCTCAAGTTTTCTACTGCAAAACTGCTTCTTCTTTCAGAGGCCCCAGTGGTATAAAACTTGCGCAGTTGGGAGAGGGCTTCTGTCACACTGAGGTGAGTCAGAAGTGGAAGCCACTTAAACACAATGCAAATTTCTGTATTAATTAGGTTACGATCCCAGTGTCGGCCAAGACCCAGGCTGGCTTGGCATATGACAGTGCCAGTAGCAGTCCATATTTCTAGTTCATCTTGTGCTCCTTGCACAGTTTGGAAACTGCAGATAAAACTGTGACAGATGAGATGTCTGGCTGTCTGGAGATACCGGTATCTTTCCACAGGTTATAGGAGAAGCCACCACTACCACTTAAGATAAACACCTACCTCTTAAATGGCTAAAGACAGGACAAGACAGATCCCACCCCAGGGGATGCGAAGCCTCAGCAGATCTGACTGCTCTGGACTGTGATATAATGATACACATTTCAGTGGAGGCGGGTTTCTGTGCTCTGAGTGGGGATGAGCTGTCTCCATGGATCAGTTACTTAATCCTGTTAATATAAATAGAGAATTTTTGTTGTGATGGCACCAACCTCATTCCAGCTGGCATTCAAAGCTGTCACTGTGGCAGGCAGACGAGCCAAGTTACAAAAGGCTACAGGAACTGATTTGCCTCTCCTGTAAGGTAAAGCTATATGTCACAACAGAACATCATACAAAAATGCCCAGATCTGGCAAATCAACACATTGATTTTGCCCTCAGCTACATCGGATAGGGGATCTCACTCCTGCCCAGTCCTGCCCTGTGGTTGGTACCCAAGGCTGACCCTACATTGATTCCTTCCAGCCTTTCTTTCAAAACCGGTCTTCGTAGCATTGTTAGCTTGTTGTTGCTCGTAAGACACAATCTTTTCTTTTAATGGACTCTAAAGACCAGTCTAAGCTCATATGACTTGTTAATTAAAGTCGTAGTCAACACGCATAAAATTGTATGCAGCCACCCAAAAAGGGTGAGAATGTACTTGCCAGTCTGTGCAATTCAACATGAATTTTAAATCACATCTATTAATAACCAATTTGTTTACAGAGAACAGACCAGTAGAGGAGTTTATCACTTTAATAAAACTTTACAGAGACATTTTTTGGCTTTTTCTTACCTTTCTTTTAACAAGCTACCCTAGGAGCAGAGCTGTCAGTATTAACTTGGCTGAAAATTGCTGAAAATCACCCACAGTACCTGACTGTGGTATATTTTTATATTGGTGTGTTTCCTGCAAGAAATCACCAGTTAGTACAAGTCCAGAGTGTTCCTGGTTATGCACCTTGGCACACAGACAAGGAGTTCTGGGAGTACACAGGCACTGGCTACCAAAGGCAACATCCCACAGGCAGCATCCTCCTCTCCTGCCAGGAGCCACGTGGAATTAGATCTTTGTTTGCTTTTGCATGTGGAATTAGAGCTTTGGTTACAAAATCTATGAAATAATTCTGCTTGAGTGTTAACTTAGCAGAATGAAATCTTGTTTTATGGAGGGTATATTTGTAGCTGTTTTAAACAATGCTGTTTTTTCAAAAGAAAAAATAGCGTTACTATTCAAAAGTGGAAAATGACATTATTATTCACAGTGGAAAATGTCACTGTGCACTGATAGCTGTTGACAGGTACTTGTCATGGTTGCGCGCTGTGATGTGCTAATTATTCTGAAGTTCAATCAGATGGCATTTTGTGTTTTCATTTCAACTGTAAAAACACAGTATTTGTGACATGTTGACAAGCGCGTGTTTAATTGCTCCATGGATATCTTCCAAGCTCATGTGTTTTCCACTTATTTTGTGAAGAAGGATGCGTAATTAGCTCCAAGGCTACAGGGGATGTTGCTTATTATTGTATTTTCATTTTCTCTGCATTCATAAATAGAGAATGGTGACATATATGGAAACCCATCATTGATGCTGAAGGCTACCTCAACTGGATTGCAAAGGTGGAGAGTTCTGGCTGATTTTGCAAATCAAGGTCATGAACCACTCGTGGTGAGACACTGTCCTCCTTCTCAACTTCTCTCTGCCTCATTTCCCATCACAGGTCTAGAGTCAAAAAGAAAGGATCCAAAATTAATTAGACATTTAAAAGGTCAACTGATATGAATCTGGGGACTGACTTTGTTATTGGTACTGCTTCAGATTGTATCTTTTGTCTTCCTTGCTTATTTCTTTGTGACCGTGTTTGGTAATCTCATTAGTGTCAGGGTTATGGTGTTCAGTGATGAAACAAGCCGAACGCTACAATTGCTCCCGTCCAGCTGAAGGCAAACGAATCGGGGAGGTGTAACTAGAAATAGAGTTGGGCTGTATCTAAGCTGAAGGTTGCTTTGCCCTGAACTCAACAGGGCCTGGATCTAAATTCCAGGCTATTGACTCTGCAGGTACAAAATGCACATCCATGTTTAGATATTGAATCTTGTCCCTGCTAGAAGATCAGGACAGATGTTTTCCCAGCGGTATATGAGCTGTTAGTCCATATCTGTATGGGCCTGCACTCAGTGACTCAGGAACTGCCTTCTGCTCCTGCCTCTTATGGACCTGCCTGGTATTGTAAAGCATGGTAATGAGGCAATTAACAGAACACTGATCTCCAGTAATTCCAGTTTCACTGGTGCTGAAAGCTGCCATCTTGAATCCTAGCAAGGAGAGCTTTGAATAAATCTGCTTACCAGAGAGAGATTCAGCAGGAAAAAAATCCAGATTACTTATCCTTCTTCCTTTGCAAGAATATTCTTCACTTGCTTATCCAAATCGATCAGAAGGCGGCAGCCTTTGGCTGCACATATGCATTAGGTTGGCATCAGTCAGGACTCATTACGTGTAATTGTACAGAAATTATAATTGTGACGCTTGATTGGTTTTTCCAAAATGGATTGTTTTCAAGACAGACATGTAAATCTTTTTCCTCAACTAGAAAATAGTTTGTCAATTAGGTAATTTTTTTTGTTTGCTGCTTGGTTAGCAGAATCCCCAAGCCAGCCCTCCAGGCCCAGGAGTATTCATTACAGGCACATGAGACCGGCCCCAAACTCAGCAGCCTGGCTTGGTTTTGTTCTTTCAGAGACTGTCTAGATCAGAAGCATCAATGTCCCTCACAAAGTGATTCATACTTGTCAGGAATGTATGTGACCAGGAGAAATGATGAGCTGGTGGTAAAAATCACTGCTGTGGTCTCTTTTACTTGATCTGGAAGAACTAGGTAAGTGGTTAT
Source organism: Xenus cinereus (assembly GCA_025774025.1). Lineage (NCBI taxonomy): Eukaryota > Metazoa > Chordata > Aves > Charadriiformes > Scolopacidae > Xenus > Xenus cinereus. Next base: position 59,546,282 of record JAOXJK010000001.1, on the reverse strand, counting down.
GGCTCAGAAACCTTCTTTCTGCTCCCCTTCCCTGTACTGTCATCCTCCATTGGCTTGATTGGCTGCTCTCTGGGTTCAACCTGCCTGTCCCTCGTGGTGGTACGTCAACATGCTCCATCACAGGTAAGTTTAAACATACCTGTTTGAATGGGATAGTGGTTAGTTATGGCTATGTGAAAGTGGGTGCAGGAGTTTGCCTTGTGTTTCTTCTGTGGTGTTCAGTGACAGAGCATTAACAATCTTAGGGCAATTTTTATGTTGAAGGACAGTTCTGCCTCATTAATTCTCATTATATTTAGAATTCTGAACAGCCAAAGTGTTTGAAGGACCAGTCAATCAAGCTGTTCTCTTCTTCCCCTTTCTCTTTAACCTCACAGTTCCCTGCCTTTCCTTGGCTAAACCTCTTATGCTCCAAGAAAGTTGGGAAGCAAAGCAGGGACTCATGTGAAAGGGAAAAACTTTGGGCCTAAATTTCAGTATGGCTTCACTGTAACTTCAGCTGGGGGAGGAAAGGATCTGCCATTCAAATTACAAGCTTACACAATGAGCCTTCCAGGGTCCTCCAGCAAAAAGTATGCAGCCAAGTTTTAATATTTATAGCCTAAATAAAAGTTCAGGGGAAATAATTTAATTAAAAACTCAACAAAGAAGAAATTGGACATATTTCTCCTGTTCCTTTCTTTGCTGGTGTAAGGACCAGCCACTGCAGTATGAGAGATATCCTCGTCTGAGCCTTCTGCTTTTCTTTTGAAATGACTATAAAGTTATTCTGTTCTGCTTTTCGGCCTCCTAATGCTATTTCTTTAAAAATAGCTTTTCTCCTCGTAAGACTAAGTCAAATGGTTTTGAAATGTAAGCTCTTACTCTGATACTTGAGGGAAAATGCATTCATTTGTTTTCATACACTGATATATTGGCAGTGATCACATTATGGAGATACAAGCTATTCCCTGCCTTCCCCTGCACTGTGACAATTTTTGAGTATAATAGCTAGTGAAATGAGTATCTTGTGGTAGAATTAGGAAACATGAAAATAATTACCAGTGCAATTGCCATGTCTCTCATGTGGCGTGTGCAGTTTAATGCCTTTAGCTTGTTCAAAACTGTAATACAGTCTTAGTTCCCTGTACTGCACATTTGCTTGCATTTATTTGACAAACAAGAAACCAACTACTGTCATCTGCACACAAGAATGATGTTTTCCCTTCCCTCTAAGTTGAAGGAGAGGAGCCAGTTCAGGAGTTGTGGACTTTTGCATATCTCTATTTTACATCAGGCTTGTTTATTCCTATAAGCTTGTGGATGTCCAAAGTTGTCCTGAGCAGCACTGTGCATGAAAACAGATAGGCAAAGGTGCCGAAGTTTCTCTATATGCATACACGCACACACGCACACACAGAGCAGGCAAAAAAGCTTGGAATTAATCAAATTTTATCTCCAATGTACTGCAAGAGAAGAAAACATGACTGCTGTGTCAGAGCACCCGGGGGCAGCTGCCATACTCTGGAGATGGCGGGACCACAGAAATAGATAAATTGAAGTATGCGTTGCTACAGCCTGTACTATACCTGTTCTGCATATGAATGGCAAGCTTGAGTCCCTGCACTTACCATTTTGGCACCCTTCCTGCATTTAAATATTATTTTGTCAAGCCTTTCAGCTTCTTAAAATATAGTGATTGCTGTTCTCCAAATGGCTAAGGAATACGGGGCGGGGTGGGGGAGAGATGCCTCTTTCAATCAGTTCTTGTGTCGGTGTTTTGAGGCTGTACTGGCATGGGCACTGATAAATATTTGCTCTTACAAAAGTGGTCTGTCTGCTTGTGGACTTGCCCTCCTCCTTGCTGGGGTGGTTAAGAAGGAGTCAGTGAATCACCCCTCTCCTCCAAGGTGGTCTCCGGCCTTTGTGGTTACGACCTGGCTTGGCCGCCTTCGTGTATATGAGGATTCAGCAGTCCAGGGACGCGGTGGGTGCCCACCAGCCCTGAAAACCATCACGACTCCTTCGAATGACTCACACCAACCATCCAACACGCAAGCCGGCTCCTTCGAAAAACCGAAGGTACAGACATTAGCAACATTGTTCTCCACAGTAAATTGATAATATTTGGTCTGTGAGTTTTATGGAAAGGGGAATAACCTTTACAGTTGGTCCTTGGCCTATGGTTCACTGGAAATACTTCTGATGTCCCAAATCTGGCATATTTGAGTCATATTTTGCCCCATAAATAATTGTTCTGTAGCAACTAGTGTAGTTACATATGTATGCTCATAAAATTTACAGTATTTCCCTACAGAAGGTTAGGAGACCTTGCATATTTGTCGTAAAGGCTGGAATATTTTCCCTCCTCATAAATATTTAAATTGTTTGCTTAATGGATGCAGTACTAGTAGATGCATCAGCTTACTTTTATCTATATTCTGTTAACTCAGGCTTAGCAAAAAAGGTCCTCATTGACTTCAGTCTGGAAAACCACATTTTCTATGCAAAGTAATTTGAGGTCCATTCTTGCTTTATCAAGAAACACATTCGAATTGCTTTAGGGGACTGGAAGCTAATCCAGCTGTATCTCACCATGTGGATATTGAAGCAGAAAGGCAAACTCAATACTGGTTGGTGTGGTTTGTAGCAAAAGACTACAAACATTTAAGGGTTCACATCTGGACCCTCCCATTCTATGTCCTTGCAATAGAGCAACCCCAGAAATGCTCTATTCAACAAAGCTGCAAACAGCAAAACCCAACCACAGCTGTGGTTGTGACTGTTGAATAATGGGAGACGCCTAGAAAATGTCAATGTTGTTGAGGCCCAGAGTTTTCAGCTGTGAGCTCCAAGCATGGGTAGGAAGAAATTGGGGGAAAGAAATGCAGTTAAGCATGAACGGAAGCATGGGCTTTCTCAGAAGGTCATTCAGCTGTTATCAGTGAACCAACACCAGAACAATTTTTAAAATAGTTGGATTGGATTTAATTAGGAGTCTATTTAGTGTTCCAGTGCTCACAAGAAACTTTTTCCAGTCCCATTTTTAAATAAAGATCTCAGTTGCACTTAGGGTAATGGCAATAGAACATGTTGGTTAGTGAATATGAGGCCTGATTTTTATTATTTTTTTTCAACTGGCCTCATTTCATTAGTCAAAAACAAAACAAAGATGTGGTTATTGGGATATAAGGGTGTTTGCATAGACGTAACTTATTTCTTCATATACAATCAAAATAAAGTATGTGAGGACAAGCCAGCCCAAAGCTGAATCAAAGGGTGTAGTTACAAAGACACTGTGGTCTTTTGGCTTAGTCTTCTGAAAAGGTTTTGACTGAGTGGCAGTGGTTTTACCAATTGGGTTAAAAGGTTGATTATTGTTAATGAAGGTAGCTGGGATCCTTTCAGCCCCACCAGTTTTACCTGGTCAGACTTACTGGGTTAAAGGTTTATACTTCAGGTGAGGAATCATCTCCCCTTGCTTCAGACATCTAAAAATGTGCTTGTGATCCAGGTTAAGCATCAGGCTCCCTTCTACGGTTGATGTAGAGAGAGAAAGGATGAGAGAGAGAGAGAGAGGCACCTACAAAGGACAATTCTCCCCACTTTTCTTAGACAGATGTCTTTAAAACAGACTTGGTGGGTGAGGCGACTCCCCTTGTTCTGCTGATGCAGCTATGGGCAGCTTCTTGGAACCTGCCCCAAATATAGGCTAAGTTTGATAAAAAGCTCAACTACAGCATTAGGCAAACTCTGGACTGTCTTTCTCAGGGACAAACAATGTCCCAGGCTCTTGAGGCAGGATGACACTTGTGCTGATCTTGTAGAAAGTCACTGTTGCCTGGTGCTGGGCATTGACTGCTTTTGGCATCACTTTAGAGGGAGCTGGCCCCATCACCAAGGGTCAGTAGCACATCCACACATCTGCATATTTAACCTTATTCAGGATACTCAGAGGTGACAGTGAGGGAAGTCACGTACCTGTTCCCTGATGTGGGTGCTGGGGAACTAGCTTGTGTCTTTTGCTTTCTTTTTTTGTTTGTTTGTTTTATTTTATTCTCATCTTCCCACCCTACACACCTGACTGATGCTGAATACAGCCCATCCCTCAGGGAATGTAACATTCATTTTTAGTAGGTAAATGGTCTTGCAATCATAAAAAATTGATGGCTGTCTGAAGCAGCAGTTAATCTTGCTTGAGAACTGCATCATTAACCTACAGCACAACGTACACATTATGGACACATTTATAAATGGGAGAGAGTGTAGACTTCAGTTTCTAATTTCCTTCTTGCAGAGACTCATAAAAATCACAAAGAAAACATTGCCTTTGACGTACTGCCGTGCCAGACCGCTCCGCTTCTGTAGCCGCTTTCAGAGGAAGGATGGTTCTCTGTAGCCGTGTCAGCAGACTAGGAGAGAAAAGAGACCTTTTCAGTCTTCCTTAGGCAGGTGGGTGATTTTGGGATCTCTAGTGATGCCAGACATCACGTGGACATCTGATTATCACCACACACAGCAGCCCAGAGCAGGGTGCAAGCAATCTGTCAGGCTCAGCGACATGAATAGCTGGGATCCCAGGCATGAACTGTCAAGCTGTCTTGGCTGGACCTGGATACCCTGGAGACTGTTTCTCATCCTCACAAGTTTCTGTGATGCTATTTTGTCCCAGATTTTCAACTAGGACATGGCATACTAACCCTCTCAGCCCTCACAGAGGGCATTTGTCAACTCAACCTTCTCAGTCAAGTAACTTGTATTGTAAGTCATACCCATGAGGTGACCTGAAACAGTAGGTGCCTCCTGAGCCTCACGTGAGCTGGCATCACTTGCCATGGGAACAGAAGGCGGAGGACATCCAACACAACATTGGGAAAGTTCTCCCTGCATCGTTTTTCCTGTAAACAGTGATTTAATATCTTTACCCACAGCAGTAAGCACGCGCATGTATGTCCAGAAGCACCAGTTGCTCTGTCCAAGTTAGGAAGAGCTGGTCCATGTGGATTTCCTAGCTCAGGGCAGACCTGTTTCCCCATGAACTCACTCCTATCACTGTCTTAGCACTCTATTTTTCCACCTGTGAAGGGAGAGCGGGCAATAGTTGTTCCTTTGTCCATAGTTTTGTTTAGATTGAAAAAAATTTATAATAATTTGCTACATTATATAAACTATACATTAAGCTGATAATGAATGACAGAACTTAGATGAATTTGCCCTAGTCGATGATCAAGACCTGCCGTTTGTTATGAGTTGGTAAACTTTTCTGCAAGGCATTTTTTGTTTGTTTGGGTTTTTTTTTTGTGAGTGATAAACAATATTTTTTCTGTATTTTTCAAGCCGAAGAAATCAATAAAAAAAACCCAAAATCACCATTTCACAGTATCCCACTTCGCAGGTGTGTTCAACCCATTTCAGCAGTGCAGTTGCAGAAACAAACCTAAATTTGTTCAGCTATGAATTCTGTCCAAGATGACCCTGTATTTCCTTTTTGTATAAATGCCAACCGCAGATATCTTTGAAAAAGACCGGAAGGTCACAGCCAGCAACCTGGTTCTCAGTTGCCTCTAAACACAGTGGAGTTAGGGTTGCCAAAGAGGAATTCACAAATTAGAGGAAGAAGTGGAAAAGATTGTTCTGATCGGTGGCAAAAGAGAGGAGGACTCCCAGGTTAACTTCAGCTGGGTACCTTAAGCAATTCGCTTTGTTGTCTTCTGCCTATTTTTCAAAGACAGTGACATTGGCTGGAACTGTAAAGAGTGGAAAGCAGTAGCTAAGAGCTTACTGTCAACAAATATCTTGTCGAGCTGTGTGCATGTGTCATTTACATAAAACCTCAGAGGTGTTTCTTGATAAGATGCAATCTGGTTGCTGTTCTCAAAGGTTAAAAATGATGGCAACAGTATTCTGGTTATGCTGTGGACTTATATACTTTTAAAACACATAGGTGAGTGGATCAAAAAAAAATTTTCCAGGATCTGTTGAGAGCCCATAATTGAAAGTCTTATTTCTCAAGCGTAGTCCTAAAATTTCCGTTCCCCCTTGTACATTCACTATGGAAATTAATTTGGTACAGAAAAGTTATTCTTGGCAAAACAGAGATCTGTCTTTGGGAAGTTTCATAGTGCAACCAGTCACTAAAACCAGACTTTGCTGTCCCAGCAGCATACCTGTAAACAACTGGGAGTGAATAGAGAGCTTAGAAATATCCCGCTCCATAGTTTTTACTTTTTGTTTAGAAAACAAACAAACTGGAAAGATTTCTTTGCTCAGGGATGGAGAGGACTGAAAGTTCTAGTGAGAGCGGAGCTTAGCGCTGGTAGGAAACGCGTGAATGACATTCAGTTCCACTGATGCCCTGTGTACCTGATGGACAGAAGCCCGCTATTGAGCTGGGCTACTCCTAAGCTGTAGGATAAAAGTGTTTTCCTTACACCCCCAGCTTGCCCTCTTTAACCACTGATGTATGTGTCTTAAGGGACTTATATATTAAAGAAAGAATCCTATGAGGCTGTGCCTGTCAGTAAACAGGAGGGAGGACATTTTGGGCCACAGATCCACGCAAGCATCCTCACAAGCTGCGGTGTTGCATTCAGGGTTTTGCTGGACCCGCATGTCAGCACCGGTGCCATTTGGGGCTTGTCTCCAGGGGAGTCACAGAATCACAAAATGATACAGGGTTGGAAGGGACCTCTGGACATCATCTAGTCCAACCCCCTGCCAAAGCAGGTCGCTCAGGAACATGTCCTGGCGGGTTTTGAATGTCTCCAGAGACAGAGCCTCCATCACCCCCCTGGGCAGCCTGTTCCAGTGCTCTGCCACCCTCAAAGTAAAGAAGTTCCTCCTCATGTTTAGGTGGAACTTCT
>JAOXJK010000001.1:59513052-59539340 GCA_025774025.1 Xenus cinereus | reverse complement strand
TTATAGGTGTTGATCAGATCCCCCCTCAGTCTTCTCTTCTCCAGCCTAAAAAGACCCAAGTCCCTCAGCCTTTCCTCATAAGAGAGATGTTCTAGTCCCCCAATCATCTTTTGTAGCCCCGCTGCTCCAGTCAGCAAGGAGGAAAGCTAAGCTGTGAACTTGGAGCACCCGCTTTGCTCTGCGTCTGTTCCCTGTGCAGGCACCGCGTGTGTGGGAGGCAGGTTGCTTCGCTCCTCATGCAGTTCAAGCACAACCGTGTGGGAAGTTGATATGCTGTAACTCACTGTCTTGCTTGCTGCACGCAAACTTCTTCTTTGGGGAGGCTCTGAAGGTGATATGGATGCCCTCTCCAAGGGCAGGAGTGCTTGTTCCCAATGTGTGCTTGTCGGGAATATTCTGGAGTCCTGCTGCGGGGCTGAAGGTTGTGGGTAACACAATAGTACAAACTGTAGTGGGTGACCAGGGTTTTTCTCTCAGCCCAGCCACTGACTTGCTGGGTGACTGTGGAGAATCATCTCACCCTGCCTTGTCTTTGTCTGTTGTGGCTATTCAGCTGCAAGGAATAATAAATGTTTTTTATTATGTAATTATGGAGAAAAAAGAAATTTAAAATTGTTAGCAACGAGGACAATGGAGGATTCTCCCTTTAGGGTAAGCTTTTGTGTCAGAAATGGACTCGGCCGCTTGCAGGTGATAGTGTTGATGTCGAAGCTGTGCTGGGATGAGATTGAAGATGTCACCTGAGCAGAAGGAAAAGCCCTAAGGAGTTCGCATTCTCTGGGTTTTCTCCCATCCACCTCTGCCCTCTCAAAGTAGCTGAGGACATCTGAAGATGAGCCTAATTTCTGCATTTAACGGGCTCTGCACTCAACATCTGTCTGAGTACATCACCATCAGAAATTGGCATCCCAGGGAAATTTAGAGGTACTAATCATGTGAGCACGCTTTGTGAACCAGGGACCGACTATGTCGCCAGCACAGCTTGTCATCTCCACAGAGGTGGGTGAAGTGCTTTTGGACTTGCTGCTCCCCACTGCACCCGTTCTCCAGATCCTAAGTATCACAAGAGGATTAATCCTCCTTTCGTGTGAGACAAATCCTGCCACCTTTCAGCGGCAGTGGGAGCTCCACAATCTGATCTCGGTAGAAGCGGTATCTTGGCCAGATCTGTGGTAGATGGTAAGTTAATGGGCCCCGACCTTCCAGCCTGGTGATTCTCTCCGGAGACCGAATAAATTTGCTGTTGGCAAGAGGGGCTTCTGTATTGCAGGCAAATGTCTGTTAGGAACCAAACTGGGGCCAAGACAAAAATAATTACGGGAGGTTTAAGAAAGTATGTCAGGATTTTGCCCTGTGGCCGTTAACAAGAAAGAGAAAACTCCTTTACCTCGCTCTAGAGGGAAGCTTATTTTTCTTGTTACAAATTAAATAAAAATGACAGAAGAAAGTATAGTGAGTTATTAGAGCTGGTAGCTCAGTCTGACCTTTTCCACTCCAAAATCTAATCCCAAAGAAGCAGCATTCCTGGAAATCTAATTTTGCCTTCGAGGCTGATTAATTATTTGATCATGCAATCATTGGCCAGCAAACAGTTTACCTTTCCTGCATGGCTGCTGTTCCAGTTAACAATGTAGCCTCAGAGAATAATCAGTTTAGAGTTTAAACTGAGAAGCTGTTGAGAATTTCACACATTATAACTGGATTTACTCCCACACCTGTTTCTCAAACAAGCAAAAATAGGCGTCTGTATAAACACAAGCACATAGCTTTTGGAGGGGTGGGGTATTATAAACAGCTACTTTGATTGCTGGTGATACAATAGAAATTTTGATGCAGTAGATAGATACTTTACACAGCATCCCTTGGCTTTAAGCGATGTATCTTCGGGACCCACAACCACCCAAAAACACCTTGGTGGCAGGACGGCAAAGCCAAGTAGCTCCAAGTGCTGAAGGGCAACGTCACTTTAGGCACAGGTCACTGTCAGGAGACCACGGCTACGGCTCTAGCACAGGGGGAAATAAGGCAGAGCATGAAGCTGGGGGCCCAGGGAAACCCAGTGATGCTGGAGGCAGGAGCTGCTACTTGCTCGCTTCCTCCCACTGGTAAAGACCACACAGCAGTCCTCGCAACCGGCCTGAGGAGTCCTCTGCACGGGAGCTGTGCTGCGCAGGTAAAATGCGCTACTCTGCTTGCAGTCGCCAGGCTCTCAGCCTGTCCTGCAAATGCACAGTCTTGTGAAAATTGTACCATCTCTAATTCCTTAAAGTGGATAATACTGCGTAAATTGGCATTTTTTTTTTTTTGACTTGGCATTATGGTTTTCTGCAGTGCCAATGGAAAGTGCAGGGATAGGTGTGGCATGCATTTGACATCCTCACAGTTTGCGCGTCCAGAAATTTTGCCAAGTGGAATTTGAAAATTTTGAATATCTGTTCAGAGTTTCAAGATGTCCAGCAGCTTTGCTGGATGCAAGACCATGCACCACTACTGGCCACACCACGTATGTGCACTTATTTCTGTCCCAGGATGCCCAGATGCTTGGGCATCTGGACATACTTGACCCTGAAATGATAGTGAGGCACTAGGACAGATTATCCAGGAAGACTGTATTATTTCAGTGCTGGGAAAGGTCTTTAAGAAACGGGTAGAGAACTGTCTGTCAAGCATGGCATATACCTAGTTCACCCCTACAAGGATCAGGTCCTTTCCAGCTCTGCATTCTTGAACTCCATGTACAAAAAAATTCCTAGAGAAATGTGGGGATGCTCACCGCAGCATGGACATTTGCCTTACAGCCTCTCTGCAAATAAAATCTTCTCTGACAAGAAATAGCAATCCTGGAAAAGCCTCCCACTCTTCAGAATAACCCTCTTTGTAACTTGTCACACATCCCTCTTGATGACATGTCTCTGTTTCTGCTGAGACAAGGGCTCATCTGTAATTCTCAGTAGAAGAAGTCCACATTATAAATATGACCTTCCCCCCCTGCCAAAAGGTAAAGATGGGAACAGCAAACTGGTTAAGAAAGGCATTTTGTTAAAAGCATGTTTCCCTGTATAACAGCGGGGTTTGCAGAATATTCTGTTTATGAAGAGAGCTTTCTCCTGGAGACAACTATCTTCCAGAGAGACTAAAATACACTGGCATGGGCTTCTCCCTCACCCCTTTCCGTATCCTGAAGCCATGACATATCAGTTCTCAGTGTTGCCTGTTTCCCCGTGCTATCCTGCTCTGCTCATGGCTTATGGGCAAAGCTCGCTCATCTACTCGGAGCTCAAGTTGCCTGTAGCAGAGCATACAGCCCCAGCACGGACTGGAGATGTTCTTTATCTTATGCGTCTCTTCCTGAGCTCTATAGTCATCCACTGAGAAAAATACACAAAAAAAAGAAAATATTTTCAAAGGATTTGTAATGTCTGGGGCAAGAAAGAAAGTATTTTCAACCAACCCCCTCATCCTAGCCCCTGTCAAAACTCCCAGACACGGGTGATCACTTTTAAAGGAGTGATACAAGAGAACGTTTACTCTGAAATAACAGGGAATACATGCTAATTCCTTTTTCAAGCTGTACATGTGGGAGGAAGCCCCTAACTTCTAAAGCAGTGTCACAGTACCTGTTGAGGGGTTTGGAAGTGCCTCCGTACCTTTGGTGTGGAGCAGCTGAAGTGTGGTGGTTGGTGTTAGTCTACTCAGGTCAGGGCCTGGCTTTAAGGTTCAGATAATTGGTGCTGTGCTGACTTTGAGATGCTCTGATGTGAGAGCAAGGACCATCTGAGTGTATTTATCAATGGAAAATGACAAAAAGAAGAGACACGCTAAAGGAAGCTTCTACTGTAAAAGCTTTGTTTATGCAGACATGGTCACCTTCACCACAGCAATGTTACACCACTGCTTTACTAGCTTTAAACTTCCTTTATTCAAGTGGAATAAAGCCTCAGATCTTCCCCACCATAAATTACTGCTTAGGTAAAACAAGCAGACAAAGATCCTGTATCCCTGAAATAAGCTTGAGGTTGTGGATAATTATTTTGGGAAGGAGGGAGGTAAAAGCAAGCAGCTGAGATTTTTTTGTTTGTTTGTTTCCCCTCCCTTTTTCATTCTTTTTGCCCAGCAGCTCCAATTTCAGGAGAAACCTTCAGGTGAACGACACTGAATTACTTGCTCTTCTCTCCGCTTCTCAGCAGGACTGACATGAGTTTATTGCAGAACGAAGTGATGGTCGCACTCCACCGCCAGCCTCCCCTCACCAGCCGTTACCCTGCCCTGAGGAATGTCCCGGAGCAGAGAGAGGGTGCCCAGTGCTTCCTTGCCACCGGCCTTTCTCCCGAAGCCACCCTTGTCACCTCAGGAACCCCACTCCCACCGAGAGGCTGGCGGGAGGCCTGTCATGGTGACCTCTGCCTGGGCCTCACAGACCTGACCCTCACAGGCCTGACCTCTGCCCACCTGCCACCACAGTGCACGGCCAGGGCTAGCCACGGGCCACCAAACCCAGCTGGCAGTTTTGGGGTGGCTTCCAAGATCCAGACGGCGGCCGGGGCGGCGGCGGGTCTTGTTTCAGTAGCAGTTTGTGCCGGCAGTTGGCCCTGAGGGGGGTCCGCAGCGCCATCCCCTCCACAGGCACACGCAGCGCCATCGCCCCTGTTAAACCGTCGGGCAACGCGACTCTACACCCGGGCTCCGCGGCCCCCCAGGCGATCGCTGACGACCCTCCCGCCGGTGCCGGGGCGATCCCTAACGACCCTCCCGCCCTTCATGGCAGGGCCGTGAAGCGTTACCGGCGGGAGGCAGCGCCGCCCCGTCGCGCCGCCAGGTGGCGCCGCAGCAGCGCGGCCCGGGGGCCTTCCCCGGTCGCCCCCGGGCCTTCCCCGGTCGCCCCGGGGGGCTCGTAGCCCTGCCGAGGAGCCCGCAGCCGGCCGGCCTCCGTCAAGGTAAACCCGAGCTTGTGTGTTTCGCCCCCCCCCCGGGGTGTATGTGAGTTATTCACCACCGCTGGAGCTCAGGAGAGTGCTGCCATCCCGTGCCGCCGGCCCACGGTTTTGAGATATATATATATATATATATATTTCGAGATGATAACGGAGCTGCCATAAATCGAGAGGGGAACGGTGTATCTTGACTAAGTCCCCCTAAAAGCTCGTTTGTCACCGGGGAAGGGAAAGCCTGGAGGGGCTCCTTTGCTGGCTGTGAGGGGGGGACGCGAGGAGGAAACCCCAGCGAAGCTCCACCACAGGGAGACAGGCAACGGGCGGCAAATGGTTAAAAAACACCCCAGGGCTCACCTGCGGCTCTTTGTGCTCTAACTGTGCTTCATAGAAAGAGAAAATAAATAAATAAACTAATAAAACAGGAGATTTGGGAGCTTCTCCTCCTGCTACCTGAGGTATCTGTTAGCTTATTCCTGCGGGAAGGCTGGCTCTGACAGAGATTTTTTTTTTGTCCTGCTTGTCCTGCCTGACCAAAAGCAGGCCAGAAACTGGGAAAGAGAGAAAAAAAAAAAAAAAAAAAAACCCAACAACACCCAAAAGGCAGTTTTCTTATCAAATTGTTGTTTAGCTGCAATGCCACCGGAGGAAGCACGGTGGCCGCAAGCAGGTTCCCCCCCCCGGTATGTTCCCGAGTCCCAGGGAGCCAAAGGGGCCGCTGCGGTGGTGAGGGTGTGCGGGAGGCAGGGGGGACGGGGGTCTCCCACTCCCTGCCACCTCCTCTGTGCCCTGCAGCACCTCTGGGGGCAGAAACCCCCCCGTCCCCTCTGCCTCCCCCTCCTCTTCCCAGGGCTGCCAAATTCAGTTTTCTCTGAGGAGCCTGGGTCTGACCCTGCTGTGCTACAGCGGCAAAGGAGGAAGGGGAAACTGCAGCTTAGCAAAAGGCCACCCAGATAGCTGTCACCCAGGGCCTCCCTTCTGGGAGCAGCTCAGTGTAGGGGAATTCCTGTCCCTGTCCCAGCAGATCTGGCTCTGCGTAGGCAGGAAGGCAAAACCAAGTTCGTTTTCAGGCCTGAGTCCTTATTTTGTATTCTTTCGCCCTAAGGGTCTCTGTTTTTCATTATGGTTTTCATTTTATGTAGGGCTGGCCCTGGGAGCCTAGAAAAATCCCAAATGCCTTAAGGATGCAGAAACACCAACCTCTCCTTTCTTTGTGGGGATCTCTTTAGTAAGCCAGAATTTCCAGCTGAAGTTCAGCATTGATTTCACCCTAAAACCCAGACGCAGCATTCAGAGCTCCCCCTCCCTCAATTTGTAAATGTGTGTGCTTGGGGGTAGAAGATAGAAGCTGCTCATTTGGTCATCAAGAGTTAAATGAAGGGGCAGCACAGCTCTCCTTACCTTGTCTAGATCTAATATAGCATCCCCTCAGGCTGCATGGGTACTGCTGCCTTGCAGCTCTTGCTTTCTTCTCTGGTGGGGAGAGAAGGGCAGTCCTTTCTGCCTTAGATTGCTTTAATTCTAGGTGATGTGATGGCTCCAGCAGCTGCTGGAGCTGCCACAGCCTGTCTGCCCTGAGGTAAGCAGGCTGCATTGGTGTTAGGAACACTCTGAGATGGTCCCTTATGAGGAAGCCAGGACTAAAACTGTCTGCTGTGTTGTATGCATCAATATAGGGCTGGTATTCCGGAGGAGAAAGGGGTTTCACAATTCACACACGAAGTATGGAAGAGGGAGGGGAGAGCCATTTACCTAATCATCCTCTTTTACTCTTACCTGGACCTCTGTGCACACATGTATTGACCCATGGTCACCTGTAACTTGTGAACCTGCTGGGAGAGGGGTTGTCTTTTCATTTAAAGTATATCCAGTACAATGATACTGTGGTGGCCTTTTTCACTGATCAGGGATCTGCAATGACACCATGGGTAGTTAGCAATGATGAATGTTGATTGCAAAAGCAAAAGTGCAGAAAACAGCCAGGAAAGTTGTTCTGTTCAGTATTACTTGCAGAGTAGGTGAGACAGACCATAAAGAGCTTTTAAGCTGTTACTGATAGTGGGTGATGCTGAATTAGTGCAAGGAGGGACGTGGCTAATGGTATAGGAGACATAGCTAAGGTTAACACAAACAAGTTCATTGGGTTCGAAACATTTAAATGCCATATTCTAGCTTGCTCTCCCACTTCTGGTTAGTCCCGAAGTCTCCACTCTTTCCTGAGTGGTGGTTACATATGTCAATGTGGTGGCCACATATGACAATACCCATGTTATCTCTACTTTGGAGGTAAAGGAATTGAGGCACAGATGGTGAAGCACTGGCCTTACGTAGCATCTTAGTAGTAGAGGTAGAAGTAGAATAAAAGTCTGCTGATGATAGGACTAGGCAATATTAGCCTACTAATGATACTTCTGTAGAGAAGAAAAGACTGTACCTGGAGGGCATGATGGTAACATCTCACTCTGTGTGAAGGATAGTGCTAGTCCAGAATTGGAGATTCTCTTAGAGTGTAATGAACACAAATAATTTGCCTGCGAATCTGATGGAGAAACAAAGGCTTGCACCAACTTGCCTTTGAAAAATTGCTTTTATTAGACTAGTCTTGGTAAAATTGCTGGGAGTAACAGATTCTAAAATTGAGCTACTGAATTAGTCTCAAATGGAAACTGTGACAGCCAGCCTTAAAGTGGAGAAAATTGGATTTAAGAATTGGACCTTGGGCATAGCAGGATGTCTAGGAAGTTGCTGTACTATAGCTGATGAACTCATACGGAGCATGGATTTCATGCTGGTGAATAGCTATGTAATAAATGTTCTACAGAAACATTACAAACTCAGGCTGGAGAAATTCCTTTTAAAGAGGTGACCCAGGTGAGAAAATGCTGTGAGCAAACTGCAGCCTTGGAGTGCTACAGTCACACTCACAACCGTGTGTGGTATCTTGCCAGTGCATGAAGGAGGAGGAGGGAAATACTCTTTGAAACAGAGTAGTGAGAGAGGAACGGGCAAATGCTTTTGAGTGACTTCACGTGTGCAAAAGCATTTCCAGGGTCAGGCCACAGTTACAAAGACTCTTGAAGTACAGCACCGCTTGTAGATCAGGAAGGCCTTTAGCAATGAGAACAGCTAAGCTGTCAGAGGATGGTAGGTTCTGGTTCCAGGAGCATGATAAGTAAAAAGTAAAGGCAGGTGTAGAAAGTTTTGAAAGGGGCTGAACACTCAGGTAATTTATGTCTGAAAGGCTTTCTGGAGAAGACAGTAATTTTTACTAATGTCCTCCTAATATCAGCCTGCTTCATTCACACAAGGAAAAAAAAATTCGTTACTATTACCCAGTCACAAATGATAGTATCTAGTCTTGAAAAATCTAATTCTATAAGTATTTTGCATGGAAGAAGAATCTCTTTGAGAAATACATGTGAGCACCTTTGCTTGTTGGGATTTGAAGGAGTGTTAGATTTCATAGGACTAGCGCCTAAAAGACATTAAGGATAAACAAAAAAAACAAAAAACCAACCCCTTAGCAACTCTACAAAACCCTTTTTCCACTGGACTTCCCTACTGATATGCTGTATAAAGAAATACAGCAGCTTTGTGGTATTAAACCAAAGATTGCCGCTGGTTTCTTAGAGACCCATATTGCAGTTCTCCATCTGCCTGCTCATTTCCGTATTTATATCTGGTCTTAGGACTCTCTCTAGAATGCAGAAGTCATTCTTGGCACTAGCTATAATGTATTCCTTAAAATAATCAAATGAGGTCAATGTGTTGGTTCTTTAAATCCAGAATATAAATTCATAGTTTCAGCATTTTGTAGCTCCTCTGTGGAAAGACTCCACGTCTGTTGGCAAGTGGAGAGCAGAATCCTGGGTTAGCTGTCAGTCTTAGTGCAGGCTTCCTATGCCTCTCGGGGTTACTTCTAACTTAATCCATCTCCCTGTCTCAACTCCTTATCAGCAAGATGGAGGTGATAACACTACCCCATAGGGGTGACACGGGGCTAAACGTAATCAAGAGATTGTGCAGGTGTTATTGTACTAACAACCACAAAATACCTAAGGTCTCTTCTTATCTAAATATGAAGGTTAAGCAGGCGCTAATACAATTGCACTCTTGAGAGGCAGCTGGTTTGCATTCTTTTTGCTGATAAAAGGCAGTGTGCTTTGTCCAGCTTCAGACCACTCATCAAGAATGCAGTTGTGTGTTACTGGACTTCTTTTTAGCTGCAAAAAGAATTACAACGGGCATAGCGTGTGGGTAATGCTATCCGAAATGATAAGGATCACATTTCCAACAGAGCTGCACACTCTAAATGGAGATTTGGCATTTTCTAAAGGGTTCTTCTCCCATTGAGAACAAGAAGAGACTCTGGGAGCTTAAGCGCTTTCAAAAAAAAACCTGGCCTCTTTACAGGAGCTGAGCTTTCTTAAGACTACAAAAATGGAGGAGGGCTGTGTGAAATCAAACCATAAACAAGCTCGGTGCAGTGGCACCCTGTGACCTGGCTGGTGAATGGAATAGCATGAGTGTAACGTGCACAATAATGGTGAGAGAGAGAATTATCACAGAGCTGATGAGACACCTGGATCAGAGCTTCAGAAGGTTAATGCGCTTGTCACAAAACAGAAGTTGGTCTCTAGTGGCAGCAGTAGCTCTTCAAAGCTCTTCTGACTATTTGTTTTAGCAGTGCTGTATGCATCAGTATTGTGCCTTTTAGCTGCATATGTGGTCTTAAAGTCCTAATCCTGTTCTGACCAGGGTCAAATTCAAAGGCTTTTCCCTGCCCCATCCCCTTAAGCTTCTGATAGGACTCTTACTGTGATGCAGTCAGGCATTATACTGATTCCTGGGTATAGAAACACACCTACGTTTTCTTATTACGAGGGGCATCCTTCTCCATTCACACACACTGACCACTCTGTAGAAAGGTTTTTACTTTCGGATGGATTGAAAAGCTTTGAAACTATCCGAATGACAGTATTCTTTTTCTGTTTCTCAGTCACTACCTTTTTGCTCCTGTTCTGAAACTGCGTGTCACAGATGTGCTGGAGTACCAACACCCATGGAAGTGTAGCCGTTGCTCTTTTGTAGCACCCTTGCCTTGGAGTTCTCCATGCCAGAAAAGGACATGCCCATCCTCTTCTTCTAGATGGTCTTGTACAGAGGGAGCCAGCTTGGATCAGTTGGAATTAGTGCGGTATGTTATGCCCTCTATCAGTTAATGGATACCTGCGTCTGTTTCTGTAGGAATACAGGTTTTCAGTGGACTTTGCTCTGAGTTCCTCTCGGGTCTGTATGGATCCTCCCTCCAGACCCTGCTGAGTTATGAGTCTGTATACTTCTCAGGGGAATGTTTGCCATTCTCAATGCTGCCACGCTTCCTTTCATCTCTGTATCTTGCTTTGAAATTCTGACCTTCTAGGCTGTATAGTGAAAGGCTGTTTAGTAGTGGTCACTGAAGAGTTTGAATCATCAATATGCTCTTAGGTGAAATACCTGTCATAAACGGAGAAGGTCTCCCAAACACCTTCCTGGAGGGGATGAATTCTGGTAGAGATTAAGCAGTGGTAGTGGCTGGCTTTTTTTACATAGATCAAAACCTTACCAAGTGATCGACCACAAGGTGATTTGCAGCAACAGCCATATAGTCCCTTTCCTCCATCTGTATTATACCTGTGTGCAACCCCACCTTATACTGTGCTCCCCAACGTCCGCTTCACAGGCGACACCGTGGATGAGAAATCAAGCTATGAAGAGCTGCTATAATCCCTCTGTGGGGCAGGCAAACCTTTTTCATCCGAGGACACTGGCAGTGTGGTGTCTTTTCTTGCCCTCTCTGCTGATCACGTACCAGACCCATGTACACCCCTTGCTTCTGGCCTGGAGAAGATCCAGCCCAGCGTGCATATGGGGATTCTGAATTCACTTTCTTCTCTTTGTAACTGGAAGGTTTTAAACTGAAATGCCAGACACCATTAAACTGACACTTATTTGCCTTCTGTCTAGGGTAACCGGTAGATCAATATTTTGGTTAAGAATATATTTTACGCTAAATATAATATTTTGCAAGAAAACTGACTTGAAAATATAGAAGAGTTTAAATGTCTTGCTTTTCAAGTTTTATGTGCAATAAAATGATGACTGGTATCAAATAGATGTAATTTAATTTTTATGTGACTGTTTCTCCCTCTCCAATTCTCAAATAAAATGCTCCGCACCTTTTAAAAAGCCCACCTGCACTAAGAGACAGCTTTTTGTTGGCCTCTAGAGCACTAGTTTTAATTTGCTAATAGGAAAAAACCCATTGAAGGAGGATTATACAAGCAAAGACACATTTTTAGAATGAAAGAGAGAGAGAAAATGAAATAGCAGACAATGAGCTCCAGGAAACAAGATTCAAGCACAAGATGAATGGGTGCAGCCGTAGCTCTTCTGCAATGTCTGTTCCAACTGCTTAAATTCTGCCCCTTTTCCTTGCTGCACGGGGGAAGTCCTCTGGCCAGATCATCCTGCTGCCACTTGCGTTGCAGTAAGCAGGAAAAGCAGAATTGCTACTGCTCTTCAAAAAGGCATTTCAGCTTCTTTAAACCATTTGGTCCTGCTTGAAGGAATCTCTCTGGCAGACACCTTGCTCTTCATTCAGAGGAGTCTAAATATGTGTATCCAGAGGTGCAGATATGGGAGAAGCTCTCTGAGCCCAGCAGAAGGGACCCACTCTGCTCCTGGAGCCCTTCCTTACTGTCGATGCCCACATCTGTACCATGCATGAAGTCAAGCAAAGGTGGCAGAAGGCCTGCATGGATGAACGAGAAGCTCCAGACAACCCCCAAATATAGAAAGGGAGAATACAAGAGGTATGCAGGGACAGGTGACCCAGGAGGAATGTAGAGACACTGTCTGGGTGTGCCAAAACCCATCTGGATTTGAATCCGGTGAGGGCTATGAAGGGCAACAGGAAGGGATTCCATTAGTACATCTGTAGCAAAAGGAAGAGTATGCAAAATGTGGGCCTGATGCTGAATGAGACAAAGGACGTTGAAAAGGCTGAGGTATGTACTCGATGCCTTTGCCTTGGTCTCTACTGTAGGAGCTGCTTTCGTGAATCCCAGACCCCTGGGACCAGAGGGAGAGTCTGGAGCAGCAAAGACTTACCCTCAATAGAGGAGGATCAGGTAGGGGACATGTACGCAAACTGGACGTGCGTAAGTCCGTGAGACCTGATGGGATGCTTACATGAGTGGTGAGGGAGCTGGCTGACGTCTCTCCAAAGACACTTTTGATTATCTTTGAAAGGTTATACTGATCAGCAGAGGTTCCTGAAGACTGGAAGAAAGCAAATCACACTCCTACCTGCAAAAGGGGCAAGAAGGAGAATCCGGGGATCTACAGGCTGGTCAGCCTTACCTCGAGAGCCGGGACAGTAATGGAGCAGCTGATCCTGGAAAAAATTTGCAAACATATGAAGGATAAGAAGGTGATTGGGAGTTGTCAGCATGGATTTATGAAGGGGAAAACATGCTTAACCAACCTGGTAGACTTCTACAATGAGATGACTGGCACGGTGGTCAAGCAGAGAACAGTGGATGCTGTTAGTAAGGTTTATGACACTGTCTCCCACTGTCTGTCCTCACAGACAAACTGATGAAGGGCTGAGACTTCCAACCCTGCTGTTTGGAGCTGAACTGCAGTCCCGGCTGCAGAGCTTGTTAGGCTTGTTAATGTTATTATTTGAGAATATACTTAACTGTGGGCTGTGAATCCCAGGTGGACATGTAGCCGCAAAATGAAGTCATGGAAAGGGACAAGATGTAGGATGCAGCCTCCCCCGCAGCACCCTCTATTCTTTGTTAGTCTTGAGCATCTCTCTCTCCCCTGGGAGTATGAGGATCCCTCTGCAGGGATAAAATGCCTAATTCCTTTCACAGGTTTACTCCCCAGAAGCTCCTGGTATACAGCACCGTGTTACTTTTACATTACCTGGTTTTCCAACACAAGGATTTACTGAATGGAATGTATTTCTTTGTTCTTTGAACAGTGAAAACCTGGAAGCCATCTTCTTTATTCTAAAAGGACGTATGCCCATGCAACTCTTACCAATACAAATAAAGTTTCAAATAACTAAGGATTGCTGAAGTGAGCTCATGGTGTAGCACAAAGAGTAAAAAAAAAAGAAAAATCTTACATTTTTTGTTGCTGTTTAAATGGCTCAAGTAGACCATCTGCTTCTCAAACAGTTCATGTATTTTTGGATTTGGTTATGAACTGACCACAGCATTGCAAATGTTGCAAACTCATCTGTGAAGATATCTGTTTTTATACACGAGACTGGCAAGAGAGATGTGTCTACTCAGTGCTTTAGAAGTCAGACAGGAATGGTATGACTTCAAATTGGCACAGCCATGTCCTTGTCATTTCACTTCACTGCCACCTAATTTGTAGAAAACAGGGAAAGTTTTAAATGCAGGTTACCATAACGAGAGCATCCAATGAATCCCTTATTTGTGGCAAAGGAAAGCAGCCTTTCTAAGGTGACTTCACTTAGCCTTCTGTGATTCACATGGGATGTAGAACTACAGCATTTGGTCTTAAGCAGAATTATGGATGAGACCCAAGACTAACTGACAGCTCAGTTATTTCTTCCTAATGCATTTCATTAATAGCCCCTGCACCTCTCACCTCTATGAAATTGGCAACTAGTGAGGTGCCTGTAAGAGGCTAATTGCCTCCAGAGTCAATTGTCCTGGAGCCAATTGTTAATCTCCTGGTGTTAATTGCCAAAAGCAGGAGTAATCAAAGCAGGCAGGGGGCATAGGAGCTGCATGCATATTAGAGCTATGTAGCAAAACGCAGAAGGTGATCAACTCTGCTCCATGACACCACAGCAGAGCTTAGCAAGTGGAAACATGACGAGGCACTAGCTGAGTGTAAATCCTGAATGTTTTGCTGCATTTTTCATTCATCACCTTCAGGTTGCTATTCTACTTGTGAGCTGAACAACAGGTGAGGTGAAATCTGGGCCCTGAGGAGGTCAAATAAAAAGTGGCAGAGATCTGCCTGGGATGCCTGTACTACTCTTGGGAATGACACTAGCAGTGTTGTGATGGGTTTGGAAATCACAAAGAATGGAAGTGCAATAGTTGTATAGCTTAATTTTATGTTTTGCTGTGGCTTTTCAGTTTGATACTTCCAAACAGAAGACTTGAGTTTAATCATAGGGTTAAGTGAATCTCTGGTGACTTATATTGAGCTGATCCTGCCTACATCAAGGTAGATCTTCAGAGTATTTGACTTGTGCTTTTGGATCTGGTTTCCTAACATAAGATGACTGAGTACCTTACGGAGAAAAAAAAAAAAAGAGAGAAAACTGCTATTATTTTTTTTATAAACTAAAATGCATAAACAGTTATGAAATGATACAGAATTTTGTGGACCAAAAATCTGACCTATGTATATTTTTTGTTAAGTTAAGGGGAAGGGGTTATATTTTATAAGATGCCTATTTTGCACATAATCTGTCGCAAAAGCCTTGCTAGGTTCCTCTTTCATTCCCCCAGACTGATGGCTTTTGAGCATCCCAGTTTACAGCTTCTGTCTAGACTATGGTTTGACCTTTTGTTCCTGGTGTCAGATGGTGACTTTCAAGAGCTTGAGTCTGCTGCTGTTGGGCAGGGATGGATGTGAGTATTCTGCTAACCTGAGCAGCTGGAACATCTGTTGGGGGGATAAAACCATCAGCCTGGATGCCTGACTGATAAGAGACTTTAGCTGGGGAGCTTTGTCAGTAAGCGTGACAAATGTTTTATCTCCCAGTTTACAGTCCAATGATCCTTCTTCTAAATAAGTACAGGTTACTTTAGATCTATTTTTTTAAAAAATCTTTTTTTTTTTTTTTTTTCCCCTACCTCCACCTGGAGGAGAAGAAAACAGAAATCTTCTGTGACTACTGCATATTGTAATGGACATTTTGCAAAAGAATAACAGCAATGATTAAGTTAGCTTATAAACTCCGGTCTGGAAACTGCCTGCATAACTCAAGGGACTGAGAAACACTTGGAAAAAAAAAATACCACCCACAAGATTTTTGTGATGCTGGTGACACTAGGGAAGAGGGGAAAGAAAAAAAGAAAAAAGGAGGTAAGATTACTGCATTGATAGCATTAGGGTTAGTGAGCAGCATAACAATAGTGGATTCAAGGGGCACCTCTGTAAAATACACTTTGTTTTGATTCAGATTTCAAGTTGGCTGCAAGCTGTACTTGTAACACACAGTGTAGGTATGCTGAAGAACCATTTACAAAGGTCTGCCCTTCAGCATATTTTTTCGCTCTGTGTAATACAGCGCAGTAACATGTATAGGAGCTGTGAAGGGGGGTGAGGGGAAGAGGAAAATAAGCTTTGTGACCCAGTTTTATACACAAATTAGAAGGCTTAATTTGAGGCACAATCATTTCATCAGGTGTGTGTTGCAACTTAAACTGGCAGGATGATTGGGTCCCTGGAGAGAGACTTTCATTTAATATTTTTTTTTCTGCCCTAAATGCAAAGCTACTTGATATTTGTTTTAGTGCATACGCGTTTGGCACCTGCTGCTGGCATTGTGACTGATAGAGGTAGTTACAAAAATTATCATAGATTTATGAATAAAGTAATGAAAAGCATAGCTGCAAAGGTTAAATTAAAGGCAGGGCCTGCTGCTGGACTTAATTTTTGATGAAGTGATATGGTTTTCCTTTCTTCTCTCAGTCCTCTACCTTATGGCGAGTCTGAAAGTACCCAGCGTAACATAGAACCAAAGAAAAAAAGTTTCCGGTATTTTAGGGAAACCTTTCCTATGGAATGGAGAGGAAACCCTCTTTTATGGGAGCTTCTCTAACTGTCCCCCAAAGCGCAGTAAAGAGAAGGGCCGTTACAAGCCTTCACTTTTCACTTTGCTCTTGCTTGTCACCAGAAGAGGAAAGATGATGTCCTGGCATGTTGTAGTATATTCCCTCCCCACTGAGGACCAAAGCCCGTGAGGCCGGCTGGTCTCAGAAACACAGCAGTGGCTGCCCCTACTTGAGTTACTGGGAATGAGTTTTACAATAATGTCTCCTACACCTTAAAGAGAACTCTCTGCCTTCAGTGCTAGAAGAAACCTGTGGTTGGCCTTCAAAGGGAAGAGCAGGGAAGCAGCCAGCCCGAAGGAGATCAGAAGCACTGGTTGCTATTGCTGAGCCCTTGTGGAAGAAGAGGTGGTGTGGTTCCCCAGCCTTATGTGGGATTTGTGCCAGTGGCAGGGATTGCTACTGGTTCGGGTCTGTGAAGCCTCAAATCTCATTTCAGTAATAGTTGTGTTAATGCGTATCCAAAGCTGTGCATACACTGCTAAAATCCACTTCCCTAAAGTGCTTTCTGGTCATGGTTTACGTTCCCTGTAGAATGAATCACAGATTTTTTTTTTTTATTTTTTTTTCCTTAATCCCATCAGTTACATGGTGAGTTAGCAGGCTGTGGTTGGAACTAGGTCTGTTTAAATTTTTTACCTCAAAAACAAACCAGTGGTAATGTGGGAAGGAGGGGGAGGAAAGGTTTATAGTCTAAACACTCAAAGGATGATCATATCTAACTTCCCCAGTGTATTAGACTTTGCTTTAACTACCAGGCTTTGGTAGCAGGAGGCTGCAGGGGTGGCTTCTGTGAGAAGAGATCAGGGGCTACCCCCATGCCAGACACAGCTGGCTCCAAAAGAGACCCACTGCTGTCCAAACCCAAGCCCATCAGTGAAGGTGGTGGCACTTCTGCAGAAACACATTTAAGAAAGGGTAAAACATGCTGCCTAGCAGTTTTGAGAGACAGGAGTGAGGAAAAAAAAATATTTGGAAGGAACAGCCCTGCAGACACCCAGGTCAGTGAAGAAGGAGAGGGAGGAGGTGTTCCAAGCACCGGAACAGAGCTTATTCTGCAGCCCACAGAGAAGACCATGTTGAAGCAAGTTGTCCCCTTGCAACCCATGGGGAGCCATGTCTGAGCAGATATCCCCACTGCAGCTCATAGAGGATCCCACACTGGAGCAGGGAACCATGTGAGGAGGAAGGAGGAGCAGAGAGGAACTGTTAGGGACTTACCACAATCCCCATTCCTCATCCCCATCTTATTTTCTGTCTCCTGTCCTGCTGAGGAGGGGGAGTGAGAGAGCAGCTGGGTAGGGGTCTGGCAGCTGGCCAAGGTTAACCCACCACACTCAGTCACAGTATGGCCAGGCAGAAAGTTGATTTGGTAAACGACACACACAAAGGTAATAGAAATCTCCAGTCTTGGTGAGAATGAACAGCTGGCACCATGTGGAGATGCAAACTTCCTTGAACCGATCTCCCGACAGCACAGCATTCTCTTGGTCCACCAGGGCCTGATCTGCTCTAAGGAAACCTCAGTCTCCCTGGATATGCCAAATTCTGGCTCAATTGTATGGCCTGATTTACTGAAAGGGTGGCACTCTGTCAGTAGAAGTAGATGAGTTTGCTTTTCAACAGTCTGAGTTTGGAATTCTTTCACTCAAATGGACCCTGTGCCAGAGGCTGTTATTTATAAAGTGATTTGAAGTCTGATTTGTTTCATTGGAAAGGATAGTTTGCAGTTGCATTGAGAGAAAACTTTCTTCTTAGGGATAGCCAAATGTTGGGGGTGTGTGTGTTTGTTTGTTTGGTTGTTTGTTTTTTAAATGGGGGGTAGGGGGAAGCCAATGTGTATTTCAGGATGCATTTGCAGCAATATTTGATTTTAAGATCAGTGAAAAGGGAATTAATACAGATTTGAAAGTCATCAAAGTTGTGAACTTCTGCAGTCCTAACTACATATGTGCATTCTCTATTGGTTTTCCTTAAATATTGACTAGAGGAAAGTAATGAGGCAGCATGGAGCCTCCAGAATGCATTTCTGATTTTCTTTCTTCCCCTTTTTTTTTTTTTTTTTTACAGCGAATCATATATAGCAAATGGCCATTCTTCTTCCTGTGCAGGGTCAGACAGACAGCTTAATGGTATTCATCCCTCATCAGCCTTTGATACGTGTTGTAGAGTCGATATGGGTATGTTATCCTAGCCCATCTCCAGGAAGAGATAAGCTTTGATAGAATTATGGCTCATGTTTCATAAACCAGATCTGAAACCATACCTGAATGCATCAAGAAAATATTCTGTAGTTGCTGCTCTTGCTCCGTAAGAAGTTGTTAACTTGCTGTTGCGAAGAAAGGTGACATAAATACCCCTTTTTGCCTTCTAGGCTGCTGAAGAAACTTATCAAATTACTAAAACTGGGTAACCTTTCTAATTGTGCTAATTTTTCTTAATACGGTTAAACTAGTGGTAAATTCAAACCTTTTCTCTTCCCGAGGTCAAGATATGCTTCACCATCTACGCCACAGTTTTCCATAGTCAGCTGTCTACAGGTTTTATAGATTTTCTTTGCTGGAGCTGAGTTGTGTTCTCCTTTGCAGAGAGTTCATAGTGCAGTTGGAATCGTAGCTCCAGTGTAGGCGGTTCGTAAGAACGGGCAGCCACACCGGAGGGGAAAGGTAAGGAGTAACTCATTATGCAGATGCAATACTGGTGGAGTGACGAATGTGTGAAGTGATTTGGAAAAATGTCTTTACAGGTTGGATAATATTATTTCAACAGCTGCTGTGTGATTTATTATCTCTGTTCCCTCTCCTGTAATATCACCTAGACATCCTTTAAATAGAAAGAGTCCCTGAAGTCACACCTTTTAATTGAGGAGGGATGGCAAAAGAGAAAAAACCCTAGCATTTAATTAGCTCTAGAAAATGCTTTTCTTTTAGATGTGTTTCTAAACTGCTCCTTATAATCCCATCGTGCTTTTCAGTTAAGTACCTCATAGCACTTCTCAAGCCTAAGGTCACTGCAGTGTAGACAGTGAGAAAAGTCCTACTTGTAAGTACGAATTGCTGCCTCTCCTGTTCAGTCTGATGATTTTCAGGAGTGCAATTGTCCCGTGGGCACAAAACAAACTTGTTTTCAACCTTGGATCTGTTTTTCACACCTCTACTTCTACTGGCTTCAGTGGATTTTTTTTTTTCTCCTAATGCAAACGTTAGAGGAATGAGACATACGAAAAGCATAACAACGTAAGAGGTATGTGACTTTCCACTTAAGACTATGTTGACTTGCTGTTGATTTTGGAAAATCTTCAACACACATAAGTCCTAGGGACTTTAGGCATACATTTAAATCAAATATGTGCATAAAGTGAACATGTAGCAGTGATACATGTAAAGTAGAATGAAAAATTGTGTAGAACTTGTTTCCCCACCAAAAAATAACAAAGGATTTTCCCAGCATCTGTTGACTTAAAATGGTCTTCTGAACAAGTTCCAGGTAAAGAGGGTGTATGTTTATCTTCAGTTTTAGCATTAAGAAAAAAGAATTTTCTGGCAATTGTAATGAACTAAGCCTTGTATGAAATATTGAATTTTGAGATAGGGTTAAAACATTAAATGGGAAACAATTTATAAGTTTGTATTTGTCCCTAGTTGGATTTTTTGTGTAGAAAAAAATATAGGAACAGAGAGGACATATTTTTGACCTGAAACAACCTCTACTGAAATTAACATGCTCAAGTAATAATGAAGAATGTGGCTCCCATTTCTGACTGCAAGGTATTTTGTGAGGTAAGTGGCGAGAAAACAGGATATAATGCTTAACATTAGACTACAGAAAACATGAGATTTGGCAGCATTTCCTTCAAAAGTAAAAGAAATTTAGAAACCTGTGTTAGGGTTTGTTTCACCTAACCTTCACGGTGTACAATGTAGTTGTCTGTAGCAGAGCTAGACACCCAGGAGCTTTTCAGTCAAATGGGCTCTTGTAGGGCATGACTCATCTCATTGCACTTTAGATGTCCAAATTAGGGCAAATGAATTGTGTCATGTAAATGTGTATTCCTTTCTGTTGACTAACGATGTATTGACATGTGACCAGTTGGAGACCAGCTGGATGGGACATAAGAGTTGGTGAGAAGGATCTACCCTAGAAGTAACAATAATAATGGTTTTGAAAGAAACACTTTACACAAAATACCAGCAATTTTTTTACATTATCGGAAATAATTAGAGACTATTTCAGAAAAGCCAAACAATCATGTTAAGGCACTTTTAAAATCCCTAAACAGGAGATGATTATGTCTTTAATTTAAAAAAGTCGAATGGCAGCAATCTAAGTAAGTCTTTTTCCAGTTTCCTTTTTCTTTTTTTTAAGTGGGGTAGATATTTTCCTTACTCCTTCCCCCAATAACAATTTCTTCTATGATTCTCTTCACTTCTTCTGCAGCAGTGGTTCTTCTATTTTAAGTATGTGTGTTTGTTCCTTTTCAGCTGGATTTTTTCCCCCCAGAGTAACATATAAGCCACTCCAACTCTTGGAGACAAATCAATTTGCTCCCAAAAGTAGCTTGCCTGGATTTTAGCTGAAAAAGTGCAACAGGGTGCCCGGAGCAAGCATCCTTATTTTTTGTAATATATGATCAGTTTGCACTGTCCTGGTGGTGTACAAGCTTCTGCTAGCCAACAGCTGCCACATCCTGCCTTCCTGGCTACAAGGTTTTATTCTGAGACCCTTGTGTCTACTGAGCAGCATGGCAGGATGCCAGCAATATGTTCTGAAGAGCATGAGTAATCCCTGGTATCTGAGAACAGAATTAGGATGAGCATCCCTATGGAAAGCCAGTAATTCCTCCTTATTTCAGCCTCTGTGTGCTCTGAGTCACACTTCAGATGATGCCCTAAGGTCACTTGAAAAAGACATCTGAATTTCAGTGCAGCTTAAGGGTGCATCATCATCACTGGGGAAAATACGTGTCCATTTAAAAGTCCTTTTAACAAATGCAACTAACTCTATACAAGAGGAATTTGCATAAGCAGAACAGCTTGCCTTGCAACTGCCTTGGCCCTTACATTTGTTAAATTTTACTCCAATAATTTCACTTCATAAAAAGTGTCCTTAACTAGCACTGGGGAAGACTGCAAAGGAAGTGCGCATAGGGTGAAAAAAAAAAAAAGACAGCTGAACTTCAGTGGAACTTGGCAAATATTTTAGTGTCTGCTTTGGCCAGGAATTTGTGTTGGCTGCTCTGGTTGTAGCTGTGGTGACGGGATGCATTGGAATTTCTCTTGGATTTGATCTTTGGGGGTGTTCCCCAAGTGCATCTATTTGAGTTGCAGGGTGAAAGCCAAGCTCTAGCTAATAAATGTTGCAAGCAAATGTCAGTCTTCTGGCAGACTTGACCACTGCTACCTGTTGCAGGGCTTACTGATGTTTCCTCTGAAGCTGGTGACTTTGTCCTGGACAGTGCTGGACCACTGGGTTTGATTCAGTTACAGCTGTCGAGCACAGCGGAAAGAGGTGTAAGCATCCATCACCTCTAGAAATTGCACCTTTCAAAGCAAAGATTAAAAAATTTCTTCTATGCCTATCTCCTCTAAGTCTTTTAACTAAGAGCTTTGCAATTAATATCGTAGAGGTCTTGCATATCAACCACAGATTTTGCTTGTCGGTCCTACTTTAATCTTGAAATACATCATACATTGCTTCTCCTTAAGAATCTAGTTAAGCCAAGCGCATGCATGTTCTTTCAAGTATCTTGTTTAACTGAACCGTGATCCTGTATTCTGCCACCTTTAAATCAAGCCAGTTCTGCACGAGAAATGTTTGTCAGTCATTGTGAAGTCATTTAAATGCACAGAGTTGTTCTTGGTTTGAAGAGACGGAAGCATGTTCAGCTAGTCATGTCAGCAAACTGATGTTAAGAGCACAGTTTTGTGTGTTTGCAGACCAGTTATGTACCATTCTGGCAAAAATGTTTCTTGCAAGGGGGTCTGCAGTAGAGGGGGGCTTCCTAAAGCTTGCCTGGATGTTTTTCTATTGAGGATAATAATAAAGAATAGTTAATAATAAAGATTACTAATAGATAATACTAAAGGTACCACATGCATTTCCAAGAGGGAAGTGGCTCCATATTTAGCCCTGGAAATGCTGTCCTATTCCCCAGCTTCTCAAACTCTCCTCAGAGAAGGGAAGAATCTGTTCCTATTGCAGAACAAAACTTCTAGTGAGTTTTGGGAGGAAGGGAGGCAGCTGTAATTCCTTAACGGACAAATAAAGCACAAAACTAACCTGTGGGCTATGAGCACAGGGGAGATGGAGACAACAGTGCCTTTCAGATATGAACATTCAGGTAAGACACATGGCATTCTTAGAAGTACTGCCTCTGATCAGTCTGGTTTGCATTACCTGGGAGGCATGCAGTCCAAGGAGCCATAAACTTGTTCCGTCTAGAATGAAGACAGATGAAATCCTCTCTGAAATACAGGAGGAAGCCAGCTGGGTAACAGAATGACATCTAGTACAAAGTATTTTAAAACATGAAGAAAGGATAATCTTTATAGTCTTGGAAGCGGACACTGGAGATCTACCTGGAACCAAGAGTTAGTTAGATACCGCAAGAACATGGGCTTTCCTTTTAATTCAGTAGTTCGGGTTGCACAGAGTGTAAAGGCATTAAGGCATAACCTAAGGCATTGCTGTAGAAAATGAAAGATGCAGGACAAGGTATTTCAGAAACACAGCAGATTCTTCAGCTTTGGGAACGTGTTAGGTGTGGAGGTTTTCTTATCTGGAGGGAAGAGGAAGGGGGCAAGACTTCTGCCTACTTGTTTTAATTTTCTGTGGTGGTAGCTTCCTGGAGGTGGGTGGCCTTTTATTCACGCACACAATGATTTGCTGACTGAAAAATTTGTGTAGGTAAATGAGCTTTGTCCTACTTCCACTTCAGTCAGCTGGGGTAGGGAGGTTCTCAGTGACTTTTTAAAATGCGATCAAAATCAGCATCTTAAAAGATTGTTGTCATATATTAATAGAATAACGTTGCTAAACACATTTTGACTGACGGGCAGTCCTAGGTTGCGCTACAGGACCCTACAAGGTATGAGGTAGGGGGGTGTCTGACCATGAACATGGGGCTTTTTTTGTTTGACTTCCTACCTTCAGATAGCACAGTTTAGGGCAGCTGGTCAAATGAAAGGTCCACTGAGCGGCTGGAATCGTTAAAGCAACGTGCTGTTTCCTTGGGGGACAGAAACCAAGACCTGGTCTCCTTATGGTATGGCTGGTTGAAGCAGAGGAAGTCAGAAACGATCCCCACTGAATATAACCAGAGAGACACATCCAGATTTTCTGATTCACTTAACTAGGCTGCTTCACACAGAG
The DNA here is from genome assembly GCA_025774025.1 of Xenus cinereus. Lineage (NCBI taxonomy): Eukaryota > Metazoa > Chordata > Aves > Charadriiformes > Scolopacidae > Xenus > Xenus cinereus. Next base: position 59,516,158 of record JAOXJK010000001.1, on the reverse strand, counting down.
TGTAAGAGTCATGATGATCTAAGGATAGACAGAGAGATAGAGCCTGAAATTTGCTGTTTCTCTTTCAGATCTGAAGGTGGCTTACATGCCTAAAAGCTTGTGCATATTCCCTCAGTATAATACTAGTTTCCTGCCTTTGAAGACACTCTCTAAAAATTTCACCTTCTGTTTTTGAGAAGATGAAGCTAATCAGTAAAATCTAACTTTTTCTGAGCTTCTTTCATTACAGATGAAAAGCTGTGGACACCTGTATGTCTCTCACAGATTCCTCTAATAGTTTTCCGTTTCACATTTTAACATGCTCTTCAATGTTAGCCTGCTTGCCATTTTTTGATAATTTGCACCCTGAGTTTACTACACACACTGTATTTCTGTCTGTGCTGCTGTGCTTTTTCAACTGCGGTTTTGTTATTTTTAGAGCTTTATCAATAAACAGTGATGTGGGTGGTTTTGTTTGTTTGGGGTTTTTTTTTGTAAAGCTTTTTTTGTTATACAAAACAATCTACAAAACACTGTCTGGACTTCTTCTGATGTCACTGGCATCTGGTTCTTAATCTTTTAAGTCTTTCTTTCCAGAAGCCTCTTGGATGACTCGGAGACTATTTTTATTCAGAGATACTGAAGGCTGGTTATTACCATGGGAATGGTAGGTGATCACACCTACAGTACTATCCGGACTCCCCACTGCTCTGCAGCTGCTGAAGCTTCCACTCAGAAGTATGCTTTAGAAGAAGTGAGCTGTGCCTTTACCTATTCTGTAACTTGGCACCCCCTCTGGAAAGACAACTCCGTTTCCTTGTGTTCCCTCGATTATGCTCTTTTCTGTATGGAAACCAAAAGGCAGCTGTCTCAACCTCTAAAAAACAGGCTGCTGCATTTCATTGTCTTAACTCGCCAGACATTAGAAAGGTTGTCAGAGCTGGAAATTTGCAGAGATGCTGCAAGCGTGAGGGTGGATGTTAAGTTTGTAATCGCCAATGTCTGTAATGAAGGTATTGCTTTACAATGTTCTTTTAATAGTAAATTAAAAGAACACTGGCAAGACAGCTAGTGATTTTCTTCCTGCTGCTTTAAAATGCTCCATCATTCCATCTGAGGATGATGCTGAGAAAAAAAAGAGTAACTACTGTTAAGCTACAGTGAGCAACTGACCACCGTCTCCTGCAGCATAAAGCCCTTCTCTTCTTTTGTTACTTGTCTGAGTATTGAGTCCTAGGATTTTTCCCTCATCCCTTGGTGTCTGATCCACGTTCCTGGATACAGTCCAGTTCTTTCTGTTAAAATACTGCAGTTGCTATTGTGCTGCAGCGTTATGTATTGATGGATGGATGCTGAAATGCCAGGCTGTGCTTCGGGTGGACTTTTGTTGGCTGACTTAAAGATCCACCACGTTGATAAGTTACAGATGAGTACTTCCCTTTATCTAGTGTTTCTGAACACAAAACTAGAAAGTTTTGTGTTGCATTTTGAGGTTTGGATTTAAAACAGAAAAATCAATTTAAAGTTTCCTTTACATTAGGAAGAGTAGAAAATGGTCACTACGTAACAAAACTGCTAAAAAAAAAAAAAAAAAGCCTGGAAAAAAAATCTACAGAAAGTAAGCAAAATTAATATCGTGTAAAACCTTAATGAACAATGGAAATTATTCCTAATAAAAGGAACTCTAGGCCAAGCCTAAATAATCTACTCTGTTACAAATGTCTACCTAATTATTGGTTTGTCCTTGAGGTAAAATCCTCTTAATTGGCTTTTGGAAAGTCTGAATGGAAAACTCTGATGACTTTACATGTTTCTGTCACGATTACCCAGGGAGGAATACTCATAACTTTTAGTAGTTTTGTTGTTTGGGGTTTTTTTAGGGGATTTTTATTTTTTCTTTTAAGCTTAAGATCTATTTTACCCCATTTGCTTCCCAGCTTTGGGCTGGGTCTGTTTAGGGCTCCTTTCATTTTAAAGAACCCTCCCCCCAACAACATCGGAAGAACTATCAGAAATCTGAGGGGGGGAAAAAAACCCCTTTTAGACATGAAGATGGTATCAGCATCTGCAAAATGATTTTCACTTTAGCAAAAAAAAAATAAAAAAAGCAGTAGTAAACCGGTATTTGGGTGCATGAGGAGAACAAATGGAACGGTTAAGGCGGATAAATGGTATATTGCGAAGAAGCCGGTTTCGTTCCGCAACCTACTTTTCAGCACCCGTCTAGTTCCGAGCGGGAGGGCAGTCCCGGCTCGGGGGGTCTCCCCCGCGGGTAACCTCAGAAACCTCCCCGAGGGCTGAGCTGGCCCGCCGTTCCTCAGGTACCCCCGGCTCACCGGGAGCCCCGCGGCGTCCCGGCCCCCGCGGCACGCGCGGACGAGGAGGCAGAGGCCTTTTGTGGCGCCGGGCCGAGCTCCTCGGCATTCCTCCCACGTAGGGGCTGGGGCCCCCGCGGCCGCTCTCCCGCCGCCGCCAGGTGGGCTTCGGCGGAGGAACCTTTTGTTTCCCGCAGACAAACGAGCCGGTTCAGTCAGAAAACTTCAGTCTCGCACTTAACCACAACCCCAAACCAAACCAAACGCCCTTTCCTTTCTGGCGTGCCAGGTGGCACTGTTTTGGCTGGGGATGATTCAGTGCTACTGGAAGTCAGTGCTTACGCCCGTTATAAATATTACCGGCTACCGGCCGGGACAGCGGAGCGCTGAGGTAACCGCAAGACGCTGTCTTACGTAGTTCTAAAGGGAGACAAGACCTGGAAGGAGGCATTTAGGATTAACACAGTGACGAGCCCCACACATAATAAAAAAAAGGAAAGGAGGAGGTTTTATTAATTTCTCTCCACAAACGGGGCGCGGGGAGAAGCCGCCTTCACCGGGGGGCAGCCCAGCGTGCGGCGGCGGTCAGCACCCCGCCGGCGGACCCAAAGTCCCTGAGGAGGGCGAAGGTGACCCAAAGGTGGTCAAGTTCACCGGCGCAGGGGCCGCGACGGCAGCAGCCGCCGCCGCCTGCCGGGGCGCCCGGGGCCTGAGGGAAGCCCCGCCGCTGCCTCCTCCTTCAGCACCGGCAACGGCTCCCGCACGCGCCCGGCACGCCCCGCCCCTCCCCTCGCGCAACGCGCCCGCGGCGG
>JAOXJK010000001.1:59475440-59512425 GCA_025774025.1 Xenus cinereus | reverse complement strand
CCGGTTGCCGCCGGCCCCGGTTCTCCCCTCCCGGCGCCGCTGCGGCAGGCGCGGAGCTCGGCGGCGGGCGCAGCGCCCTGCGGCTCCGTCCCGGCCGCCGCCCGGGGCAGCTGTGGGAAGGTCGCCTCGGCCCCCCATCCTCACCCCGCGGGAAACTTCCCGCGGGAGGAAGGAAAGTTGTTTTATTTTAAAACTGTATTATTTTCTGCCTGGTACTGTGCGTTTGGGGGAAGGAGGGTGGCATCGGCCGGAGAGCGGCGCCGGGAGCTGCCTGGTCCCCGCGGGTCCCTCCCCGCGGAGAGGGTGACTCCCGTCCCGGTCCCCCCCCCCACCCCCGCCGCGGCTGCGGGCCCTCGGCTTCGCTGCTTGGCCTTTTTGGGGACGCCGCGGCCGGTCAGAGGCATCGCCACCTCCGGCGGACAACTTCGCGGCGGCTCTCCCGAGTTGGCTGGAGCGGCGGGGGAGGCGGCGGCTGCCGGACCCCGTCCGTCCCTGCCCGCGGCGCGGGGTGGGGGAAGCTTCTGCCCGGTCCCGCCGCCCCCCGGGTGTTCGGGCGGCTGGGGAGCTCCCGGGGATGCTCCTGGCTGGGCACGGGTGTCCGCAGGGACCCGGGCTGCGGGGGGCGTAGGGAGGTGGAATCATCTCTGGTCCAAACTCCGCAACGCGACCTTAACTTTGCAGTTTACGAGCGCGGGGGACACCAGGGGTAGAGCTGGACTGGGGGGTACGGGCGGCTCCCGTGGAAAGTCACTTGTAGGGAGGCTGTTGGCTCGCACGAAGGTGGGATCGGGCCACGGAAACTTTCACGCGGTGTCTGCTGCGCCCACGGATCCGCCGTGGGTTGCGGTGAGACTGCTCTGTGCAGTGAATTGCAATTGAGACTGCTCGCCTGTGAATTTTCTCCAGCATGGCAAAAAAGAAAAAAAAAAATAAATTAATTTTGATCTGGCTGTCTCGCTTTTCCCCCTCCTCCCTGAGAAATGAGGTGGAAATTGCACTTGCAGTGTCTTTTTGGAGGGGTCTGACAGCTGAGCAGAAGAGCGAGGCTTGTAAGAGAGGAGCGATGCCTCTCAGCAGACCAGCAGCTGTAGCTGGTGGAGTGGCCACACTTCTCGGCAGGAGAGTGTCCTCAGCCCTACCTGTAAACCTCTCCTACCAGCTCTCGGGTGTCCTGGCTACAGGCGTAGCTGTAGAAAACAAGGGAATTGCAGCTTGGTAAAAAGAAAAAAAGACACATTCAGTTTGACTCTTTCCTTCCCTGCTTGCGGCTACCAAACCATAGTTGATTACAAAGGATTTTTTTCCTTAAAGTTTTTGGAGTCAAAAGGCAGAGGCTTAGCGCGCTGATAGGATGAGGAATCGGTAGATCTGCTGTTCTGTGGCGAAGCCAAGTCCCGTTTGGCGTTTTCCTATCAGCTCTCTGCCCCTCTAAAGTGGGTATCATTTGCTTGATGAATGTGTTCTCGTATGGTGCCCATCTGTGTTAATACCTGCCAACTCCTTAGAAAAATTAGCATATCTTTTCTTTCCTGCTGTGTCTGCTCCATGTTTACTGGTTTCCGCAAGGAGTGCTCAGCCCTCAGTGGACCTGGGGAAGGCTTTATTTCAGGGCTTCAGGGCACCGTGCAGAATTGTTGGTTGTAACACAGCTTCACCAGTTTAATAAAAGTAGGGTATTTTCATTGGTTACATCCCACAGGTAACATAGTTTGCGCACACATTCAGAAGATTTGGCCAAGAGTTATTATTTCCCCTTGTTTCAAATGAATTATACTGCTGGAACACAAACTCAGCGTGCAGTAGGGTGAGAGATTAAATTAAATATTCTTCTGTGAATTTTTGAATGTAGAAAAATAGCCTTTCAAGAATCCTCAATATGCTCTATAGCTAACTGCTGAAGATTATGGCTTTATATTTGGGCTATTGTGAAACTATAAATAGGCTGAGATTTTAGTACAATTCAAAGGATTTACCATAAGGTCTGAGGAGAGAATGCGATGCTGTGAAATCACGGGGAGGATAATGTGCACCTATTTTCTGTTTGACACATATTTAGGTTGTTAGTGTGACTGGAGTAGATCTGGAAATAAATGCGATCACAACCTGTCCATCTTTATTATACCTTTTTGTTCATAACTGATTCTGCTTTTTTTTTTTGTGAGCTGTTTCTATAGTGGAAACTGCTAGAATTCTATCGAACTCTAATCTAGACCCATATGGAGTGTGACTATTTGGTTTACGTACAATTTGTAAGGCTCATACAGCTGTTTTCACCAGGTATCTATTAAGTGATTGTATGCGGTAACCACCTTGGTGCAAGTGGCAGATGAATGTGGAGTTCTTGAAGGGTCAGGATAGAGGGAGGCAGTAGACCTGCCAATGTGATATACGGTCAGATACAAGATCATTTTGAGGCATCATATCCTTATTTAAAGATGAATTAGTAAGCCTTCTTGATGTATGTCTAACTTCACTGGAGCTGGACCCTGGGCAGAGTGCACGACAGGTGGGATGGGATGGGAGGTATTAAGGGCTTTCAAAATCTTGGCTAATTCCCTTTTTGTTGTGGAAGGTGTTTTCTAAATTTTAGCTGGTCTCTGCTGGAGTATGTGTCTTAGGATGGCTGCTGCAGGGGGCATCTCTCATACGCTGGCTTGCCCCCTGTCACTGTTGTTTGTAGCTTACTGTGCTCTCTAAGATAGGCCCTTTGCAATCAGAATTAGCTGAAAAATTCCCACCCTTTTCGGTGGAAAATAAGGGTTTCAGTCAAGTTCTCTGTAAGAAGTGTCAGCTCCTTTTTCAAAATCTGTCAGTTTCTTCATCCTTCCCCCAAGTTCTGTTAGTGATTTTTAGGAGACTTGTTCTCTGCCTCCAGAGCTTTCTAAACAATTTCAGGTGTGAGACAAAGAAAGTGAAAGGTGCTAGAAGGCCATCAAATGATGAGTCCCACCTGCCTCGGGGACAAGATGACTCTTCATCTGTTAGATGGGCATTTTCCGTTTTAGGATGTCTGAATCTGGATCTCTGGCTAGAAAAACAAACTTCTGCTAACAGGTTTTTCTTTCTTTTCCCTTGGGATAAATAAGAAAATGACATAGTTAGCAGAAGGCTTTCTTAAACAAACAAACAAACCCCCTAACAACAAAAACACACCCGAAGCCTGAAGAGGGGAAGCTGAGTTTAGCCTTATCTTAGTGAAAGAATGGGATGTTGTGTCCCTTGTGCTGGGTCTCCAATATTGGCATACTGGAAGGAGATCAGGTGCTTTTTTTACTCCTTTACTCCTTCTTTTTTTCTCCATACTTGTTCTTTGTTGGGAAGCTGGTGGTAAATGCGCTGTCCGGTTAATGTACCTTCGTGTTGTCTGAATTTTGGTAGAGAATTCCCTATGTGCTGGGGAACCCACCCTCCCAAATCAGGTTCCCTGACCAGTGGGTGGTGGGGGAAGGTGAATGCTGCTCTCCAATGCTCAGGAGCACTATAAAGAAATCCAGGAGATGATCCTGGCTTTTGTGGCTTATCTGTGGGTTTGGGGGACTGTTTGTTCCTGAGGGAGGAGCAGGCAGGAGCTCCTCTGTTGGGCTGGGCTCGGACTGGCGATGGGCTAGCATCCTTCAAGATGAAAAAATCCACATAAAGGTAGAATAACTAATACTGTCTTTATCCTACCTGAGAAAGGTTTATGAAACTAACTTATTCTAAACCTGATATTATTTCCACCCCACCCCTGCAAACCAGCATGGTTTTGCTCCATTTTTTGTCTCCTGTTTTAAACTTCTACTGTTCTCCAATGGATGCTAACAAAGGATAGATCCTCAGACTTGCCTCCGGTCCATGATCTTCTCAGTTACGCATGCAGCGCTGTATGACCGATAGCTGCTTGTTCCTTGCAGAAGGCTGATGCCTACCTTTGCTCAAATGTCAGAACAACTCAGATCACATGAGATGTTTTTTCTGTGTGTCTGAAGATGAGCTCACCATTGGTTTTGATGGAAGATTCTGTTTGAAAATCAATGCAGCAGTCTCCCATCTTGCAATTGATCCTTGCTTTCTCTTCTGCTTATAAAGGGGAATGAGATCTGCAAATCAGTGAGTGTGTGGCATTCCTTTGATGGGCTCTGTATACTGGTTTTAAATTATTCTGTTTGGGATACTGAGAAATGGAGTTCATTTGACAGCCACAAGAATCTGGCCCTCATTTAATTGCATGCAATGAAATCCATCCCCCGGTCTCAGGCAGAAACCCTGCCGTGTGCCTGCGAGGGGGCCGTGCTGTATCCTTTTGTCGGTGTCCTTATAAGCTTTTCATTGATTTCCTTGGGACCGCATAATCAGCGTGAGCAAACTTACTCTGGTCTCCCTTCTCAAAGGTACCAGTAGTCTGGAACTGCTTTAAGTTCAGTGTTAAACTGCTCTTTGAATCTTCTGAAAGTCTTCATAGTTAGTGAATATTAAACTTATTAGCAAGGCGTCCTTTTCTGTCTCAGTACATATGAGTGTAGCTTTTTGCAACAACTGTTTGCTGACCTTAAGGAATAAAAATCTCTGTTTCTGAATGTATTCAAGCAAAAATTTCCTGGCACCGTCAACAGTAATGTCTTAATAAATTTTAATTTATCAGAATGCTTATTGCTGCACAGTTACCATTTCTACAATGTAGACTTTTAATATGGTTTTAAATTTTTTTTTGTTACTATGAATCAATATTGGGAAACTGTGCTGACTTCCATAGCATTAGCACTCTGTATTCACAGATGTAAAAGTGTCATGACTTGGCTGAAGTCTTAACTTTTTCAGAGGTAAACCTAATGTGAATGGAAACTTACTTTTTCCTTTAGAAACAAATATATAGAGCAGAAATGCCCAGTGCTTTTTATGAACAAATTTATACAGTTGATTGAGTGCAACTAGTGTGTCGATTTTTATCTCTGTATAGGGTGAGCATATTTCTGAATTCTTAAATAGTTTCCATTATTTTTCAGAAGTGACAGGTAGTTTATCTTGTACTGTACCATGTAACTAACTCTGAAAGTGGTTCAGAGAATTGGAAGAAATTAGATCCATGTTACTTTTCCCAAAGCCAGCACTACTGTATTTTGTTTGACTGTGTTGCCAGACGTACTGTATCAAATCCAGCCTGACAAAGCTGCTGCAGTTGTCCTTGTGTGAATGTCATTTCAGCACAGTATTTTCCTCTCAAGCCTTTTGGACTGATGCATATGTATTATGTATCAACATTAAGGTGATCCCAAGGGAGTTAAGGACAGGGTTGGGGGATGCAAGGGTTTGAATCTGATGGTTTTTCTTGCAGATTGTTCATGTTGTTCAAGGCAAATGTTTGAGTTCTGTGTGTGACTTGTCTAAGTGTCAATGTATATGAAATCATATGTGGATATGCGGGTGAAGGGCCCAGCTCAAATCAATAAAAAGAGCAGGAGTTTTCCCCTTTACATTAAGGAAATAAAGTTCAGGAATTTTGTATTTGTGTAGATATGACGTGTCTGGGATAAAGAGAAGAGACTTCTGTGATGGGTCACTTAGATTGAGCAGCCACCTACTATATTGCAAGGATAATGTTTCAAAGCACATTTGTGTTTTGTTGGATGTTCCTGTTCCCTGTGGAGCCCATTCATGTAAGATCATAGCAGACGAGGTAGGTATTTGTCCTTACAGTAGCAATTCAAACTGTAGAGTTCGGTTAATTCCTCTGTATTTGTTTCAGTATCCAAGTTATAGATAGCATCCTTTTGTTGAGGGCAGAATGCTTGTGTGTGACAAAGTGGCGTTTCTGGCACAAGCCTCATGCTCTAACTAGAAGATGAGACCACCAGAGACTACAGCAAACCAACGAGAGAATTCAGTTCCTAATTATCTCTGGCTCACGCTTCCAGACAGAGGGATTTTCTTGGATTCCAATTTTGTGAATGTAATCAGTGGAGGATGCAGAGTGTTCCCCTTTCGTGTAATTGTTTAGCACCTGAAACTAAGGTTTCATGAATAAATCAAAATTCTGCTGCAGGTACACTTGGACTCCATGTCGCTTCTCTTGCATAATGTTGTCATCCCCCATTTTTCATTTAATGCCAGATCGATAAATGTGGTTTGTCGGCTTGCCCTCTCCACATACTCCTTCATAAGAAGTTAGTTGTTGGTGAAATTGTCTGGAGTGGATCCATTCCCTCCCATCAAACTGAAGTCATAGGTTTTCAAATGAACGTCCCCTGTTAGATTTCAGCTCCGTCTCCACTATCCTCTTGGGTTGCCACAGCAGCTGTAGCATCACTAGGAAGTGCCTAACGAAAGGCAGCCAGTGCACAAATAACGTGCATTTATGTGTAAGGAGAAAGTGCACGGAGGGTAGTGACCGTCTGCTCTGTCCCTTCTGTGATCCCCCGTGCAGTCCCTGGGGGATGGTGGGGACGCCCTCACAGAGGACATGGGAATTGCAGACGTGGCTGTAGGAGCTGGCTTGTTTTACCTGTTCCACTCTATGAACTTAAAGAGCTTTGTGCTGGCACGTCTTGGAGAGCCAGAGCAGACGACAGAATCCTCATTTCTGTGACACGCTGACAGGACTTTGACTAAACAGCACAGTATAAATAGGTGCGGCACAAGCATTTGTTAATTTGCAGCAAGCAAACGTTGTGTCCCTGCCAGTCAGGGAGGCTTCCCTGTATTAAAGCAACTTCCCTGGCTTATGCATTTCGCATTTAAACATCCAGTTTGTTTTTATTTTAAACTAATATGCTCTTTCTGGTTGCTTTTTATACCTTGCCCAATGTTGGCAATGAAAGTAAATGACAGCTTTGCTTTTGGCCATATTAATTTTACACATTAGAAATGAGGTCCTAAATGAGGCATTAACATTTAGCTTGTAAGCATCAGAAGGGGATGTTATTTAAAAGAAATAAAATTAGATGGCTGCCACTGGGAGCTTTGGAGTAAAATGTCAGTAGAGTATACTGACTGACATTGAGGCTAGATTTGGAAACTTAATATTTCAGTCTTTTTCTTCCTGACACATTTGATTCTCTGGATTAAAAAAAGCTGAGTATGAGCACTTATGAAATGCTGACTGACAAAAAAGAGGGCTGCACATACAAATGCCTGTGCATGCACACATGCACCCACACATCTTCCCTTTCCCTACAAAATGGGTAGTTGGAGGCCCAGGTAATCCAAATGTATTGATTCCTGAAGCGCAAACCCTTTTCTTGTAACAAGGCTGCTTTAAGGAATATGAAGTTCTTTGTTATTAAAACAAATCCCAGAAGTGCCAAGGGCTCCACATAGGCGCCTTTGTTATTTTACTAATTGAAATCTATAGTCAGTGTGGTTTATCATTTCTATTATTCTGAACTTATACAGTGTTTAGAAGCATCCAGCTTGAGAGAAATAACGATTTTATGAATTCTGTCTGGGCTGCGGAAAAGCAGGAATTTTTATGGGGTATATCAACTTAAACAGTAAGAGTGCCTCTTCAAGGTAGCCTTCATCTTATTTGTGCCAAGCTGTAGACACTGAAGGATGACTTTGCATCCGTCGCTATCAATCACTACTGCAATGGCTTCACACTCCTATGAAAAAACTTAAAAGAAGGTGCTGGGGGAAATGGAAAATACAAACAATGCAATCGAGCAGAATTTCTCATGGCACTGTGATTCCAGGGGTTTGGGAGATGGTAACTCTATCCCACAAATGCCATGAAGGTAGGTGGACTGCACCATGGGAAAACAGGTGTGAAATGATCACATCCTGTAAATGTTTTCTGCTCTTAATTTTGCAATGAAAAGTAGGGGTGGTATCAAGGATGTCAGTAAAGTGATCTGCATGTGGTTTCGCAGGATCTGCCCCCCTTCTCTTTTCTAGTCGGTGGAAAAGGAGGATGCAGACCCTCTCAGCTGGGCTTGCTCTGCAAAGGAACTGTTGCTGTTGCTTGGAACGTTATCTCAGCTAAAAGATGCCATTTTAGTAATCTTAATACCACAAGACTTTATCTTTTTATGTCTCTTGGCTGGGCGGTGGGAGATGATGAGTTTTAATTGCAGGGTCCACACATAATAATCAACAAAGAATAAAAGGCTTTGTTGGATTTCAATCCACTTCTCAAACACATTGACTCTGTAAAAAGGAGAGGACTGTGTTTGGTTTTTTTTTTTTTTCCGCCCCTAGTTTGTTGTATTTTAAAAAACAACACTTTCTATTAATTTTTAAGACATTTGACAATTTAAGATCCATTTTGTAAATGGTAAAAAGGTGGGCTTCATGAACCTTAGTAGTGCCTTCTGAAGTCACTTAACAAATGACATACTTCGTAGCTAGTCATTTTCATGCTTTTTCAGCTGATAAATGATTATATAAAGGGGTCAAAAAGTCTAAAATGGATAACTTGCAGGGATTTTTGGATTAGAGAAGGTAGACATATAATTAATAAGGTGGTTATAATTGGATCCCACGGATGATCTCTACTGTAATACCTTGTCTTAAAACAAAGAGCTTTAGGTAGTTAAAATCCTTTTAAAGACTATCTGCATTATTGCGCTTTAAAGTTGATTGGTTCACTGACAGAAAAAAAAGTCTGTATTATTTGAAGTGACCTGATACAGAATAGCACATTCTGCACCCACGCTGGTGGGTACCAGGAGCTGAATGTGTCCTTCTTGTAATCTGTAGTTTTACAGCCTGTGTTGGAAGTGAGAGCAGAGAATTTAAAGTAACCGAGGGGGAGGGAAGTAACACTTCTTAAACACTTGGTGATTAATAAAATGTGTCAGTTGGGGTCATAAATATAAAACTGATAAAGCCTGTCTTGATTACATTTTGGTTTTGATTAACTTCTAAAATATATTTGAGTTTCCAAATGGGGATAAGCACTGTATCTTTGGAGTTAAGTGTGCGTATATATGCCTATAATTATGAAGTTGAAGTAACTCTTAATGAAGTGGGACATATACACGAGAGAACCAGAGTGGCTACTGACACCCGTGCTCTGCCTCCCGAGCGTTGCTGTATCCAGCTCTCTTGGTTTAGCAATTGCTGCAAGGTCAGTTAGCTGGACGTGGTGCAAAGTTCCTGCTGCCTTTGCGTTGGCAACCCTGTGGACCATGCCTGCTGATCTCTGCTTCTTCACCTTCCTCCTCCTCTTCCCAGAGCAGGTTTGGTGGTCCTTTGTTTAGGGGAAGCTCAAATAGAGTGAGCACGGCTGCCTGCTAGGCTTTTGGGTGTGGGGTTTTGTTTCGGGCAAGCCATAAGATTTTATGACTTTTTCTGAAAGGAGTTCATTGACGAGTGGTTTGAGTATGTTGGTGGATTGATTGCATGAGTCTGCCTGATTGACTGGAGGAGCCGATGGTCACTTTTCAGTTGATTTTAGTGAGCATTGGGTCAGGTCTACTGTGCCAGAGCAGAGGCTTTTTGAATTGCATAAAGGGCACGCATTCCCTGTGGTGGTAGAGATATAAGATTGCAGGCTTGGGTGGAGCTCTGACCCGTTTCTCCCCTGTAAATCTGGGTCAGCTCCATTGACTTGGTTATATCAAATCTGGATCAAAGCTACCGTAACAAAAAGCCGAATTTGTCCCTCTGTGTCTTCCTACAGAGCAATATACAACAGAATAACAGCTTTGCTTTTCTGCTTTCTCACTTACTTGTCCTTTATAGAGTACTTCTGCATTCAAGTGAATGCTGGCCTTTTCCCCATAGAGATAGATATATGCTTGAGGTATTGAAGGGGGAGCTGTCTATTTTCATTAGTTTCAGTGGAAATGACATTGACAGATAAGCTATATGTAACCATTAGCATGCAGGCCATCAATGTGATCGAAGTCTTCTGGTCCTGTCGTAGAGCTTCACTATCCCACGCAGAAAAGGCTATTAATGTTTCTGATGTGACAGCAAAAGTATAATTGCATTAAAGAAAAAAAACTGGGAAAAAGTTGGGCCTTCTGGAGCTGTTAACTATTTTGAGATAAAACTCTTTTGAGATACTAAATGAGCTGAAATGGATAATATAAGACAGACATGATTTAATTAAAATCCTCTTCATATTTGGCTGTCTTGATCCAGCTTGGGTTGGTTTTTTTTTTCCCCAGAACACGTCATTGTTTCTGGTGAGCTTTTCCCCATTCTGTTTCCTGAACGCTTTTCTTAAAATCTTTCAGAGTAGGGAAAAGAGAATTTTTGCAGTGGATGTCAGGATAGTCTGTACAACAAAAATATACATGGGGCTGTTGTGTGTGAATGATTCATAATGCACTAAGCCGATACATCAGTATAATGTCAGTGATTTACGGCCTCACCTATCTCAAGAATGCTGTAACCAGCGTGGTAACACGTTACTGTGAGAACTCTTCATGCGACTAGAAGTGCGTCTCATTCCCTCCAGTGTGGTTGGGCACCAAGGGAAACAGGCCATAATTCTTGCATGTCCAAACCAGCTTGGGTTGTTTCCCATTGCCAGTCTTTACACAGACTTTTTGCTCCCTCGTTTTAGCATTCTTTGTATTCTTTAGACCTTGTGCTTGTTTCTACGTTCATTGGGATGCGATGTGACAAAGAGAGATTTATTTCATGCTCCCTTTCCAGCTGTGAGGAGATCTCTTGTCATCAGATTGTACCTCAACTGCTCTTACCTTGCCAGAACGGTTTATGCCTGGTGTACTTCTCCAGCATTGTGGGAGCCTGGAAACACTACTGAATGTCAAGCAATGTGCGTTGTGTATTGATTAATGGCAAGTCTGTGCTTTCCAGCTATCTGCTGCAGTCGAAGGCTTTTGCTAGTATTTCTGGAAATCTCTGAGAGCTTGTGACCAAGCATACTTCTGTGGTGGTAACACGGTACTTTCATCAGACTGCTTAAAAATTTTCCATAAAGTAGATCATACTTTCACTCTACAGCTAGGACAACCGAGGTGTGGACAGAAAGGGTATGTGTGCAGGGATTTGGTTAATGGTTTCCCAGCAGGTTAGTGACACATTCAGGAATAAAACTTGAGGGTAGGATGGTTTTGTGGAGCTTGACACTTGCATGATCTGAAGGCTGCAATCACCTTTAGTGTTGGAATAGATCGTAGGGTAAACTAGATGTCAGGCACAGCCAAAGTCCTAGCACTCAGCCCAAGGGACACCACCGCAGTGCCATCTGGTGTGCTCTAGGCTTGTGAGGATGGCTGTTGTGGACAGTCTTGGATGTGGACAGTCATGGTGCTCCTGCCAGGAAAATCCTCCTGTTGCAGATACATGGGGCTTTGAGAGCTCTTTTTGAGTTCTCCTGTACAAGGTTTTGCCTCCATGGGACCATGAGTTGTGCCTGAAGTCATCTGAGTCCTAATGCAAAGCTACAGACATCCTCTGCTTGGTTGTACTACAGAGCAGAAACATGAACAGTTCTTGCTTCTAGTTTTTCACTGTTTTGCCTTTAGGTTTCTAAAGTGTAAATCTTCCCTGTGTATGCCCTGACGAATGCTGGATGGCCTTTCTTTTTTGGCTAAGAAGTTGAAGGCATACTTGAAGGAAAAACTTCAAAGGCTCTTGGGAAGTAATTTTTAGTTCAGTACCTCAGCATTGTGTGCCCAGCTTGAAGCCAGGTTGCATAAATGGAGCTTGGAAGCAAGCAGCAAAACATCCTCCTTTTCAAGTTGAGTATAGTGAAGTTTGCTGCGTGGGAACATATGGTGCTTCCATCACTTGAGAGGTGTAGTCACTGACTAGGAACATGGTATTGCCTAATGAAAGAGGGACACTGCAGCTCAGAAAACTGGGGTTCTCCGGCTGATTCTTTCCTGCCCTGTGCAGACAGCATTTTAGCCACCTTATTTTTCAGCTACCTTCTCCCTTGTACTATTTAAGCCATTGCTTTGTCTGGAAAGGTTATCCTCTGTGTAGCCTTCAACACAGAAAAGTGGTTGTCTAGGTGCAAGTGCAAGTGTCATGACAATGCTATTATTCGACTGTCTGTTGAGATGTCACATTATGGTTTGGATGTAGACAAACCGAGATGGAGGCCATGTCTGTGTCTAGAAATCTCTCTTCTGGAATAGCAAGCCTGCCTTACTTGAGATAGCATTTTGCTTGGACAGCTTTTGCCAGTAAAAGATTTACTGCATTGCTGATCAATATAGGTGACAAAAAGGCCTGCCTCTCCCCTTTTTGTTTTCTTTTGCCTTTGCACACAGGTCTGCTAGAGGTTTTGCTGGCAAATCTAAGTTCATTTAAAAAAAAAAAAAAAAAAAGAGAAGAGCACATACAATTAACCCATACCCTTTCTATGGCCTTCCTATGTTAGCAGAGCTCTTCAGTGTCAATCAGGGCTGATATGCATGATCCATTCTGGGTTTTTACTCACACATCCATGATTAACCTATCTGTAAATTAAAATATTGCCTCTCTGTAAAATGTATTGTCCCTGCTCTTTGCTCATTCATATTTTATTGCAGTTTTAAGGTCGAAGTTCCTATCACTTATCGAAAAAGTAACATTGGTGATCTGTGTGAGGTGCTGCAGCTGCTGGTTGCTGCTCTCCCAGATCCTTCCCTTTCAGACCTCCGTGTTCTCTGTGGTAGCTGTGGGACATTTCTGGTGTTCATTCTTTGAAACAGAAATATCTGGTATAGCATTTCCTGAATGTGTTTGCTGCTGCTCAGAATGGCCTCAGATTTAAGTCTAGCATCTTTTTCAGTTCCTGTGGAGGTCCAGGGCATCAGAAGTAATGTTTCATGCAATGCTTTCCAAAGTGGGGAAACTAGTGCTAGATACTTAACATGTTTGAGAGAGTATTTTCTACCTCAGTCCTGGAAATGTAAACAAAAAACCTTCCCATTTATATTCCTGAACATGTTTGTCTCTTTCCCACAAGTGCACAGGGCTAACGCTGCACTATGAGCTGCAGTGGGGCATTTTGAAGAGCACTGCAAGACATCTAGGGATACTTTTCTTCGTGTCTTTTCCCTTCCTTGCTGATCTTTAAGTCTCTGTTCTTCATCTTAGATGAACAAGTGTAGCCAAAAATGTACCTGCGTCTGTGAAATTCTGTGGTTGGTTTGCTTCTTGCTTGTCTGTCAGAGATTAATTTTGCATTGAATCATGAAAAATGCTGCTCTGCCACAACTTGTGGCTGGTACTAGGTTGCCAGCAAACTGCATCTGCGTTTGCATGATCAGGAGAGGGGCTACTTTAAAACTTCAATTATAGCCTAAAATACATATGGCACCTTTTTTTCACATTTAACTTCCTTGCTGGAAATAGCAGGGTTGTGTCATGTTTGTCACCTTTTCTAGCTGTAGGCAGTTTTAAGCACGACATAGTTATGTAGCAAACTGGAAAAACATAAACCCATCATCCTGAAGTGAAGGCATGTAGGAGTGGCACTAGAGCCGCATCAAACACCATGTACGTGGAAATTAAAGGAGCTGATTTTTTGAACGGACAACCAGAGTGTTTATGTGTTTAGTTTATATAGTAGCTCCTTCAGTTCCCATCTGTTCCATGCCCATTGGCAAGCGGGTTTGTCATTTTTTAACAAGCGAAGACATTGTCAAGTTCAAAGACTAAGACTTGGATTTTATTTTAATTGCTGCTTTCTTCATCTCTGTTATAAGATGATCCTTAGGGAGAAGAGGTTGATCCCAGGAAGGAAGGAAGCTTTGTCTTCCAGGCTGCCAATAATCTGTCACTATAATACAAGGTTGAGAGGTCAAAATTGCAAGTTCAAGCGCTTATGACCCCAATGTATTTCACTTTCTCGTATGCAAGTGAGGCAGCTGCATGGCGTCATGCTGTAAGGGAACATGATCTGAGAACCCTGTGTTTGTGTTTCTGCATCCATGGTTAGAGTTCACATTCAAATGGATGTTAGCAATTAGCTGGCAAGAAGGAGGGATCAGTTGGTTCCTGCGTTGCTTTAATCTCTTGTCCTTTTCTGCAGCACTGGGATATTCTCTACTTTTGTGGCTCTGCTGAAGCACAGTCCTGTGGTGGGCACACCACAGGGCTGATCTCAAGAGCAGGAGTCTGTCATGCCTGGCTTGCAGTGGCAACACCAACACATGTAATGGAGCTGTTCTGAACCTGTACCAGTTCAACCTAGGTAGGAGGCAGCACAACAGAATAGCAAGTTATTGCTGAAAACAGTTGCTACCAAAGCTGTTAATTCTGGCAGCTTTATTCAAACTCAACTGTAAGCCTGTGCTTGACCCCAGTTACCACTTCATTTCTGAGTTGCTTTGTAAATGGAATTCTGTGCAGATACAGGCTTCATGGGAGCTCCAAGGTATGGCTGGAGAGAACACTCACACTTTCATTACTACTGAAGTTAAGGATACATATGTCCCTGTCTGCAGTACTGCTGAGTCAAGCAGAGATTGTCCACAGCTTCCCACTTGTGTTCTTCACTGCCTATCTCCTACTGCCTTATACCAACACCATAAGCTTGTGCTAGGTAAGTTGATCACCTGGCCTCCTTCCTAGCATAGGCGGATGTCCTGTTTGTAGGTTGATCTGCCACAATGAGCAGTGTGGATTCATGGCATCTGTGTCAGGATAAGCTGTGCCCCAGCATTGTTCTTGGACAGTGCTGCTAACAATGGCATCTGTGGGTTATCTTCTTTGCTGGGAGTCTAGGTTGCAATAAAATGGTCAAATCAATAAAATTAACCTCCTTTTTAGCAACTGCCCACAACCATCCAGGAAGCTGTTGGAGGAGCTGGGATTTGACCCTCTGTCACCAGGACCATCTCTTACCTCCCAACTGTACATCCCTGTTCTGCTGACATTGCCCAAAGACACAGTCATTCGGTAGTAAACCTGGAGCTTAGTAGGTTGAACCAGACCCCAGGTGAATTGCCTTATACTGTGGCGTGTGATTAAACTAGAGGCAGAAATCATTAATAGCATCTGGTACTTTCCACCTCTTTGTTTGGGTCTGGAAGATTTTTATGTCCTGATCAGAAAGTCAATGTGTTCCTTGAAAACTTCTATTGAGTTACTTTTACTGCAACTGTTTATCCCTCTTTCTTTTAACATGGGGGAGTGTAGGTATCAGGGAGCAGCAGGAGTGGATCTCCCCACCAAGAGGGGATAAGATGGGAGTAGAGGGTGAGCCCAGGGTGAGGAGTGCCCTCAATGATTGGGTACAGCCCCACGGCACCCAAGCAGGGTCATAACAGGCTCTCACCATGGTCCCAAGTAGGGTCAGTTAACAAGTTGAGAATATGTCCACCCAGAAGACAGGGCTTAACCATTAACAAGGTATGAAGTCCATCCAGGAGGACTTGACAGTAGGTTTGGACATCAAGATAAAAGGCTGGGCATAGGGCCACCCATGACATAGTTTAGGTCAGGACTGGGTCCCCAGGCCTGAGCTTAAGTTAGACCTGCAGGCTTGTGGTCCAGGGGTATGGATGGGTTTCCTAGGGAGGTTGGTCATGGCAAATAAGTCCCATTGGTGCCCTCAGGGCCCTGGCAGTAGGGTTGCTAGCTCATTTGATATGCTGATTTACCAGGTTCTGAAAAAAACTCTTCTGACAGGTATCACAGATGGCCTTGCGCTGCAGAGGAGCCTGGAGACAAGTGGTAGGCAGTGAGAAGAATTTGCTGTGCCAGTTGTTGCACCACTATGATCATAAGGGTTTTGTTTTGTGCAGAAGTAATGCATTTTGGTTAATAGTTGCTTTTAGACTTCCCCAGTTTTGGATGGCAATTGTGAAGATGCTTTTAGGGGAGAAAAAAAAACACATCTCAAACCCACATTGAAACATGTAGCAGTTATAGCCAGGATTACCCCATGCCTGCTGAGCAGCTACTTTTTCAGACCTGGTGAAGTTAGTTATCCTTCACATGACCAGAACAACATTCAGTGTAGTCCTGGGATTTGCAACATTGTTACAATATTTAAACCCACAGTTTGTATTTAAATGGATGGGTGTAAGAGGATAAAAGGTTTGGTGGGATATGGACATGTAGGTTATCTGATCTTGTTCTGTTGAGGGGGAAGAGTCTCTACTAAGGGGAATCTATTTCGTCATGAATATTTATTGAAAGGAAAGCTACTTTCTTTCTGCTAAATAGATACAAGTTTGCAGAGGGGAAGGACTGACTTTCCAAGTGTGTGGTCCCTGGACGTGCAATACATTGAAGTTCATGGCTTTTGTTGCTGCTGCTTCGTCTGCCATCAACCTTCTGCCCTCTTTGTCTAGTTGGCTGGCTCTGGTGGTGCTGGCATGCAAACACCACCAGTGTGCTGCTCCACGCTGGGCCATTCTTCATAGTTGATGTTGGTACACCTCTCGAGCTGGAACTGGTGATAAAGCAGGCAAAACTGATCAAAGCATATGCCTAATTGGATTTTTAGATCATGCTTTAAAAATGCTGGATTTTCAAATACTCCCATTAGTGGGCATTAGTACTGAGGAGAAATGTGTCACTGCGTAGTTTTTTGAGTCAGAATTTGAGTATAATTAAAAAGAGATTACTGAACTCAATGATATTAAAATAAATGCTTTCATTAAATAAAGAACACCACTAGAACCTGTGGATGCACGTAGGAAGTGTGCTGACCCATTGCCTGTAGCTTGACATGAAGTCAAGAGAAACATTTTTTTCAAGTATGGACAAAGGGTGCTCTCTGGGTCTTCCTTACTGTTGGCTGTGCAGAGGTCTGTCTGGAGGGAGAGGAGTGCCATTCCAAAGGAGTGAGCAGAAGAAATGTGTGTGGGTTCAGCCAGGAAATGTCAACAGATTCCATGGTCTGCATTGGAATACTAAATGGAGAAGTAAAATTATAATTATTAATTTACTTTTTTTATCCTTTTGCTGTGTGTCCTAGTTAATTTGCAAATGAATATTCTTTTACAGTGTTTCCTGTCAATCAGGTACTTTTCGCTCTGCCAGTTGCCACCTTAGGGTTGGGTTATCAGTGCTAACAAATACTTCAAATTAAATCGGGAGGTACCAGGCACAACTGAGAGCATTATCTGTGGTTGTAAGGACAAGTTCCCCTAATTCTCAATTGTGTGTCACTCAATTCTGTTATAACAGGAATTTATTAACCTTGCCTCATGAGCAGTTTAGTATGCCACTTTCTACTGCTAAAGATCACATTTTTATGATGCATTATTGATTAATATTGTTAGTGTTTGTGTTTTACCACCAGTTATTCTTGGCTGTAATTTAAGTCTTGTGCTTCATTGCTTTCCCCTTTTATTTTTACCGAAATAAAATATTCAGGGGCTATGTCTTAAGGAAGACGCTTCCACCTGTGCACAGGACTGAGAAGTATAAGTAACTACTTGTATTCCACCATCAATTTTCAGCTGCTCTTGGACAAGCACTGTAAATTGCACTACACCTGCAAAAAGTGCTTTTTCCCTTTCTGGGCTGTGATGGTGCACCAATTTGTAGCAATTCCACTGAGTAGTTCAGAAAACTGTCTCAGGTGAACAATACTGTTAAATAAGAGTCAGATTTGCATCTGAAGAAAGGATGGCTGGAAAGACTTGGAAGCCATAAGAGAATTTTTTAGGACTTTTTCTAGCAAGACTGACTGAAAACTGAAATTTGTTTAATATTTTTATTTTGTTCCTTACAGTATTGCAATAGCATAGACGGTCATGCTGCTAGGTTTTGCCATTGACTACTAAAACGTGAGAAGTAAGCTGAAGGCTACCAGTGTTGCTAGTTCTCTTGTCTTGAAAGGAGGCAGGAAGAGAAAACAGATACATCACTGACATGAAAAACAAATGCTGCTTATTTTATCTTCATATGGTACCAAAAAAATTATCGTGATTTATGTTAGTCTGAAAGGGACAGATTTTATGGCATCAAAGACCTCAGTCTGCAGCTTGGAGTTCTAGTGAAGCCAAACCTTAAATGGAGTTTAAGTGGAAAGTTTGTCAAGTGATCTAGCTGTAAAAAGTTAGATCTCAGGAAAGAGAATTTAAATTTATGTCAATTTATACAGCGTTAATCTCAGCAGAGCAGATCTTAATGCAAGGCTGACGATTTGGGTCATGTTTGAAATTGATTCAGAGATTGGTCCTTGATGATTTTAGATCTGGTTCCAAAGCTAAGTTGGGATTGAGGATCAAAACCTAAACATCACTGCATTTCAAGCTTTAGGGTCAGACTGAAGGGTCTTGTTTTAAAGTGGGTTTTTGTTGCATACTGTAACTTCAAGTGCAAAATACACCATTGTACTGAAAATCTCCAGTCTTTGAGGCTTAAAAGACTCATTGAAGATGAAGGTGAAGCTGTTTGTGTACTTGTAAGCATTATGAGAAGAGACCTCAGGAAGAATAAAAAAGTGCAAGTGGCACAGAGAACTCTGGCAAAAGAGAAACATTGCTGTGGAGTGAGGAGATGAATGTTTGAAGGCGACGGCTTTGCCTCTGTTTGAAGTTGTAGCATTTGTGAGTGAGGACGTGCTGCCTTCTCTCGGGGACAGGATTTGTTAGCCTCAAGAGGATGGCAGCTTTGCTAGGATATAGTCCTTTTTAGCTGCTACTGCAGCAATGCATAGAGCTAATGTGCTTATGGCTGATACAGTGAGGAAAAGCCAATGCAGAGAACGGTTTTAGAAACACGCTCACAGACACAGCTGTTACTGTAAGTTAGACCTTTAAATCACCATTACAGACACAGCTTTCAAAAGTGATTGGCAGAGCTGAAGGGGAGATGGGAGTCTTCTGTTCTTCTTGGACATGGGGAAAAAGCCCTCATCGTGGGTCATCATCTTGCCTTTCCTCACCTGTGTGGTGTGCTACAGGTTCTGCAGTATGGGCATACCAATGTGACACCAGGGAGGTGAGGACAAACAGAATGGGACCAGTGGGAGGTCAGAAGTCCAGGGTGTAGGGAAATGCTCTGGAAAGAATTGAGGGTAAAACATTTAAATGTGCATGCAAAGAGGGAGTCTGCTCATCCGCTTGAACTCCTTCTGCGTTTCTTACGTTAGTTATCTGTATGTCATCCACAGCGTGTCACTTGCATACGGTTGGCTTTGCCCTGGTCCTGTCTGCTCCCTCTCCATTGCTCTGGCACTTGCCTGTTTGATGAGGCAGTTCATCAGAAAACTTTTTTTCTGGGGGTGTGTGTGTGCATGCGTGCACCCCAAGTAGTTGTTAGTGAGTTTAATGCCTTGGACCAGTAAGTCAGTGTGTTGTGGTGAGCTGCTGGGGAGGCGTGGGTGCCAGCAGGCAGTTAGGTCGGAGCCACTGACACCTTGCACAGTTGGAGCTGGGTGGACCTTTCAGTGAGCTGTCAGTGTGGCCCTACTCCGACTCTGTCAGAACCGATGAGTTCCAGCAAGAAGCAGATTTACTCTCTGCTTTTAATAAGTTCCTTCCTTTTATTTTCCCTTTCCAGTAAGTCAGTCTTGAGTAGACTGTAATAGAGCCAGTTAGAGATCAGTACAGTGAAGAGGCACGTCTGTTTAGAAATTGCAAAAAAGGAAACATTTGGCAATAACGGATGTGTCTTTTTTTTGGCAGGATCCAAAGAGCTCAGAAAGTGTTTTTTCTTCATTAGCGATCCAAATTTTATCACTGCTTCTGTGTTTTGGAAGCTCTCTCAGTGAGGATGAGATGATGTAATTGCATAAATGCAAGATTTCCTATATTTTATAAAGGACAGAAGTATTGGATGTGGAGTTGATGCAGAAACTGTGCTGGTTCTAGGTCACCTTTACATCTCCCTTGGGCACAGAACACATTGAAAGTCAAAAGGATCTGTGTCAGTTTGAGCTGCTTTAGGTTCTGCTGACGAGCAGAAGCTTCCAGGGAATGCTTTGTTATGTGGAAACAGATGAAATGAAAATGGTTTTCTTTCATTTTTATTTAATTTTTTATTCCAAGCTCAGTGTAAGCTCTCTGCACCTCCAACATGCCCCTAACAACGTGTCATTTTTGGTGGTTCTAGGAAAACTTGGAGGGTTTTGTTTAAAACTGTCCCTGGTGGCTTTGAACTGGCCCCAGAGTCTTAATTAAACATTTTTGTTCAGGCGTGACTCCACAGTGAGTCAAATCCTTTGCCTTTGGTGTTTTGTTTTATTTAATCACTAGACTGTTTCTGTATCTAAAACACTTCAGCATTTCCACTCAGCTTCCTCTGTTAGTGTTCAAAAAGCTTCGCTTAAAAATTATTTTAACCGATCTTTTTCTGTCTTTATTCAACTTTTTATTCCTAGTGACCTGTTCCTTTCTGAATCTTTTCATTTTCCTATCTCCTGCTGCAAACTAGATTGTTTTCAAAGGTTATATTGCTTTTCTGTTCTTTGTCCTTTTCCCTGAACCCTTATTTGTATTCCCTTTGTTCTCTCTGGCCTTGCTTTACATAGAAGTCAGCTATTGCTCAACCACCCACCAGCGGTTTTATCACAGGAGTAGGTGTGGGTAAAACTTCTTTAAGGAGTGAAAAGTTGCACTATCAAAGGCAGCTTTGGAATCCCTGTAAGCCCTTTCCAAATTCAGTTACTAGTTTTATCTGAATACATAGAAATATCTGAACAACGTACATAGAATGGGTTTTGGAATCCTCTTTCTCCTTTCTCACCAGGTTAGATTTGCAAGTGTGCTTTCTGACAAACCGCAAACTAATTTGCTTGCTTAAGGAAACTGAGACTGAGAATCCTGTCTGGTTTTACCCAGTTGAGACAAGGAAGCAGTGTTCATCAGGTAGCTCCCAGTGACGTACAGGAATTAAGCTTGTGACTCCCCATTTTTCAGAAGGGAGCCCATGGCACTCAGCTGTTCAGTTGCTTGGGATTGGTGTCTCCATCTCGCAAAGGTGTCCTACTTGGCCAAGAGGGTCAGCCAAAGTGACTTTATATCCTGGTGCCTTCATCTCTACTTCGTGAAAAATTCAGCAAAATGAGAGAGGAAAAAACTTATGAGGTTTTTGGGGGAAATTCTGATAAACTCTTTGTTTAAGAACAAATCAAAAGAAAATCTTTGCGACTGAATAACAACAATCCTTTTTTATAGTATGGCTTTACGCGATCATTATCAGCTGGCTGACCTACAGCATCTGAAATTGCCAGTTCTTCATGGGAAAGTTCAAATGCTTGGCAGCTCCGTTCGGGGCTGGGCCTTTTGCTTTCCTGTTTAGTGTCATTAGCCTGGCTTGATTACACTTCTCAGACTCTATGACTGATATATTGAGATTGGAATGTAGCCCGTCATCTGAGAAATCAGAGAATTTCATGCACAAAATATTTGCTGAATGCTAATGAGTTCTTAGACCTTGAATCAAATGGTAGTTACATATATTATTTACTTAGTACAGAATCTACCCTTCCAGACCCAGTCCTCCTCCCCAGGCACCCTTGTTTACCCATCTAACTACATGGATCCTAAAGATCACCCGCTGAGTCATTCTGGTCCATGCTGAGCGCTTCTCGATCCACCCACTTATCTGCATCCTTTGCTGCTTATATGTTGTACTGCTGGATACAGCTGTGCTTATATTAGGATCTCCATGCAGTGGGAATCCTGTGAGCAGAGTGAGACCTAATTTGAACCCGATCTCTGAAGAAAGCACACAAGCTTGAATTCAGGACTCCTCTGTAAGCCAAACCAGTCAAGTGCGAGGTGCCTCCTTGCATGTTTTGTTGCAGACAGGAAAGAGGTTGGGTTTGAATCATTAGAGTAGCGTTTGTTTTGGTGTCTGGACAGCATCAGCACTGTCTGATGGTAAGGAGGCTGTAAAATTAGTGGTTTGAACTGCTGAATACTCCCAGGATTACGGAGTGAGGGCCTCATGCTGGAAACATTTGCCTGTATCAGTATATTTTGCACTCATGTGCAGTGCTATGATGTATTTTTG
This sequence comes from Xenus cinereus, assembly GCA_025774025.1. NCBI lineage: Eukaryota > Metazoa > Chordata > Aves > Charadriiformes > Scolopacidae > Xenus > Xenus cinereus. Next base: position 59,490,612 of record JAOXJK010000001.1, on the reverse strand, counting down.
ATTTATTTTGTTAGTAGGAAACCTGAAACCTCTACTAATTTGGTGTAAAAAAGATGACACTGGATGATGTTGAGATGATGAACAAGAATGTAATCCATGTAAATTTTATTGGTGAATTGTGTCGCAGCTGCTGTTTCTCGTATAAGTATGTGAACAACACTAACATAAATTCAGCATGTGCTTTATGTTGGCTGAGGGGACGCAGGGCATTAATGCTAATTTGTGACAATGAGTATGAAGTATTGGTTGGCAAATGAGGGTGTTCCCTTTATAAACATGTTGTTTCAACATGCCATGCTTTTCCTGCTGCATCTAGTGCTTATGATGAAGTTTAGGAGGTTATTTGAATATAGGTTAGTGCTAATGTAATGAGCTGCAAGCTTGCCTCACGTCGTCCTTGTTGTATTTATGTATTTCCTCTTGTGTTCTTTCCCCACCCCTCTCCCTGGGTATATGATCATAGCGACCAGTTGTAAGCCCTCCTTTTTATCCCTTAAGTTTCTATTGTGCGATTTTTTTTTTTTTGATGTAATTTGGAAATATCAGAATTCAGCTGATGAACATATCAGCACCATGCGGGATCTAGAGCAGTGTCTGGTAATAACTTTTCATGCACAATGGTTCCCAGCTTGGCATTCATAGTTCCCCAGAGCTCTAGGCAACTTCAAAAGAGCCTAAAAAGCGATTTAAAGTAAGGAAGTTTGTATGTGCTTTTGGACCAAATCTGAAACTTCTTAAGGCACTGCATGCTTACTGGAAAACTTCAAGGATTGCACATGGAAAAACCTGAAATTCACTTGTGTTGGCACACTATGTCCTTTCTTCCACTCTGTAGGAGCAACGTGGTCCTGAAGCAAGGAACTTAATTTTTCACAAATATTTTTTCCTTTACAAATTTCTAATAGTGTTATGGATGCAAGTGGGGATGGTGAATGGGAGAAGGGAATTTTGAAGGCAGGGTCTTTCTGTAAAGCTTTTTGCTCCTAAGAATCGTGGTTGTGTTTTGCGCCTTAGGTTTAATAGGTCTTTGGTCATGCTCACTTTGTGGCAGGTGTCATATGGTCTTTCTTGCTCAGAAGCAAGTGTCACCCTTATCCCAGACAGAGGGCCAAAGTGGTTGACTCTGCCTGAGCAGAACTGGTGATTCCAGGTGGATACCATCATCCTAGAAAATACTTTTTTAAGGAAAAGCATAAAAAGTCAGATCTTAGAGCAGAAAGATAAAAAGTTGTGCAGGTGATTAAGAAAAAACAAGTAAATTTAATTATTGGAGAAGTTAAATGTTGATGACCTGATAAAGTGATATAAATTAAAAAAAATTATTTAAAGTATTTCATATTATATATTTGGAGAAATGAGGTGGTTACCATGCAGAGGGAGTACCTTTAAGCTTTCCACAGAAAAAAACCAAACAACCCAAAACCAGTTGTAGAGATATAGAAGAGATGAAGAGCTTATGGCGTTGAGCTACATTTCAAATAGGATTATGTCCTAGGGCAGATGACCAGATGAGTATGACTTTGTACGGACTGTTATAATTTCCAAGCCTAGCCTGTTTTGCTCCTGTTGCCTGTTACTAGGCACTGAATCTCAGCCATGACCCTCAGAGTGAGGTGTGGAACGTGGTGGGTGCAGTTTGGGCTGGGTTGGCCAATAACAAGATGACAGATGCTCTCCCCCACCTTTTGCTCCAGGGAGAGGAAGAAGAGAGATAAAGAGAGTTACGAGTTTAGAAAAAACGAAACTACTTTAATAATAAAATAAAAAGGAAATAAATAGATACACTTTTGTATATATTTTTATATATATATTGTATCAAGCTCCCAGAGAGGTGTCACTGGCAGACACTTGTCACATTTGTTAATCCTTTCATAGACAGGGGTTGCAGCGAGTGAAAATGTTGAAGATAAAAATTAAATGAAAATTGAAATCCTGGAAGGTACTGGGGAAACCAACAGTAAACGGCTAATAGATGTTTTGTTAGGGTGGCAATTTAATGCTGAAATAAAGAGTAGATTTCAAATGCTACAAAGCAGAAAAGGCTGCTGGCATACTTCTTTTTTAAGGCAGTATTGTAGGAATGATAGGTACAGTAAATAGTTTTCAGATGTGCAGATCTTAGTACAGATAAGCAATGACTGTGTGGATATGGGGTGAAAGAAGGCAAATGAGCCAAACTAAACAGGGCCTCCTTTAAAAGTCCCCAGACAAAGTGGCAATAGAAAATCAGAATAAAGAACAAAGCAGCAGTAAACTGTGTGGGAGGAGATGAGAAGGAAAATGATAGTAATATCCCCAAAGTCATTGCTGAAAGAGGTGCTGAAGCATTTTACAGATTGGTAAATTTATGCTGGCCAGAGCACTTGCTGGGAGTAAATGAAGAAAGACTTCACGGCAAGGAGCAGAGACAGCCTGACAGATTTACTTGCCTTAGTTCTGCTTAGACCAGCACTGGCAGATGTTGGATCCAGATGTGGAGCCTTTAATATCTCTTATCACAGGGAAAAGCCACATGGTGAAAGCTGATTCACCAAGGAACCTTTGGATACTTGTGGTGATAGGCATAAATGACCAAGATAGAGCTGTGTAGGTGCAAGAGCAAGATGAATTCAAAGGTGTGTACCCTGAGAGCACTGAATGGTTAAAACAACCCCCTCAAAATCAACCCAACTTGTGGTAGGCTTTGCAGTCATAATAAAGCATGTGACAGATTTCATCGGGATTCACTGCAGAACACCTGAAGGGCAATGAAACACCAATAATAATTAATGTCTTCAAGGCTGAGTGTCAATGTGAAGCATACACCATTCAAATGAATGAAAGCTTGAGGGAATGGCTAACAGAGACCTGTTTGTCAAACAAAGGTTCATTTTTTCAGATCTGCTGTGCTTGTAAATAGATAATAGATGTATCAGGGTATTGATTCACCTACACTAGTACATTAAAGAGATTTAAATTCTAATATTTAAAAAAAAAGTAATTCTTTGAGCAATATTTGATAGTAGTATGTTAAAGAGTCTTAAGTTCTGATTTCTTAAAAATAATTCATTGGCCAGTATTTGAATGAAGACCGAAATGTACTGGAGCATAACAAAAAAGGCTGCATCTCCCCCATTCACCCCTCCCAAGCTAATAATGACTGCCCAGCAGTTGCCAACTCATCCATTGCTGTTGGATGGTAGAAAACAAAGGAATTTGAGTCACAGGGTCACATACCTGCAAGTTGCTGAGTGTATTCAGTGGGGTGAGAGGTCACCTGGTTCCCAGTTTGCACCTTGTGGCAGAGAACTGTTTGCAGAAACCAAGTACTAAGCCAGGATCAAACAAAGAGGGCTCTTTACTTTGTTCAAAACTTGCATGTGGTGTTTGGATTGAGAGTGTGCCTCATGTGGGAGTGGAGTCCCAAAATACCAGACCTTACATACCTATATCATAAAATTTTGGGTTTTACTTAGTGGAGGGAGGGAGGGTGGTTTCCAGAGCTTGGCATCTACCTGCAAGATGAACCTTCTTCACCATCATTCTCGGGTCAAAAGCAGCTGCGGTAGGACTGCTTTGTGGGTCCCCAAGCTTAGAAGACTGATAACAGCTGATTCCATTTGTGCCCTTAGAAAAGCACAGAGTTCCTTGGTATGAAGTGTCCTGGTCTTTCCTTCAGTGTTAGCTGTAAGTGCTTCACTCTGGTGAGAGGAGACTGCTGCCATCTGCGCAAAGGAGACAAAGGAGATTGATTAGAGTTAAAAGGACAGGCAAATACATGTATATTGGGTATAAATAAATTTAGACCCACCACAAGAGGTTTTGCAAAGAAAGAATTAAAAAAAATAATTTAAAGTTTGGATCTTTTATTACATGTTTTATAAAATAAGCAATATGGCTATCTGCAGTAGCAAGAAACAATGATCTGTCCTGAGTGCAACTACCTAGAGTAACTAACCTGTGAGTCATGCCTTCAAAAAAAACCAAAAACCAATCACCCGAGCCCTTTGGAATTCATGATCGCATTATTCCATGTGACCAATATATGGGTTATACCTTGGAAGAAAACACTGAACTTTGGATCTCTGTTGTTTTGTTTTACAGTCTGTGTGCCTGAAGAGAAAACACAACTGGATAGTTCAGTTTCGTACCCTAAAGGCTGATGGAAACCATGTCTTAGATCTGTATGCCACAAAATATGTAACACATAAATAAGTGGTAGTTGTTCCTTTTCTTCGGTTTCTGACAGTGTTGTAATTTTTTTTTGAGAACTTTACACATTTTGCTCATTCCAAAAGTCTAAAATACCACAAGACGATGGTCCAAGTCCATGTTGCTAATGGCTGTCTTTGCAAATCATGCATTCTTTTGGGGATCCTCCATATGCAAGGCAGGAGGTGGGCATAGACTAAAGCACATCCTGAAAATGTGCAAAAATCTCAAAGATTTTGTTAGGTTTCTGACAGCAGGTTTTCACTTGAAATCTCTCCTGTGGTAACGAACCACTGCCTAATAAAGTTAGCTAAATGAGCACTTGGCTGCATCTGTGGCTAAAACCAGTTTAAGTTACTGGCTATGGTCAAGCATTCAGATGCTGTACTGTCTTTTCTTGCAGTCTGTTCCAATTAAAGTCGGTCAGAAGTCTCTCCTTCCAGCAGCCTGATCCAAGGGCCACTGCTGTAATAACAGCACATTGTTCGTCCCACTAGGATGTGCCCATGAGACATTAGCTGCTTTATAAAAGCATTATATGCTTAAAATCGGTTGTTAAATTGAACATAATTAAAACAAGCCATAACATTAACCACTTTTCTTTAGAAGTAGGGAAAGTTAGAAAGTCAGTTTAACTCAGTATTTTTGTTCAACTTTATTAAGGTGACCTAATCTAAAAGAAGGTGTTACTCTCTGATAGGTCTGTGAAAAGGGTTTGGAGCAGGAACCGCAACCTCTTCATGCCTGGAGGCCACTTAGGGCAGTGCTTCTCTGCCCCATGACTGGGGCTTCTGCAAGCAGATAATCATCTTGCAAGCACGTGTCTCTGTGTTATCTTGACCTTGTGGCTCTCTCTGATCGTGGACTGTATAGTGGGACAAAAACTTGTTCTTTAAAGTTGGTGGCAGTTCTCAGTATCTGTATGTAGCTGTAACAGAACACTGCATATTCTCACTGTTGTGCTGAAGTAAGACCCGCTTTGCATGATAGAACTTGCAAAAGGTCATATGTGTGAAGTACCATGGCAAATAGCAGATAAAGCTTGTTGTGTGGACTGTTTTTTTTTTCCTAGTTGCTGTTAATCTTTCATTTTCTGCTAGTAATATATGCCAAGTGTGTTTTAAGCATGGTACTAGAAATTACCCATCCTTGGGTTTTAAGGAAAGCATCGCTGGTTACTTTTGGTCATGGGAGCACATAGCTTTGAAGCACTTGAACAAAGCTAAATTAATTTGAAAAACTTTACGCAGAGAGTTGCTCTGTATAAGACAGAGGCAATACAATTATTTTTCTGTGTTGTCTTTTATCAGGCTTTGTTAGGATGCAGTGATATGTGCTACTTATTTCTCGTTAGAAACAAGCAAGAAGTCTTTTCATAACTCGGTAACTCCACTCTGAGTATTTTGGTCCTTCCGATGGAAATTTAGATTTCTTCCATCAAGATTTCAAATTCACTATTGCTTTTCTTGATCCTGGCATGGTTTCACTTGTGGGCTGCTGGAGGTGAGAGCCGTTCCCAGTCCCCAGGCTGCAGTGGGAGGTGATGGCTCCGACAGCCCCGCAGCACGGCGCGGGATGAGGAGGAGACTCGGGGTTCAGGCTGCAGAGGGGTTTTGTCATTTGTCATCACAGGGCTAGAGCATCTGAAGCAGACTGACTCATCCTCTTCCTAGTGACTCACTATATGTTTTCTTTTTCCTGGGTGGAAAAATAACTCCTGTATTTCTAACGGGAATGCAAAGTGAGAGCCAGACCAGAGATACCAGTTTATATCAGTAAAAGGCAAATACATATTTAGAAGTATTTTTATTACAGGAGTCCTGGTATCCTAGGAAATGTATGCTCATGTGGTTTGAGGCAAGAACTGAGTCAAAATGTGTATTGTTTCAGCTGTCAGGACTGGGGAAGGATGCCCTGGCACAGAAACGAAGTAACTTGCTCGCGGTCGCGTCGGGGTTCAGTGTGGAGTCAGGCAGCAAATACGTCTCCCCTGATTCATCTCTGGTCCAGTACCCCTTCAGCCACAACACCTCAGGGTATTTCAACCCAGTTTCTTTTTTCTTATTTGGTATGCCAGCATGAGTGGATTTATTTTTCTACGTTACCTGTGTTTGATAGTTTTGCTTCTTTTTAATCTCTGATGGTCCGAAGAGCTGCCTCCTGTGCCCGTACTCACTCATTTTAGTTAAGGGACATGAATTTTCTCGTAGGAGCTCTTATGCTAGTCCCTCACTTTGTTTAACTAGAAGGTCTGCTTCCACTTGTTTTGCAGTGTGACATTGCAGTCGCAACCTTGCCCCCTTCCATGCTCAAATGTTATCTTGCATGTAAGGTGTGTAGAGGACCATTCCACCACTGTCTTACTGCACATTTACACAGGGGTCTCTAGTATAGGGTCAATGAAGTTGAATTTTGTGTCAAACTAAATGATGCTCTCCTGTATCTTCATAGAAGTCTTCTCTCCTGATCTTAAATTTGCTTTCCATGTATGTTTTTGTCTATTATATGAAACTTTTTCCAAACCACACCACAGCTGTCTCTATTTGGAAGAGCTGCTGCAGTGCTTTTACGTTACCCTCTAAGGTAAGCTCCCTGGTAAGGCTGCATGTGCATATGTGGCCACCCTCTCTCTGGGGAAGGCTGTGCATCGCAGGAGCCCCTGGCAGATGCTGGATCCACAGCCTGGCTGGGGAGCAGAGATGGAAGGGTGGGGGCAGGCAGCTGAGATGAGCCACTGCAATTACATGGCCCAGTTTAAGAAGTTTAGCTTTTGAGCAAAAAGAGATGAATAATTTTGTGGAAGGAAGATGCTAAGAGTTCAGTTCCTTCGCAACAATTCTGTTTCTTTCAGATAGCTCTAAAATAAAATCCTCTGCTGTTCCTTCTTGCTAAGACTCTGAAATCAGATCTGCATACATTATCTCCCCCTGCTTACAGCTTATTAAATTCTTTTTTACTTAGTACTTACATTGACGCAACAGTGAATGATAGAAACTTACTCTACTGGAAGTCTCAGCGTGTGAGTGCTTAAATGTGAGAAAGTCACATTGACTGGCACCTGGCATGTTGATAGCAGTTTGGTAGGTCTGTGCTCCAGGCTCTGTGTGCGTCACTGGGGGCTGCGGGGTGTGTGTGTGATGATGGATTTAAACATAATTTCTGAGGCTTCTGCTTGCTTTCTGTTGCTGTAATTCATGCTTTTGCTAGCTACCTTGGAACGGCATTGCTAACCTTCATTTTAAACTACTTGAGACTATTTCATAGTAGCATGCCACGGGTTACTGCAGTGAAGGCTACAGGGCAGGTCTGGCTAAGGCTCAGGGAGGACACAGCCACATCTGGTTTCACGTCTTTACACTTGGACACTTGTAGCTCAGGGAAGGAGTCATGATCTGGGCAGCTCTTCACTATTAAGAGCATTTTATCCTGAATCTCGTTTTCCATGGCCATAAATCTTTAGGGTAGTTTTGCATCTGAGCATGAGCAGTGTGAGGGAAAACCTGGCTTGCATCTGTCTGGAGAGCCTTATAGTGAGGCAGAACAACATACCCTAAACATTTTACTGAAGAACAGAGAGTGTTTTAAACAGGAATGAATAATACAGATGCTGTCCATGTTCTCTTTGGCTAGTCAAGATAGCAGATTCAGACTTTTCTGTTTCATCAAAAGGACTGTGGTGAAGCATTGAAAGAAGGCTGGATTCTGGTTGTGAAGGATGATGTGCTCTGATCAGGAACAGAAACAAAATTCTGTCTGAACCATAACAGTATTTTGCAAATATGACACTTTACTGGGCCTGACACTGCCTTGCTGGGCTCCAATATTTAGACTGAAGCGCCTGAAACTGTTCTACACCTCCTTTGTAACTTGAATAGCACTTCTCCCCCACAAATACATGACCTTCAAAAGTCAAGGTGTCTGTGGAATAAAGATAGATGGCTTACAGTTGCAATAGTTTTTTTGTTTGCTCTGCCTAAATTGAATTGTCTTGCAATCAATAGCTGATTTATTTGAGGTTCACAATGTGTTGTTGACTTATTGATACTTTTCTAAGTGCATAGTTTATTAAACATTACAGCAGTCCTCACAAGATTTCCTGGTTTAAGTTTTGAATTTTCTTGCATTAAACCTTCTTTTCTTTTTCAAAACTTTTTAGAAAGTCATTAGCAGCCCACAAAATTTATATAAAGAAGTTTTTGTTGACTCTGAATTTGTTAAACCTACGTTAGTGTGAGATGTTACTTGTTTCTGAGACAGTTCTTGTAAATTTAGTTTAAAATGTCATTCAGAAACATGAGACAAACTGTCTTCAACTTGCAAAAGGATGATTCAAGATACTCTTCTAATGAATGATTGACAGGGATTGCTTAGAGTTCATCTAAGGAACTTTTTCCAAGTAGCAAGTATGGAAATGTGACATATGAAGGAAACGTTTTTTTAAGAAGGGTTTGGGCATTTGTTCTTTATTTCAGGATTTCAGCAGCAGTAGGATTTGAGGTTCTCTAAGTATCTCTTCCTTCACTTTTCCAAATGCTCAGATTTAATGTAGGTGGCTAAAAAGGGACCAGATTATTGAAAAACTCCGCTATACAATTTATTGAGTTTTTTTTATAAATGTGATAAAAGAAACTACCTCAAGCCCTGGTTCATGACACTTTTTTCTTGTAAATGGCCCCAGGGAATTTCAGAACATGTTAACATGTTCTGATCTTGATAAGTAGCATTTACTGTCTTGTTGCAATGATCCAGGGGAGTTGCAGAGCAGCAAAACACCCTGCTCCTTTCAGATGGCATTGGCAGTAAAAAAGTTGAGTATAATCCCTAGACATCCTGGCTCATGGGTGCATATTGTAACTCTTGAGGAAAAACATTCATTCAGCATGTACAGAAATTGAAAGTTTCTATAATCTTTTTTTTCCTAATCACTGCCTCTGTCCTGCAGACCCTCAGGGTGACAACGTGTTAGCTTCGGTTTGGGCAACCCTTTCCAATAAGCCCTGTGGTGCAGAGACTACATGAGGATGTAGGGTAGTCAGCAGAAATAAAAGAGCTTTTTTATTATTGTTTTTGAGCCTCTTAAAGAATCACAGCAGAAGATAAAATTCTTGTTAATAATAAATCCAGCATTTGCCTATTATCTGGGTTTTTTTTGCATGTACCTTTTGGGTTTTGTTCTTCAGTTATTGCTTAGCCCAGAGGGAGGCCAAAGTGTGTGTCTGGCGTGTTGTGTCCCTTATTCTGCCTCCAGTGCAAACAGTCCTGCGATGACAACTGACAGAGAGGCCTCGAGATGCTGGTCGGGAATTTCATTTTCATTTGACAGTTTCTGCTTATGGTGGAGATGGAGGAAGGGGAAAAATAAAAGCAAGCTGTGTCGTATCATTTCTTTCTCCTATTTTTCCTAAACTCCTTGGCTTTTTCCTCTTTCTGACCGTCTTCCCCTGCTCCCTCTCCACACAGAGCCAGACACGGAGGTGGAGATCTTTGCATTGCTGGGTTGCCCCCAGTGCCGTTCGGTGCTCGGGGCGCGCAGCTGCAGGCAGCAGAGGGGCAGCAGCTCCCCGGCAGACACGCTGCTGTGCTTCGGGCTGGCTGAATCTGTCACCTGGTTTCCAAAGGATCATCTTTGCCTCTGTGCTGCTAATGTGATTTTGAGTAGTAGCTACCGCTAAATAAATGTTGTTTGTTTTTTTTTTTTTCTTCTGGTTCCTGAAGAAATTTGATTTTCTGAGGCGTCTGCATACCTGAATCTTTTCCACTGGGCAACTAAGGGTCTAAATACATGTTTGGCTCTGAAGTCTTTAGGCTTTTCTGAAGCTGTATTTTCAAGCTTTCCCTCCAGATTCCCATTAGTGTCCTCTTCATCATACAAGAGCTAAGGTTTTTGTGGTGTTGAGCAACTCAGTGAGCTGGTGCTGGACAAAATACAATAAACAATACACAGCTCATGCTGTGCATTGAGAAGGATGAGGAGAACCGGGGAGAGCAGGGGCTCTTACCAGCCCATACCTCTCAGTGGGTGCCTAGGTGTGCAAGGTGCACCCTGGTGGGCAAGTGGCTGGAGGGAATGTCACATGTGGAGCTTGACCAGCTTGGCTGCACGGTGTCTGCTTGGCGATGTCTTTCTCCTCTCACCCGTCCTGTCCTGAGGCAGATGGGTTCTCGGAACCAGCAACCTGCTTGAGTGCCTCTCTGCTCCCCACCTTCCTCTTCCTTGGGGAGCGAGGCTGTCATTTGGTGTTAGTGGGGATCAAGCTAAACAGACGTGGGCTGTCAGGGAAGAAGATGGCTTTGGCCAGGCAGCAGCAGGGGAGTCCCGGGGCTTTGTTTATGGTTGCCTCATCGCTCCTATTTCTCCCAGACCCTCTTCTGATCCCCTGGGCAGCTCTGCTGGGTGAAATATTTGTGACTTTCCAGAAATGGGGCTAGAAGTTTTGCAAGGGCTGCCTGTGAGTTGGCATGAGGCGTGCAGCGCATCCTCATGATACATGGGGCGGAAAGCCTGGGAAGTCACCTTCCAAATCCCTGGCTCCAGGGGCTCCTTGGCAGATGTGGCATGAGGAGAGCCTGGGCCGTGCAGGGGCTCCTGCTGCCACGTGGCTCAGCTGCCTGCGGGAGGAGGGAAACAGGAGGTGGAGGCAGCATCCAGCCATCTGCCACCAAGGCAGAAGCAAGATTTATTTGACACTGGTATGGTCCGAATCCCCGGATGCCTGGAGGAAGAGGGAGGGGAAAGGACTGTAATTAGTTTAACTGGCCACAGGTGTGTAACAAGAGGAAGCTGGAGACAAAACAAATTATAGGGCAGATTCTGGCCCTGGCTGTTGCTTTAAACAAATGGATCCTGTGTGGCCCTTAGGGCTGGATGTGTCTCTGTGTTGGGGCTTGGTATATGGAGACAGATATTTAGTGATTCAGACTGTTGGAGGGATGTTGTGACAAGTAGAGAGATCGACCCCACAAATAAAATACATCTTTCCGGTTAGTGCACTTCCCAGAATCCAGCTGTCTTGCTTGTTCCCTGTGCTGCCTATGGATGCATGCACTGCCTTCGTAGGTCTCCTCTGCAATGACCTGGGGGATGTTTGATGGCCACCACACTGCTTACAAGGTGGAAAACCTTTGCATGACTTTCTTAGGCTCCTTAAGCAGCAGGCATTGCATGGCACAGCTGGCTGGCTCAAAGAGGACCTTTGCTCAGCCTCCACCCCGCTGACGCTTTCAGATCTTTGGAGGGTTTGAACAGAGGCAGTACCAAAGACATCTCTGTTCCTATCCTAAGGGCTTTTATTAAACTGATGAGAAAAACAAAAAAGGTGAGAGAGACAGCATCAACATGCTGGGGAGTGCAGCCGGCCATAGCAGATCCTAGTTTCTGGGCTCTCCCTCAAAAACCTATTAATTAGATTTTGCTGCTGCTTTCTAAGCCTCTCATCGGGCTTGGCTCTTTTAAGAGCTAATGCTAGTTTTGAATTCCATGTGGAGGCTACTGTTGAATTATTTGACATGTTATAGACTTTCTCATAAGAACTTACCGGAAGCTTCATTGTGACTTCCCATGTGTTTAATGCATTGCCATTTTAATTTTAATGGCTGTAAAGGAAATACCTTTCTGGAACACTAACCTTAATTGACTTTCTTTTGAAAAGCCAAATACAGCGCATTTTTCGTTACAGTTCATTTTTGATCTGTAAAAGACCATACTCAAGTAGAGATCTTGTCAGAATTTTATCACAGACTCACCAAAAAACTCTCTTGGAGCGGAGACAGAAGAGAGTGAAAGAGGGAAAAAACTATGAGAGAAGACATAAGTGTATTCTGGATCCATGCATAATTGGCATGGAGTTGGAAGGCAAGCTTAATCCCTCTCCTTGACTCAGCAGTCTGTTACTACATGCTCCTACCCCCAGTGCAGCTGTCTCAAGTATATAAATGAGTGTCCTACACAGCCAAGATACAAGACCACTACGCACGGTTGGTAGGACCTTGCTCTGCGGGTAGTCCCATCAGCTTCAGTGAAAGTACTGTAGTGAAAGGTAGTAAACAGTGTGTGTAAGGGCACGGTTCATCAGCTGTTGCCCTGGCACCAGCTCAGGGCTGTATGGTTGTTGCTTCTGCTTGATTATGTCTGCTGCCCCTCTATGCCCTCTCTGTCAAGCAGCTGCTCTTGTCTAGTCAGCTCTGATTTATCTGACTGTGCTCTGTGAATGGGTTTGGTTTGGTTTTTAACCCATGGGTTTAATTCATGGGACCAGATGAAGGCACAGGTAGGCATATTTTTTAGTGCTCCGCTCAGCTTTGCAAAGTTAACTCTGTCACACCTGTTATGGGGGTGGTGACAAGAGTAAGTTATCACACAGGCCATTTATTCTACTGACTAGCTCACAACTGTAAGTAAAAATTCAGAATCTCTCCTGCATTTGCAGTATGTTTCCTCAGTCTCCCTGTGTCAGTATTGACCATGCTCACCTGCTCCTCCATCTCTTCTCAAGATCTGGTGGCCCATGAGTGTGCAGTGAGTTGCACACCACTGGTAGATCTTCTGGTCAGTGATGGATATGGCTGATAAGCAGGGGTGAGAGAGAAGGGCAGAGTTGGATGGCAGCTCCAGCATGATGCGTCAAGCGCCCAGGGCTTGGAGAAGTCCTGCCAGGGAGGTAGCTCCTCAGCTGCAAACCAGCCCTGTAGCCATCCACCTGCCTTGTGACCTGGTATGTTGTTCCTGTGTTGAGAAAGAAGACCCTGGCAGAGCCAAATGACTGTATTGAATGTTTGCTGCAGCGGGCAGTGTCATTGCCAGATCATTTCACATGAGCTTCCGTCTGGATGTCCTTGGATGTAAACTATAGGGTTCTGCTGTTTTTCACAGTCCTTATGCTTTAATGACAATTATTTGTCACACTTCTGGTTTTCGTACTGCTAGCATACAGCACTGAGATCTCCTGCAAGGCTCAGGTGGAGATCTTAATTAAAAAAAAAAAATCTGTTGTACTGTGTATAGATACATTTAGAAGTAATTTAAGGGATTTGGAAAGCTGCAGATTTCCATGAGGGTACTCTCTGTTTCAAAGAGATCACTGCTACTTATGGCAAGACATCTGTTATCTGAGCAGCCCTGCAAGGCACTGAACAATAGGCGTGTTTGGCAGGCCGCCATAGTCACCAGCATCTAAGAATAGCATATGGAAGATCTCCACTCAATAGCAGTTGATGGTGATGTTTGCGAGCAGGTGCGTATTTTAATTCTTTGTCATATGGAGTCTAAGACCTTAGCTGGTACAGTTTCTACCTCAGGACTAGTCTGTTCACAGTCAGATCCTGGTACACAATTTGAGAAATAACTTATATGTCCATTATATTCAGATAGATTAAAAACCACTTGGAACAGCGGAATCCACTTGCTACCAGCAGGGTCATGGACAAGCTTGCGATGCAGCTACTGATTTTGTGCTAGGAGCACTGTTTCTTAACATCTTCCTTTCATCTTACCTGTCAGCAACCCCTCCATGAAATGGTGGATCTCTGGTGCATAATGAGGGCTAAGACATGCGGCAACTTTTTCCTTATGGGGAACATTGATAGTGTCTCCCCTCAGCTGCTCATGTTCCCAAGACTTCCAGGAACTACGTGACTTGGAGATTCCTATGTCAGGTTTGATTCAAAGTTGCCCTAGACTTAATGGGAAGAGAAACACATGCATAACTAGGGCTACATCTGCACAGAAATAATGTCTTATGGTTGGAGCAAAAGGAGCTTATGGCTTACAAGGTATTTTTTCCAATGCCTATCTTCAGAGTTGGCAAGAACTGGCAATTTCTGTTCCACTGGAAACATTGACCTTTGGGTGGAAAAACCTGAGGCTGCTCCAATGCAAACTAGAAGCTGGAGACTTCCAGCATTGCATTGATTTCCCTGAGGCTGCCGATTTCTCTGCAAGTGTCTTCCTGAAGCCTGGAGGCTCTGGGGCCTGGGGCTTTCAATCCAGCCTGGGTGTGCACAGGGAGAAAAGAACCGTGTCTCTTTTGAAAACTAGTATTTGAGATTCCCTAATTCCTTGCACCCCGGATTTAGTTAGGTTTTCTGAGAAGAAGAAATCATCTGATAACAGCCCAGCACTGAGAGGCAATAGGAACACCAGGCCTGGAGGCTCTTCTAGAGACACATGAAGTCCCTGGAAAACACCATATCTATCCCTGGTTTGGGGACAAGGGATCAGGGGAAGAGAGACAGAAACTGGGGTAAAACTTCAGTTGATATGAGCAGATGTCATTTGTGATCAGACTTTCAATAATGAGTCTGGTGTAGAACATGCAAGACATTGCAGATGGTCTAAGGGAATGGACAAATAGAAGAAGCAAAAACTAACACAAACAGACAAGTGTTTTCTTGTGCCCACAGTTTGGAAAACTATCCTGTTTCAGAGTGTAGTTGCTTCTGAGTGCATTTTCTCTACTAAATGGAATATTTTACAGCTCAAATCTGGTCTAGACAGTTTAGCCACAAAATTTTAACATTCTTTTGAGATCATTAAAAAAAAGAGTTCCAGCCATATTTGAACAAATGCCTTTTCATTGACTACTCACCCCTGCTTCAGCCATAGGACTAAAAGGTTCTTTTTCTCCCTGGTGATCTGGCTGCCAAGGAGGAGAAGAATTGTCCTGTGGACTAGACGTAGGGGAATGGGAGTAGGTAGTTTCTTTTTGATAGCTGCTCATTTACTAATTCTTAGCCCAGGAGCAAGCTGTGGGGGTCCAGGTTACAGCTCTGCTTTGGGGCAGAATCTGCCCTCCTGAGTTCCTGTATAAATCTCCAGTAGTTCCAATTGCCTCAACTCTGGTATTCGTTTAGAAGTGGCTCCCCCCGGAGCAGGCCAGGGATAAAGATTGCCTGTCTGTGTTTTAGTAATTGTCTGTCTCAATCCTTAGTAAAGGTAAGAATGAAAAAAAATTGAAGTCTAGTTAAAAAACAAGCAAACGATCCC
>JAOXJK010000001.1:59442741-59471531 GCA_025774025.1 Xenus cinereus | reverse complement strand
CCCCACCCCCCCCGATGCAGAATTTGACTTTGCAAGATTAAACTGTTTTGTTCTGCTTCCCATAAAAACAAGGACACTATAAAATCAGAGAGGGAAAAGCATAGTGTCTTTTGATCACACTTGGATGATTTATACTATTAATTTTGTGGAACTGCGCAAATTCCTTTTATAAACCGGGCAAGGTAATCGTCATGGAAATTTTTAGGAGTAAACTAAAACGTTCTGTGAAGATGAAATGATTTTGATTCCCCGTGGCAGATTAAGTAGTTTAGTGTGGAACATTAATATTTATAGAGATTGGTAGCGATAGAATTGATTTTGATGACTAATCCTTGTAGCTTTGTAACCGTTACAGATACAATTTGCTAGCTGTGTAAATATATGATATCGGTGTATACACAAAATGTTAACCCAGTTAGATAAAAAATACCCAACTGTTCCTATGATTTTACTGTTTATTCAGTCAACAGTGTTATCTATTTTGCTGTTGCAGAGCAGTTACCAAAATGGCCCTACCTTATTCTGGTGGAAACTATTAGAAAATATGTCTGTGACCTTTAACAGCAGCAAAATCTATTCTAGTGCTAACACTTTTGAGTAACCTTTCTCAGGATAATAATGTACTGTGGTTACACTCTGTCTGTCTTGACATTTAATGGAACTTTTATCTCACCTTTTGAATACACTGTTTAAAAAATACAGAAAAAAATGTGCCTGAAATTTTAAATTTAATTGTTTAAATGGATTTTTTTTATATATATAATGGTACAATAAAGACGGAGGAAGAAATTAAAAATCAGAGCCTTTTAATATGTTATCCGAACATATTACATATCTGTACGTATTCCTGATCGTCTGCTCACTGAATGTACTGAACTTTTAAGCATCCTAGACTTGTTGATGTGCAGGATCTACAGTTTACTTCCCAGTGAACGTAAAGTTCAGAGACTTTTTTCAATTTAGTTCCATTGTGTATTTTTAATTTCTTTCATGTGTTGATGTTTTAGCTTTTAATTAATCTAAGCTTGTGCAATTGACTTATGGCCCATATTACATCCACTTTATTTAAAATGTTTAGCCTCAGACACATGCTAATAAAGTATCTATTTAGATTTTTCATAAAGGTGGATCTTTAGTGACTTCAGCATGTGAGCCCTCTTGAAAAATAATTGGAGATACTCTCCTGAGTCCTCTAGACCTTTTCAAACCTCACCCAAATTATTAAATATTTCCTAGACAGACGTGGGGCGTTGGAATAGCTCCCTTGTTCATAGAGATTGGAGAGCTGCTCAGAAGAAAATGTCCCCTTGGGGACATTAAGAATATTTATTCTGGTATAGTAGCCAAATCTTAAGGAGAATAATTTTTAAATCCAGTTCTCCCTACCAAGAGTGTCTCTGTGGTTTTAATCGAAAACTATGTTTGTTTTGTTGTGCATTTACCTACTCATTTTGGTCCAGAATACAGGTTTGATTGTTACTGTGTGCAGGAGGCATTGCTGGTCCACTGAATAGAAGCCAGAATGTGTGGAACATACTGTACCCTGCTTTTCTGTGTCCTCTTTTTCTTCTGGTGGGTTCACAGCTCGGATTTTGGCAGCAGCGGCTGGAGTAGAAAACTCCTGCCTTTTTCTTTCCCCTCCTGCCCTGCAGCTCTTTGGGACGATGAGTCTGTGGAATTCAGTCTGAGGGACATGCACACAAACCAGTCATATGTTGCAGAGTAAGGGAAATGTGGAACAAATTGGCCACCTAATAAGTCACTCATTTTTTTTTGTTGTTTGCATTTTTTTCCTCCCCTTTGTGCACTGTATAATAGAGAAAATACTGCCTGGCGAACAGGAGGCTTGGAGGGCAAATTGGCTGAGATGAAAACTAGATTATAACAACAGTGATTTTGTTTCTCTTCAACCTTATCTTGACAGGGTGGTTTCTGAGTATTACACTACCAAAGATGGTATATAAAGTTGTATATATGTTCCTCATTAACAGGCGAGGTAAAGCTTCTCCAACCGAGTCCTGTGTGATCTGCCATGGGTTTTGTTGGATCTGGAGGTCCCAAGAACTACATGATGCATTCTTGAGTGCTGTCTGCTGGCATCCTTGTCTGCTGGCTAATTACAGATGTATAGACAGAGGGAACGTGGGAAAACCAGGGAAGGGAGGCCCAGCTGGAGCTGGGTCTGCACATCCCACATCTGCAGTGGCATGCTGTTATGTGGCAGGAGCAGCAGGGAGGGCGATGCACATGCCATGAGCATCTCTCATTGTGTTTGTCCCTTCTTACCAGCCTGCCAAGGCTCGCATGGGACAGATACAAAATGGGACCTAGCGCTGGATGACATTTGATGGTGTTCAACATCAATATCTCTCTTCATTTCTACAGTTTCATGATTCTCTGTTTTTTGGAGAACCTCATCCTCATTTATAGCAATTTAGAGGTGAGGATAGTTACCAAATCCATATGGGGAGAACATATAATGCCCAGACTGAAGCAGAAAGCATCTGAGTGTTATTCTTCCATGTCAAGGGTTTTCTTTCCACTTAAAATTGTAGGGTGTTTCTTCTATAATAAGTTTTATGTTTTTTAAAAACAAAGCCAAGATATTGTTTGTTAAGGATCCAGATTATGTGGATGCTGAAGGTCTGATACTTTATAATCCTGTTCTCTTTTATAGACTGGATCCTTGTTCAGAGTATACCTCTTACAAGTGTTCGAGGATCTCAGCCCCTGTGTGGTAAAGTCATGTGGCCACAGAACATATTGGATTTAAAGCGCACCTAGTGAAGTAGTCCACTCCATAGAACATAACGGAGTTGTAAAGCATTTGTACTTTCCTGTATAAGAATAATGTGACAGCAGTTCAAAGTACTCAATATTTTGGCTTCTGCATTTTCTGTGAAAACGAGATACCAATGCAAGAATTCACTTTATGCTAAAAAAATTATTTTTTTCTGTTACATAAATAAATACATAAATTTTACCCGGCTCTGATAAGGAGGCAGTCTTTGACTGTTACCAGTGCTTACGTTGCCAATATACTACTTTTTCAGAGCATGGCCGGTAGATTGCCTTGCTCTTTAGGGCCATTAATGAAACTGTTGCAAAAGATGGCTTTCCTTGGCTCTTTTCAGGATGACCCCCCATTTAGGCTCCTCTTGTTTTGAAGTTCTTACCTCCTTTTGGCAGTGATTCCCTCTTCAAAAGCTTAATTGGTATAATTTGCAGCGTACTTTATAGACAAATAAAACTCGTGCTTGTGGAAGGGGGCGAATGTGCTAACAGCCTCAGCCAATGGAGGGACATTGGTGGAGGGACATCATGTGTGTGTGGTGTTGGGGGGTCGAGCCATGGGGGAGTTGTTTGGAGGCCCGAGGAGGTGCCATTGTCTTGCACCACTGCCTTTCTGAGGGACATTGTAGGAAGACATCAAGGCACCTCCCAACGAGAAGGAGGCCTTGTGCTGCATGAAGGCAGCTGTGGGGAAACCCTGGGGCTCCCCCAAAACAGTGCTGATGTACCAGGGGGGACAGTTTGAGCTGAGTGTGAGTGTGGAGGACGTGGCCTAATCAGAGGCTGCTCAGTCCCTGGGTCACCAGCCCCAGTGCAGCTGTGCTCTACCTCATTTGGGGCAGCTCATGGCCAGCCTCACCCTTCTGAGGCAGATTAGTACTTTTGCTCCAGCCGTAGACCGTTCAGAAGGGAGACCATCCATGAAGTTTTGCCAGCAATAGGCTGATTCCTCTAAAATCCTTTCAATGTGCTTTTGCAAAACCTGACATTTTGTCTCACTTTTGTCTTGACATACCATTGGGTATAAAAATAGGTGCATTAAAACTTGTTGAATTTTTCCTGTTTTTCTGAACACTACTGTTATTGAAGACTTTTTACACAGAATCACTTTGGTAGCTGTAGGACTTGCGTAACACCACAGCCTAAATTTAAAAAAGTGCCAGGGAGGCATCATCTTTGACAGCCACTCAAGAGCCTAGTGCTGTGTGTGTTGCTTCTTGTCTAGGGGAACAAGTACAAGCATTGTTGTGCCCCATGAGTGCACAAATAGGTGCAGGGTTTATTGCCTTTAAGCTGCTTTCTCTGGAGCTCATCATTACAATTTTTATTTCAAATGTTCTGGCAAGGTGCTGGTGGAAATGAAGGAGTTGTTCGAGGTGGTATCGAAAAGAGAATGGTCTCAGCCAGTGAGGATAAATTGGGCCAAAGGTATATCTACTAAGAATCTCTTTCTGAGTGTATAGTTCATGTCAGACTCAAGGAATAAAGTGACCATCTGATCACTTATAGGTGACAGTTCGGGGCACTCCTTTATATCTTATTTACTCACTGTGGTCTTGAGAGCAAAATTGCTTGGGGCTCCTTGCTGATATGAGTCTTTCCTTCTTTACCTCTCACTAGTCTCTTAGAAACAAGAGTTTTCCTTCAAACTAGCTATTTTCCTTACTAGTGCTACCTTCCTGTCCTTTCTTTCCTGCTGAACCCTTCAGCAAGACATTACAAATATCATGGTGCTTGGTACATGCTCTGTCATCCTTGTATTGGACATTTATCCTATGCTACACTGCCTTTCACCCAAGATACTAAGAAGGACAGCTGCTAAGGGAAGATGTAACCCAGGTATAAGATTCAAAACTACTCTTAACAGAAGTACAGGAGAAAAAAGCACAGGGGAAAATCAGTCTGGATGACTTGATTACACCAATGCAAGAGTGTCTCAGCACTCATGAGAGTAGAGAGTCCATTTAATCACAAGACCATTCAGCCATTGCATTTGGAAGAAAATTATTCCTTTCTGCCTTATCTACTGAAAGCCTCCATCTTCAGTGCCATCTTTGTGCCCTTGCTTTTGTGGAGCACATAAGTATGTGGCTAAATCTGAGCATGTATGTTATCTAGCTGGAGGCAGTGGGATCGGTCCTGGGTGGGGAAAATCCCATCCAATGGGATGCAGTTCTCAGTCATGAAGTGGGAAGACCATTTACTTCTACAGGGAGGAGCTGAGCCTTTTGGGAGCTCTAATGAAGATGCTGTTGGGCATTTCAGTGTCTGTGCTGGTGTTAGTGAGGAATCTCATGGTGCAGACCAAATTTTATAGTCCTGCTTACACTGATTAGCGCTTCTTGTGAAAAATACCTTCTTGAAGTCCTCAAGCTGTTTCATGAAGAAACAACTTGGCAGCTGGGGGTGGGTTTGTGAGGTGTGGTGTCCATGTACGGTGCAGTGCGACTGATGGCGATGTCGGCTCCAGGTGGAGGTAACAAGGTGGGTTCCTGACACTGTGGCACAGAGAAATGTCTCATTCCATCCTGCAGTAGCACTTAGTGAAATGTTTCAGCAATCAGAATGATTTTACTACATGTTGTGTACATTAGGTATTTGCCAATGTTTTATGTAGAAGGAATGGATTTGGATATTTCCTCCTGGAGGTCAAGATTTGTAAGAGCTGAATAAGTTAGGACAGGTTTTTAGGAAATGTAGAAAAGGAAAAATAATGTGATAGTTGCTTCTCCTTTCTTACTAATTCCTGCATTTCTACAAAGAGGTATAGGAAACTGAAGAAGTTCTGAAGATGAATTCTGAAGAACGTAATGCAGAGAAACTGGAAAGACTTGTCCCAAGAAAATGACTCTGATTATGAAGATACTTGCTATTTTACCATATTGGAAGAAGAAAAAGAAAAGTCTTATCACAATTTTCTTTAATATTATGTGTTTGTTTCCATAGTACTCTTAATATTAAGAAATTGGCATATTTAAGACCATGTAATATGTACAATTTGAAAACAAAGAAGAAAACACACAACAAAATACTACTGGAATATGTTGGATAAACACTGAATTATCTTAAGTGGGTCTTGTGGATGTTCATTGGTTTCCTTGGTTTTGTGCTGTTGAGGAAATGCGCCTTTGGTTTATGCAGCTGATTCTGCGATGCCCTATGGAAGCATACTCTGTAGGTTTACCAGTCCTTTACAGCTGTAACAACCCCTGTTCTGTGCCCCAGGTAGGAGCCATAGGCAACCTCTTTGTTGGCTTTCAGACAACTCCTGGGTAACCTCGCTGCCTGACAAAGGCAGCAGCAGAACAAACTTCTTTCAAGAGTACAGATTAATTATAAATTCTAAGAAGCGCATTCTCTTTCTAGCAAAAATTAGTTTACACTTGAGAAAGCAGTGGTGCTAAAAATTTAATGTAGGAGGAAAGATGTGCTAACTTCTTCATGTTAAGCTGCATGGTAGCTGTAAAGAATTTCCTTCTGTTTTGGAGGAATCACGATCTCTTCTGCAATGTGGGTCTGGCAAGGTAATTCCTTATCTGTTGCGTGCTATCAGCCTGGGCAGCATTTTATGAAAACATGGCTCTGAACCTACCTGAGAGACCAGTCATGCTTGCTAAGCCACAAAACGGGTGACAGATGAAAGATGAACTAAAAACCTGAGCAACACCATCCGTTGTGAGAGAGAGACAGCGCTGAAGGAATCAGGTGTGGACATACAGGGATGCTTTGTTATCCGGGGGCTGCTCTGCCAGGGCAGCAATAGGCTGGTGAGGAAGGAGCACAGATGTGTTATTTATATTTGAGGAAAAGAGTGTTATAAATCTGTCTGCTATAGACTGCAAGCATACCATCAGTTGTTTTCATTCAGCATCATTGTAGGACCCCTTATGTGGTAAATGTTGTTGAAGGAGACTTTCTTGCTTTGGGGAAAGTAGCATCCACAATCTGTTAACCACCTCTTCCTGATGCTCTCTGTACAAGGCATCCAAAAGCTCAGGTGAAGGGTAACTTCCTTCTTTTGGGAAAAAAAAAATATTAAAAAAAATCAGATTAAGATTATCAGATTCACAGGTTAAAGTTTTTACAACTGCCCTGAACTGTCATAAAACAACCTTCTCCCCAAAAACAAGCAGTAAGAGTAAACAACTGGCCAGCATGCCAGATGTGTTCCCTGATATGCCTGCGATAAGCAGAAAGCAAATTGCCTTGGGCTGTCTCTTGCAAGGCAGAATGTAAATCATTTTTCTCAGATTAGCAGCATCTGAAATGCGGAAGCTCCAAATACATTCACTTACTTTGAGTGAGGTTGATAAGGAGTAATTGCAAAGGCACTGAAAATTCCCTGGCTTGCTCAGTATGTCTTTAATTTTTCCTTTTCTTGGTAATGTCATCTCTTACCCTGGGAGTGCCTTCTTTGAGGGACAGTGTGCCTCAAAGGGGACACGCAGGAAAAGGTACTAGGCACTTTGGCAAAAGGAACCCTCAGATATTGCTGCGAACGGAGGCTGTAGCTCTACAATATGCACATAGTCCAGCAGGGCAAAGTAGCTTAATTCTAGAAAACCAACAATAACTCTTCTTCTGCCTTTTCTAAATAACAATTCCAGGAAATCTTGTTTTATGTCCCATTTTTCACCTCAAACAAGTAGTTTAGCCAAGGGCAAAGAAAATCCTCTTTTTCTTTTATTTGATCTATCCCAAGTTATTGACACTTAGATTTTATTCATCCAGTATCAAACCAAAACAAAAAGACAGAACAAAGGGACTTTAGTATTCCAGCCCTCATGTTGTAGCAAAAATATCAAAGTCACAGGAAGGAGAGTATTCCAGTTATTTGTATGATGTTCTTATATCCCCCAAGCCTCTGTTGCAGTGCTTTACAGCTGCAAAGAGCTGTGTTTGGAAAATTTGGAAATTGCAGATTTTTGCAGAGAAGTAGCAAATCCCCCAAGTGAAAGTCTGTTCAAGCTCCTTTCTAAGTGATGTTTTCAAAATCATTATAATTCATCTAATTAACTAGCATATTCTTTTTATGCTTTTGTGTCAGCAAGTGCAATATCCAAATTGGCAGGCACAGTGGAATAAAGTCAATTTTAATATGTCATCCAGAGGATAAAGTCAGCTTCAGTCTCATTGGGCAAGGTTGCTACGACTGACTTTATTTCATGGACCACACAACAACTTATTGGTACACTTTTCCTTATGCCCCCCCAAATTAAAATCTCCACTGCAGAAATGTAGCAAGTGCCGTAAACGATAACCACTCCTGCTTCCTTTCACCCCGAAAGTAAGGTTAACAAAGCCTGGGAAATTTCTTGAACCAGATGGTGAAGGTTGAATAGCATAAGCATGTACAAAGTGGTGAGAAAATCGTTTTTGAGAAATTAAACCCTTCCTATGTAATGTCTTCCCTTTCCCTGAGCAGACAGTGTCTGTGTGTCCTGCAGTCGTACTTCCAGCACAAAATCAGTCTGTTCTTCGCTGTTTCCTAAAAACTAAAGTGTATCCCTCACTTTAAAAACAAAACAAACGTGAACTAAAGGTACTTGAGTGTGTACATTTTACCACCTGTGTCGTTCCTCCCATTTAGCATGCCTCAAGTGCTGCTTTGGTTCTTTGAGGGGAAAAAAAAAAAACAAACGAAAACAACCTAAAAAAGTGATTAGTCTGGCTTTGCTTGGCATTTGATTACTTCTGTAATAAATATTTATATGCTTCTCCAGTACACACATATTATCTTTACATTGTATTAAGCAGCAAGACAATCAATATTTAATTTTATGCAAGCCCTAAGCAAAACATGAAGTTAATGAAGTTTACATTCTTGCCAGATAGCCGTTAGGGATTAGTGCTTGTATTTTAGCCAGTGTAATGAATTGGTATCTTGTAGCCCTGATTAGTTTCTAACAATTTGCTGCAGTTTAAGCAGTTCTGTGAGATGGAGGGACATAGTTTATGGTCCTTTAAATACATAAGTAGAAGAAATCTAATGGAGGTTTACATTTGTTATTATTTATCATTGTAAGATATATAGTTTTTGAAACAGATGCAATGTTTGTTCTTTTGAAAATGGTGATTTTTCCAGAGGATGTATGCCGCCTCCCTTCCTCTTCCCCCGTGTGCGGAAATGATTGATGGGTATTTCAAACAGGTCCACCCAAACGCATAACAACGTCACTTACTAATATAAGCGGAACAGGGAGGCTGAGCCTTGGTGATCTTCAGGACAGGGTTAAATCCATTAATAGATTCCACCTAATCCCCCTTGCCGTAATTCCAGAGGTGAGCCAACCCTCCCTGCTTACCTTGCCCTTTCCCCATGGGGGTGTCCCCATGCTCCTTCCTCACTGACCAGCCAGAGGCTGCAGGGGGCAAAAAAAGGGGTCCCATTGTAGGTGCAGGTCCCCTGTGGGGTGCAAAGCCTCCAGATTTGAGTTGATAGTTTCTGCTGTTTGACCATAAGGCCCCTGCACGTGTGAAGAGGGTTCCCAAAAACCAGGGGGCAACACAGAGATGCTGAACCGCACTAGCTGGAGATTGTTTGGTTTCATACAGAAGCCCTGTGTGTAGAAGGAATGGATTTGGACATTTCCTCCGGGAAGTCAAGATTTGTAAGAGCTGGGTAAGGTAAGACAGGCTTTTAGGAAACAAAGAAAAGTAATGTGACAGAAGCCCTTTGCCGTTCCTCATCATGTTATTCATGTCGGATAACAAGAAGTAGTTGGTGTTGGAGAGGTCAGAAGTACAAAAGAGCTTGATGTAAAGATTGGAGGAAGATAAAAAGATGGAGAGAACTGAAATAACGTGACAGCTACGGGAGCTGTAAAGGGAAGGTGGTTGAGCTTCTGAAGTGTGATGAGGGAGGGGATATGCTCAGTGTCCAGTGGGGCAGGAGGGTTTGGTAACCTGGTTTTGCTCTTCTCCTCCTATGAAAAGTACACCAGAAATTAGCTTGACTTGGCATAATTCTGGGTATGGCTAAGTGGTATTTGTTGCTAAGAATCTGCATCTATCATCAGTGGCATTTTAAGGAAAGAAAACAAAAGTTTTCACTGTAGTTCAGCCATCCAGACTGGAAAAACGAGTTCCATTTTAGTGAGAGTCCAAGTGTGAAAAGCTGAAACTGTTTCCTTACTTACCATGTTATCTCTCATAGATAAAATATTGCAGTATTTTTAAAATCATGTTTCTTCAAACCTGCTCATCAGAGCTAAGCTGCAGCCCTGTTGTGTGCTAACGCCTGAAGTGTGTGAACAATTCTGCACAGCCATGTTCTGCAAGGGTTCTTTTAATTTGCTAAGAATGGTCTGAAGAAGTTAACGAAACGGTAAGTAAAGCTGACCCGGAGGCTGTAACTAATTTGGATATTCAAAATTGAAGTGTCCCTTAAAAGAAGCTGTTCTGGAAAATAAATAGCCACAGGGGAAGGAGGCAATTTAACTAGAAACTTGGAATTAGTTTTGTGATAAGCAGAACAGAGAGCCGATGTGAGTAAGAGAGTAAGTTCTTAAGAAGTACATTATTGCAGGTGGGTAATCCAGGGCCAGGGCGGATACAACCTAATCTGATAGAGATCTGAAAAGATCTCTCTGAAAGAGACTTGAATATATGGCTGAGCAAGAGTCTGTAATGAATTAGCATGCGCATGGTGTGCAGGATATTTTTATCCTGGAAGCAGAAGAGCAGAGATATCTTAATTAAAAAGAGGAAAAAAATAATAACTCTATTTCTCAGCCTGACCAGTGTCTTCCGTTTGTCAACGTGAAATAAAAATATTCTATAAAGGAAGTTGTTTGAAGTCAAAAGTATAAGTGGTCAGCTCTGGTATTCTTCTTCACAACAAGTGCCCTGGTCAAATATCTAACCCTTAGGCTGGTTATGGTAGCGATACGATCACCAGTAACACTGCATTGGTGCAGAGTGAGATAATAACCCTCGCTGAAGCTCACGACTTGAAAGACCATGGTGGGTGTTAGGAAGATAATTTTCTGTTTTGTTTCAGCCCAGCACCAGATGTTTAATTGGATACTTTCGCTTTCTGTAGAAACATAGATAGGGCCACACAGAGTTGTGAGATACCCAGCTAGATGGATTAGTTATCTTCTACAGCAAATTTTATATTCCTATCCAAAGTTTTGCATGTGTTGTGTATTCTTGTGTAAGTCTCCTGACCGGATTATGGTACAGAGATGACGTGAGTCCACGTCTTCCACTTGATTTTTTCTTTCTCAGAACGCTGTTTTTCAAAGGCCTTTTAGATCGCTAAAGCTTTCTCCTTTATTTCTCCTTTTTAGCCTCTGCCCTGATATATGCTATCAGGTTTCCCAGACCGCTCTGGCTTTGTACTCTGGCAGCTTTGCTCCACGTGTATCCGCCGCTTGTTGTCTTTTCATCAGTGAATCCAGCCTGTGCTTCCTCCAGTGTTTTGTCCCAACACGTCTTGTCATACGTCCTTAATGACAGCTGCTTTTTTTTCCATTTTTCTTTCTACTTCTGACTCCGTTCAGTGCTTGTGATCCAACCAGTGTGAAAGCACTTGCCCTTTCTTTGATCCCAGTGTGTTCCCTGGAAGTGTCCTTACCTACCTTTGCTGCACGGGATCTCAGTGCACATCCTTCTTTTCGCTGCCGAAAGCCTTGTTCACTGGTTACAGAAGTCCTGGTTCAGAGTTATAGCTGTAGCTCGGTGCATTATCCAGCTGGTTTTCCTCTCTCTTGTTTTCCCTGCCTGCCCTCTACCTCCCTTGGTTCTGGCTGTTTAAGTCAAGAAAGGGATCTCTCGTGTGTCTCCCCTGGCCCGTATCACAGACTCCTGTGTACCTGTTGAAGTTAAGAAGTCTAGATTTGCAAACTGCAGTATTTTAAGTGCTTGATTTTTATTTTTTTTTAATAAAAACCACTGTAGAGACTACTTCCTTTGTTAGTACTTCTCATCTTTCACGATCCAGTTCTTGGTGTTACTTGTATTTCCTTAGGCCATCTCTGTAGAATAGCTTAAGCCAGTCCAGTTCATGTGCTAAAGGCAGAATCCTGTATCTTTCCGTTTCACAGCGTGTGTTATTTCAGTGGCAGGTTTTAACAAGGCAAATTCAATTAGAAAAATCAAGTATTTTAATCAAGATAGTTTCCTTAATTTAGCTTTAGAAATTTGGTAAATAATTTAAAAACTTCAGATTTACCTTTTTGTGCTGTTATTTGCTTAATTTTTATTATATAGAGAAAGAAATGTCAGTATTTTTCTGGTTGTGCCCTGAATCAGGAGAGCAGAGAGAACTCAACTCATTGAACGTGTTTTTTAATGTTATCCTAGTTTAAAGCTGCAGTCAGTTCCATTTCATGTCTTGTGCATGTCCCTGACTCAGTTGCACAGGCTCCAGGAAAATGTGCTGCTAAAAAATGAAATTAATATTTTTCACCTTTTTTTTTTTGGCATAGGTTTGGGAGGAATTAGTCCAAGATTCAGATTTTCTGTATGTGATTCTGAATTGTAAGGATCACTTTAATCATATCTACATACATCTGATTGTTTGTGTATGGCCTCTACTCAGCTTGCTTGTCAGCAGACAGTATCTGTGGTTGTACATTAAATACAGCCACGTTGTAGCTCTCATTTTCGGAGTCTTGGATCAAGACCCCGTGTGGGAACAAGTGGGAACAAACCCTCTCCGGCCGGGATAGAGGTGCAGCTATTGTGTGGCTCAGTCTCCAGCTTGATAGCACGAACCGGCTGTGATGTGGGGCGCTGGCTTCAGGCTGCAACCCAGATCTTTCCCTATTCACTGCAAAAACCCAAGTTAGGGTGTTTCTGCAGAGGTTTCTGTGTCAGCAGGCTTCGCTGTGCTGCCCAAGTAACGTCCCACCACACCTTACCTCCTTGCTCTGCGGAGTTCCAGTATTTGCCTTGAGCAAATGCAAGGTCTATCTCTGCCCGGAGGATTTCCCTCTAACGCGTTCTGCCTTCACTTGTACATGAGCAACCTTATCTATTCACACTTGTTTGTGATGCTCTGTCCTGTTAAAAATATGGTTTGTATCATCCATGTGTGGCTGAGTTATCTAGGGAAGCAGTAGCTAGACGTTATACAACACATCCCTGGGAGGATTTACTTCTGTCAGGTTTTTGGTGCTATTTTGGGGTCTTTGTGCTATTTTCGGTGGCTTTTCATATACTGTGGGAATCCTATTCTGGAATTAACTAGATGTTTCAGCAGTTTGTGGGATTTCCAAGTAAAGTTGTATTATCTTTTTTTTTGGTATCATATGTCTTTCCGGCAATTGTGGTTTCACAGTCTTCTAAATTAGCTATATATGGACTTCAGCTCTGGGGCCCCCAACATAAGAAGGACATGGACCTGTTGGAGCGAGTCCAGAGAAGGGTCACAATGATGATCAGAGGACTGGAGCGTCTCTCCTAATGAAGGCTCAGAGAAGTGGGGTTGTTCAGCGTGGAGATGAGAAGGCTCCAGGGAGACCTTATAGCAGCCTTCCAGTACCTGAAGGGGGCCTGCAGGAGAGATGGGGAGGGACTCTTAGTCAGAGAGTGTAGTGATAAGATGAGGGGTAACAGTTTTAAACTGAAAGAAGGGACATTTAGATTACGTATCAGGAAGAAATTCTTTACTATGAGGGTGGTGAGACACTGGAACAGGTTGCCCAGAGAAGCTGTGGATGCCCCATCTCCAGAGGTGTTCAAGGCCAGGCTGGATGGGACTTTCAGCAACCTGGACTAGTGGGAGGTGTCCCTGCCCATGGCAGAGGGGCTGGAACTAGATGACCTTTAAGGCGTCTTCTGACCCAAACCGTTCTATGATTCTATGATGACTTTACATAAAGTTCTGAGTTTAGAAAAGTTATATATTTTGGCTGCTGTCTACAGTACCTCACTATCCTATATTAGTAATAGTGAGTCAGTAGCAGTTTTGAGGGAATTAACATATTTAACTTAAACAGCTCTTTTTTGTTTTGTTTTGTTTTAAATATTTTGTTCTTATATTACTGCTGTTTCATTTTATCTGTTATGGGTTTGTCCAGAATGACTGCTTTCTTACGGTAGTGGAAGGTAGCTGCAGGAGTAGAGGCAGCGGTCAGCAGTTGCTGTTATTTTAAGTGGCATGTAGTTCTTTCTGTTAGATTTGAGAAAAGCACGTTTTTTGTTTTGCCTGGGTGAGTAGAAAGCGAAGTCAGTATTTTCAGATTTAGCGGGTTTTTAAATAGAAACCAAAATTCAGGGTGTCATTTTTTTTTTATTTGTAATTGTTAAGGCTTTGGAACAAAAATCTCAGTTGCTTTAGATTCATGTAGTGTTGTCAAAGTCAGTGGATTTGCTGAGATTTGTACCAGCTGTAGACGTGGCTCTGTGTCTTTTGATAGCACTGGAAATCATTAAAAAGAACAAGGAAAAAGCCTTGTTTTTTTCCCCACAGATACCAGCACTTCTCTTTTGTCAATTTAAAAGAAACCTCTGTTTGCTGGCTCCGAGTACTAGAATGTGTGCACATCGAGCAATCTCAGGCCATTCCTTGCTTCCTCCAGCACAGAGTTTAATCACTCTCCCGGGGTGGTACTTCGTTGCTCTGTTTAATGAGTTAGTCAGGAGAGTTAGCAAAAGAGCCAGTTGAAGAGTTGGGCACTTGCACGGGTTAGTTGGTCAAGCTCTGCTCAATAAGAGGTTGATTAAATAAGCCCTTATTATTCACCAGCTTGCTCACCCCACACCGTCTTTTGGTCCTCACCCAGCGGAACAATACATGGCTTATAAAGAAATTCAGTGAGAAGAGCAAAGGAGTGCAAACCCGCCAGCACTCTCTACTTGTGCTATGCTCTTGTCTTGGAAAGACATGAGTTAGGGCAGGTTAAGAGGTTATTTCCATGGGGGGCTTATGCAGTAGACACACATAACCAATGCTACTATGCTAAATGTAAAATACTGCTCATTGTGGTATGGCTTTGATATCTGTGTTGTATCGATATGGCATCGATCTCTGCATCTGTATCCCTGATATGTGAGTCTGTAGGGTGGGCAAGAGGATTAAAAACTGGCACATGTTTAAGTGAAATGTTAAAACTCTGGAAAAGAGCTGTTTTACTCAGGCCTGTTGCTTGCAGATGGTCTTCTGAGAGGTTCAGTCAACACAGCTGAGGGGTTTATTTCCCTGCAAATCAGTGGACATTTTCTTCGTGGGCAATGAGGATGAGGAAGGGCACCTGGAGAAGTCATAAGGACCCAGCAGAGAGAATTTCTGGGAAGAGTGGTTGCCTCCCCAGTGTGTCTGCAGCATTGAAAAGAGCAAGGACGGGACAGGGGAACATGCTTGCACACTGAATGTGTTGTGTGGATGCACAGGGAAGGCTACATCTGTCTCTCACACAAACTGAAATAGCTCAGGACAACCCAAATAGTGGGTGGCCTCTTGTGTTGAAGAGACAACCTAGTGTTGCTATTCATGCTTCCTTGATGAAGACCTATCCCACAGCTCTGCTTGACTCATCACACGTGTTACTGATGTAATGGGCATGGCCACAGTGCTTGTGGCATTTTGGTAGCTGGGATTTTAATGAAGTTTAGTTTTAAAAAAACCTGAGCACAACTCTCTTTTTAGATCCCGTGATGTGGCAGTTGTCATCCTGTGACAGTGCCTTTCACCTTGTCTGTCTCTCTACAGGAAGCCCACTGACCCATGGAGTTGTTGTGTAGGTATAGCTGGCAGTAATTTATCCTGTCACACATGCAGAGAGGAATTCATCATCAGAAATGCGGACTCTTACATATTTTTGAAGTGTCAATTTGACAGAAGTACTGACAGCTGGCGTCCTTCCAGCAGACCAGTAATTGCTTAACTGTGAAAAATGGCAGAAGATAGACAAATGCATTGGAAAAAGAAAATCTCTAAAATACAGAAGTGGTGCTAATGTGATATAATTCATAACTGGTTGCTGTTACAGTCACCTTCAAGCATTCAGGTCTATTCTCCTTTCTTCTCTGGCAAGTGATTTACTTGATGACAGGTAGCTCATCAAAGCTATCTGACTGAAATCAGATGGTTTCTTACCTTGTTTGGTCTTTGTCCACCATATTTTGCCCATATTTTGAGAGCACAGGGGGGCTGACTGGGCTAAATGCATTTTACAAATGCTTCTGTCAGGTTACAGAAGAGCAGATATTAAACATTCATTTCTACTGAGGTTGAAGTGGCATTTTAAATATTTAAAAGAGTAATTTATGTAAAGGGAATTCCTACTGCTTCCTAAAATGATCATTTCTCATAATTTGGGTTTGGATATCCATATTCAATTAGTCTAAAATTTTATTGCTTTAGTCTTGCTCCCTTCACATTAGCTCTTTGTGTTAAAATGTGTTCTCAATACATGCCACCAGGCCTGTATTTTAAGCTAATTATGATTGTCATCCTTATAATACTTGATTACTTTTTCCCAAGGACAGAAAATGTTGGGCAAGTGGCATGGGGGTGGAAATTGAAGCTCTGAGCCAACAAATGTAACGATGACAGAACTGGGACACATTACCTGATCAGTAAAATGATTCAGACCACTCGCAGATGAATTGTTTCCCTTGTTAATTCATGCAAACGTGGCCTGGATGTTAAAGGAATTGATCTCGAGATCGGGAGGTCTCTGTTTTATTTGCAGCTCCATCACCAATTTGCTTTCTGACCTTCAGCAAGTCATGAGTGTGTCAATGCATTTCACTTGCATTGATTTTCAACTCATACGCATGATGTGAAGCGAGTACTTCAGTATACTGCTGAATTTGGGCTGAAGTCATACCCCCAAAGTTATACAGAAAGACTTGGGGCGGGAACCAAAAGTACAGTCCAGAAGTAAACTCCAGTGGGAGGTATAAACTGTGTGGCACCTTTGCTCCCTGGGTAAGAATTTTCACCCAAGACTCAAGCCCGTTGACTTTGGGAAGTGCACGTTCAGATTTAAGAACAGGGCACAAGGTATATGATGATGATGTGGAGAAGAACTGTAACGAGATTAGGCATTTCTCAAGCTGGATTGGATAGCTGTTGCTAAAAAAAATAAGAGCTGTTCTATAGAAATTTTAAATACAGACTAATAATAATGTAGAGATGGATTTTTTCAGCAGGGAATCTAAACTCTGAGTAATTTTTGCTGAAGCTATTCTTGAATGCTCAATTTCAGATATGGCATGTGTTAATGTCAGCTGTATTCTTTTGTTTTTAAATGCCAGCTGTTTTCCAGTTAGTAACTCAAAAATTATTCAGGCCAAGAATAAGAGTCATTGAAGTTGCTCATAGTGGAAGAAAAGAAGGTAAAAGGTAGGCAGCACTGAGCAACACGAGTAGTTGTTTGGTGTATAAATTTGAGAAAGACAGTAGATCTGCTGCTCTTGCTGCTCCCTGAAAAAAATCCATAGTTTTTCTCCTTGCTTCAAAGTGAAATTCAGATTTCATACACGGAAAATTAATCCTATCTACCAGTGACTAGGTTGCTTCTGTCTTCCACATGGATATAATCCTCAATAACATCTTTAGCCCTAGTGACATTGTTTATTCTGGTTCTTCCCCCATGATTTTTTGGCCCAGCCCTGGGCCTTTGCTCTCCTGGGGGTACTTTTCTCCCCATTACTGAGAGCAGCCTGGTTGATGTTTGCAGAGAAGACGATGCAGTGTGACAGCAGTGGTACCAGGGGGTCTTGGCTTGCTTTATCCCACCTGGCAGAGCATCCTGTGCCCCTTGCTGTCCCATCCCGACACCCCATACTCGCTCTGTAAGGAGACTTCTCTGTGTCCTGCTGCATGATCTGGAAAGTCCAGTTTGGCCTGAAGCCAGCCAGACTTGGAGCTGTCATTGCTGGATGGAAAGTGGTGGTGAAGTTGGCTTGTGGCCGTGCTCTTCTTACCTCAGACCCCTCCGAAGGGCTCTGTACTGTGTGGCGGTGGGGAGGGGGGGAGCCAGCTGGGTGTCTGTGTGACCTGTGTCTCTGTTCCCTCTTCTGTGTGACCTGGGTCTCTGTTCCCTCTTGCTCGGGGCTGTGTTTTGCAGGCTGTCTCTGCCTGCCTGGGACCCCAGCCGCCAAGCAGCACAGCTTCTCCACGTGCCTCCCTTCAGCTGCGTGCTCCTTCTCGCTGCGCAGCACGGGCAGCAGCTTGCAGCAGGGTAGGAGGATGGTTCGTAAAGTACCGTGCTTTTATTTTTATCCAGCGTGGCCAAGGCATTGGTAGTACAACTCAGAAGAACAAGCTAATAATAAGCCTGTGCTTGCATTTGAAATCTGGGCTGAGTGTGGCTGCTTGGCAGCCTCTTCTTGCTGCTGCTTTCCCTTTTGAAGCGGTTTAGATAGAGATGGGTTGGTCATTCATTTGGGCTACAGTCATCAACGTGGCACCAGCCTGTATTTTAGGAAACAGCCATAATTCAGGAAAGCTGTTTTGTTCGGTGCTGGGTTGTGTAATTTGTATTTTGAATAACCTCCCAGGTGTGACTCTGAGTAAATTCAGTAACACCGGTGCATGTGTAGTGACAGCAGTGAATTACAGAATCAGGTAAGAAAATGGATGTGTCTTTCCTGTAAAAGCTGTCATTGAAAAGAGAAAAGGAGTAGAATTCGGTTAGGGTTTTTTTTTTAAGAAACTTTCTCTTTTTTTGAAGCTTTTTAATGTATTTTTTCCATTTGTACCAAACGGATGCAGCTTTTTATAAGTTATTGTTGCTTTGTCATTTTCTCCCCATTTTCTTCAATTTTTTAAAACGAATTTTTACTTCATTGCAGAGGAGAAAGGTCATGGGAAGGGGAAAGAGGTGATTAGGGAGGAAAGAAGAGTTTGTTCTTGCTGTGTTCTACACTTCTCAAGTCAAACAGTAATGCTGGTTGCTGAGATGTCATATCTGTTAGAAATAGATTGCATCATTAGTGATCATTGCGGGTGGCCTGCAGTTCATCCTGCTCCTCTCCTCTCAGTGTAATCTGGGGAGCGAGATGCGTTTAAGTGCTCGTTTGAGGCGTTAGCGCGTAGACAGTGATTTCTCCAAGTGACAAGTGGTGGGGCTGGCTGTCACCCTGCGTGTGGTTAGCTTGGTGCCTGGCCTTGATGACTGCTTTTAATGGCTACTTTTGGCTGGGAAGCTGAAAGTCTTCCTTTGACTTTTATCCTTCCTGTCTTTCATATTGTACTTGATGTGGCCAGTTGAAAGACCTTTTGTGCTTCTGACATTTCCCCCTGGCTCTTTAATCCTGACCTAAGCTTTGCTGGGAGGAGGAGAAATGGCATTGCTGGGAGGGAGCTGCTGCTGTGTGGAAGGAGATGGCAGAGCCTGGGCGAGCAGTGCACAGCTCTTCCCCTGTTGTGTCTGGAGGGTGGGGAAGAAAAATGCTGTTTGGGTTTGGAAGAACCATTTTGGTCACTTGCTTTTCAATATTAAAGTCTATCGTAGTATCATAATCTCTAGTTGAAAGGGAGGGATGAAGCTTATGTTTTGTTTTGTCTGCAGTGAACAAACAGATGCTGTTTGAAAAACATGGGGGAAAGGAAATGAAGTCTTGTGGTTTTTTTCCTTCAGTGTTGTCCTTGCAATAAAAATCCACAATGTAGCTTGTTGATTTTTTGATTAGACAAACAGTGTTGGGAAACCCCTGGTGCTGGAAACCCTTAGTCATGTGCATAGTTTAACTTTGTGTTTTGGCTGTAGGAAGAGCTAACAGATGAAGGAGAGAAACCCTTATGTTTGGTTGGGACTCTCTGTGCTATTGTTTTGTTTCCCCTTTTCTCTCCCTGCCCTGTGTGTTTTATTTGGGGTTGACTTGAGGATAGGGATGACTTGACTGTCAGCTGTTTTTTGGGATGAGCAGGTTGGGATGAGCCTCAACCTGCTCCCAGCCCTGAGCACCATCTGGAGGGAGACCAGAATTTTCAGCTCCCACCTGGCCATGAGGAGGCTTCTCCAAGGCCTCTTTGCGTGGAATATTCCATCTAAAGAAGCTTTGATGCAAAGAAGCAGCTCCCATAGGGACTTTTTGAAGCAAAACAGGCCTGGACAGAGATAGTTGATGTTGCATTGTCCAACTGGAGGCTGGTGTTTAGCAGTAGCTGTTGTGGGGGTGATATTTGGAAAGATGGATGATGCCATCAGGGCGTTTTGAAGAAAGCTGCAAGTGGAAGCTTATGGAGGAGCTCACACCAAATCTCCAAGCACGTATTATTCCCAAGACCTTGAACTTTAGCCTAAGATGCTTTATTTGAATTCCAGTACTTAGTAGCATTACTAGTATGGCCAGAAGATGGGAAAGAGAGCCTCCTACTTAAAAGGACATTCCTTAGTGAGGCAGGAATTAAATGGGGTCCTTGGTGTTGGGGGGCTGATGGAGGATGTAGGCATAGGGCTTTTCTCCTCTCTTTGAAGGGAGGTGGCATAGCTGCAACAGAAACAGTTAAATTGTCTTGACATTGTAAGCAGAGTATACAGCAAACCACCCTGTATTTTAATTTCCCCATAGGATAAGGAGGACACAAATGAACATCTGCAGAGCATGGAATTAATCCTGTTCATGTGGGAGGATCTAAATAAAATCACTGGTTACCTTCACCCTGCACTCTTTTTCTATATATTGCAATTACCTCAGGGTGGTTAGAAGCACTGATTTTTCAGGTTCACTCATATCCTCATCTGCAGCCTTTGTATCCCTCGTTATTTTTTGGGCAATGCAAAACAACAACAACAAAAGAATATACCTAAGATCTTGAGCAGCAAAATTAGTTTTTGCTAGCGATTTGGATTTGTTTTTTCAAATACACATATTCAGCTCTCCTGTGAAATTAACACGTATTTGGTGCTAGCCACAAACACAATATAGCAAATGCGATTTCCGCAAGGTTAATGACAGTGGGATTATCAACTTGGGGTCTTTTCATTTTCTTTTCTATTTGGGGTTCCCATTTCAAGAAAACATTCACGGCTGAGGGTAGAGGCAATAGGCAGTCTTAATTTCTAAGGCTATTTGTATTTGCCTGAAAGCTTCGCTTTTCCAACACTGATTTTAGCTGGAGCACAGCCTTGGTGGGAAGGGTAAATTTCTTGTGCATCCTGTCATAAAGTAAGTAACATGTAAAGTTACTCCACACTCATGGCCTTTAATTGTTTGAGGGGATGACTGCTCTTTGTTTAAATATTTAGGATAGAGATTTGAGAGTGAGTGTGTAAAATGGAAAGGAAAAACAACTGTTTGTTGACAAATGGGAAAGCACTCAGTAGCATCACTGCCGAACCTCTCATCTGATTGTGTCTTTGTGCATCTGTGACAACACTCATGACCTCGAACTCTGTCATCTTTCTTAATTGCTTTAACTGCAGGAAAAACAAATTGCCGAGTAAAAACTATAAATAAAATCAGGCATGCCTCCTGGCCTCCCTAAGCTGTAGCTCTTGGCCTTGTAATTTGCCTGCCTCTCAAGCCTTTTGTTCATCGTTTTTCATTTTGTGTGTTTTAGCTGATGTAGGGCTTCTGGGTGGACAGGGTCCTCTGGGAACAGGGGAGGGGAGTGCATGGAGTGACAGCACTGAGCTGGGAGTGGGGCACTGAGGCGGTGGAAAAGGGCTGCCAGGCTCAGGGATGTGATTAAAGCCCAGGAAATTGAGGGGGACACACAGGAGACGGCTGTTTTCTGGTTCTTCTTGAGCAACTGAAGCCAAGCCCCCATGCCTTCAGCACTGCCTCTCCTCACCACCCCACGCCACCTCCTCTGCCCCCTTTGCCACCCTGTGCTCCAGGTTGTGCAGGATGCTGGTTCCTGGCTTGGTGGCCAGGTCAGGAAGCAAGTTGGGGAGGGAACCAGGTGGTGGTGGAAGAGTAGAAGAGGTGGGGAAAGAGAAATGGTTAGCAGGGAATGAGCCTATAAGATTGGTAGGGCTGTGCAGGGGCAGCAGCAGAGTGCCAAAGGGAATAGTTTGGTGGGGGTGAAAAAGAAAAGGTCAGAGAGCAGAGGAGAAAGATTTTGGAAAAATGGAACAGGTTTTGACAGGAAAATATTACATCAAGAGCTTGATTAAATAGAAGAGTTGAAAAGTGGTGTGTCCTGGAAAAAAAAAAAAAGGTTATTAAATAAGAGACTACTATTTGATGAAAAATTCACATTGCCGTTTTCGCTGAATATCACTTAAGCTTTCAGCCTGGAAACCCTGTAATGAAATAGACAGGAGAAAAATATAGAGAATGGAAAGGAGAAACCAAAATAAACTGCCATTTAATTGTTGAATTTGATCAGTAAAACATGATGCAGTCTGTTACAACTCTTGAAAATGAAGTAATTGCAAAATAAAATACCAGCATCTGGTGGTGGGTAAAACACTGGTGTGCTATGTCAACATCAATAATGCATGTATATATTCACTCATATATGGATGTAATACAGTCACTCATGTCATACCTGCATGAATAGCTGCACATATGCACGCAAATGGTGTCTTTCTCAGATGCATAAAATGCTTTGACTGCTTTGCCTGCTGAGGACTCAAACAGTCAATCTCAGTAAATCTTCCTTTTACCATAGACAGTTCAGGTGTGATTTCTGGTCATGTAGAAGAAATAGAGATCCATGGGAGTTCATGGAGTTGAGATGATTTATCTCAGCTTGGAAGGGGGTAATATGTGACAGCTCCTTATTGTAAATGTAAAATCAAATCTGTTTTTTTCATTTGTTGGGTGTTATTATTTAACACAGCTTTTATATATGCCTCCTTGGTAATGGCTGATTAATATTTAATGCGGACAAATAGTGTTTTCAGCATAAAATGTAAGGATTTACCCCCAAAACAGCAGCCTTCTGAAATTGTTCCCTCCAGGTCAGTCCTATCTGCCATTCAACTCCGTGTCTTGAGAAAGCATCATTTAAACTGCAATTTTTATTCTGCTTTGTATTTTTAAGCTGAAAGTGTAAAATATTTTCAATTAAAATGCAGTTAGCTGTTTCAGCTTTCAAGAACTTGTGATAAAATTAACCCACTCAGAGATGAGAGCAAAGCAAGACTGTAATATATCACAGAAGCCTTCTCTGCACCTTGGAACATTAAACATAGACAACTAACCTAAACATTTCCCACAAATAGATGTTTTAAGATTCTCCAAGCTGATGACCCTCCTTGTTTTAATGATAAAATATATTTAAATGTCATAATTACTCCTATGCAGGTGACTATGGGAACGAATAACCCAAAAGTTAAATTGGCAAGTGAATGCATATCAATCTGGCACACATAATACTGATTTTAAAAATGTTTGACAGTTTGTAAAAATAGCTGTAACTGGGAAATCATCACAAAGCAGATATATTTCCCATGGGATCCTTGGGGGACCAGATTTTGGGCTGACGCTAGTTAAATGTTCTAATTTATGATCCAGAAGAAAACACAGTCTTTTATTGATCAGGTTTACAGAGGATGCAAAAGTTAGGGCAATGATAAATGGAGAGGAGGAAAACAGCAAGTCATTAATACAGAGCTGTGACTCGGCTTGGGTGGCAGCAGATGGTTAGGAATTTGAGTAAGGTTGAGTGTGCAGAGGAATAAGATCTAGGTGATGCTTACTGAGTAGAGGAACCTCTTCTGTTGAAAGGGATGTCTGAAAAGGGTTTGAGGATGATGGTTCCCTCGCTGGCCCACCTGCTCCCTGGGCCACAGGAGAGCTAACACCACCCAGGCACAGGTAAGGGTGGGGTACAGAGCCGGAGGGGGAGGTTATACTTGCTTATCATATAGGCTCTACCACAGCCTTTGCTGTGGTGCTGTGTGGGCACCCTGGTTGCAGAAAGTTGGGGTGTAATCTTTGAACGCGTTCAGAAGAAAGCAAGTGAGGAATTGCCCAGAAAACTTGCCACAGAATGGTGGGAAATTAAGGGGTGCCTCGATCACAACTTACAGATAACCAGATAGAGAGCTGTGGCTATGGGGAACAGACAGATACACCACAAGATCCAGTGGCTGGAAGATGAGTCAGTTCAGCTTAGCAAAAGAGTATGTTTGGAGAGGAGGGTTTGATATCAAATCACCTTCCCAAGGTAGGTTTTCTGTTCCTGGCAAATTTAGAAAGAAGATGAGTGGTCTTTCTGAAGGATGAACTGCAGCTTAATTAGGTATCATTTTAGGGAAGTCTTCTGGAAAGGATGCTTTCCTTTTTTTCCCCCCCTCTCTCTCTCCCTTTCTATCCCTCTCTGCATGAGACCTCACAAGTACAAGAACAGAATTTGTTTCCTATGGAAAAGTGTTGAAGTCCGTGGTTATACCTAGCAGTTTTGGTGTCTGTCGTCTTCAGAGTCATACTGTCAGAGTGCTTCTGCATTTTAGATACTTATCGGTCAGCAGCTACAACATTACCAGAAATTTCACGGTTCATTTGACAGGCTATTAGTGACTGAAACCAAAGCTTATTATTTTGCATGCTAATTATGAAATATTATTATTACCAATAAAGGCCATATAGGTATTCAGTATTCTAGAGCCTCAGAAACTGAACCTTGAAATACTGTGCTATTTCTTAATTCCTCTTTAATGCAGAAGAAAGCTACTTGCATAGTGGCTTCAGATATATTACTATCCCCTGCTATATAGCGTATCCATAATTGGAGGAAGAGTCTCAGTAAATTTAAAATTTTTAGTCTATCCAGCATCCTATTTGGTAGTGATACCAAAAGACGTGTCTTTTGGAACTGCTGCCTGGTTTGTTTCTCCTTTAAATGCTGTCATTGGAAGTAAAATGACAGAAAGATCTTTCCTCATTCACTCCTTTTTCCTCTTGGATGTGGAGTTGATGTGCTTTGCCCATCCACTTGGGTATGTGTGAGGCATGACTGCATTTCCTCGCTGTAGACAAAGTGCGTCAGATGGTTTTAATTGAACTCATTGAAACGATGGGAGCAATGGAAGGAGGTAGAGGAAGGGAGTAGAACCGCTGAAAGATAAGCGGGCACTGAAAGCTCATACATTCACCACTCTGAATGGTTTTCTTGTGTTTGGAGAATTTCTCCTTAGAGAAAGACAGATCCAGAGTGCTCAGTACATCACCCGAGGTTGGCTGTAAAGCTGGGCTCTATAATGGAAATACAGATTATGCTAATTGAGATGAAGTTTTATAGTGCTAATGTGTATTTTACTCTTCTGTGTGCTGAAGTGCAGTCTGGGTCTGAGAGAGCTGACAATGTCCTATTCATATGTAAAATGTTTTGAAGGACCTGTGGTTTGGAATATTTCAAAACTGCCGCATGGAGGGATTCTTGCGTCTGAAAGCAATATTATCTGTGTACAGCTCGTTGCTAACAGAGAGAGAAAAGTGCGTGAAAGCAGCTTCCCAGTCTCTGCCTACAGATGTATGGATGCTGCTGGAAGAAGGCAGGAGCGTTGGGGAGCTTCCACGGTCCGATGGGGCTGGAGGTGGCCCAGCAGTGCTCTGCAGACCCAGACCTGCCCTGATCCCGGTCAGCTGAGGCGATAACCGGCTGCTGGAAAAGTAGAAGATCTTGCAAAGAGGCCGATTACATCTCTGTGCCTTGGGATTACTTGGAGTTTAGAAGTATTAAACAGAATAAACTCTTGGAATAAGACAGCAAAGCCCGGCTGTGTATTAATTATTAGTCTGGACATTTTGTAAATCACAGAATCAGGCCTTTGCTGTTTGTGGTACTTTTTTCCTTTTAATACTAGCATTTGGCCTTCACATTTACAAGGAAGTAGCATCCTTAATTTGTAAGAGCTCATCTGCTTATCCAACAAGCTGCAGTCGTAATCCTCTTTGCCATAATGAATGACTGCTCTGGAAGTGATTACTGCAGGATTTCATACTTTCTTTTCTGCTTATCAAATTGTTTAGTGCTTCTTTTTTGTAAAGAAAATTATTGTTCATAAATCACAGTAAAGTATCAGGAGGATGTGATCACACTAAAAATATCTGCAGCGCTACTTCAGAGGTAGTAAATCTTGGTCCATCTGGGCATGTCACTAGGAGAGAAGTAACTTGTGTTCCTTGATTTGCATTTGTGTGGGGTCAGGTGTACATATGTGTGTGTGTGCAATACTTGTGCCCAAAGTTCAGAGACCAAGAGTTTGAGCTTTTCATTGCTCTGGGTTAAAATGACTGCTGCAACTCTATTTTCTATTCTGCTTGGCTTGTGAGAAGACTTGCTGTGCATTTGAGTATATCCATAGCAAATATGATTCTGTGTTTCATTTTCAATGCGCATCTGTTGAAGAACAGCAAAGACACAGTAGCTCAAATAGACTGCAGCTGCAGCAGCCATCGTTTTCATTTTGACCGTGATTCAAGATAAATACTTTTCAAATTACAGCTTTCTAAAGAAACCTTCCTTCTTTAAAGGTTTTTCTCTCACTCTCTCTTTTTTTTGGTATAAGCTCATACATCATGTTTTTTAAGTAGACTGGTACCGACAGTGTAACGGAAGTAGTGGAAAATACAGAAAAAGAAATCTAGATTCTCATTTTTTTAGGACAATGCAAATGTAGCTTTTTTCCCTGGACCTACGTTTACACAGTTTTCTTTTGAACTTGCATCAGAGAGATGGGATACAGCCAGCTATCTACAGGCTTGAAAACTAGGCTGATAAGAAGAACAGAGTCAAGCATTCAACTCTTTGCTATAAGGAGAACCCAGCAGCAGATGTGCCTGCTGATGTGGTTACAGTGAGTATCTGGAAATTGGAGGGAGGCGTGTTTGGAAACCTGTAAGCTTCACTAGAAACTTTCCAGCCTTCCCAGATTATTGCAGTCTCATTTTGCAAAACACATGGCCAACTTGTAGTGTAAAAGTAGGAAAAAGTGTAATGTCCAGAAAGATAGTTTATTTGCATTTTGATATAATGGATCCACAGTGTTCCTTCATGCAAATTCATGATACACGTTTGTTTGTGAAATACATATAGTTAAATATGGTCACAATTCCTTAGTTTCTTACTTCCTTTGTATGAAGTTGCATTTCAGACAAAAAAAAAAAGAAAAAAGGAAACAAAGAACTTCTTAGGT
Organism: Xenus cinereus; assembly: GCA_025774025.1. Taxonomy (NCBI): domain Eukaryota; kingdom Metazoa; phylum Chordata; class Aves; order Charadriiformes; family Scolopacidae; genus Xenus; species Xenus cinereus. The sequence goes on along the minus strand of JAOXJK010000001.1, from coordinate 59,444,736 downwards.
TGATGTGGATGGTAAAAAAAAAAAAAAAACAGTTTCTATTTATGATTACTTAGAAAAGTTCTGGAAGAAAAGAACATTTTGATCAACCTGTTGGGACATGTGGCTTTGCTAATGGATCCCGTAAACCTGGGCATACACAGAGGTGAGCAGGCAGCTGAAGTGGTCAATGATCCATCCAGAATTGACCTGTAAAATATTGTGATGCTCCTGAACCTGCATTTCATGGCAGAGAAAACAAGGCTGTATCAGGGCTGTATCAAGGCTGTATCTTGATGAAATACACCCCAGAGTCCTGAAGGAACTGGCTGATGTAGTTTCCAAGCCACTTTCCATGATATTTGAAAAGTCGTGGCGGTCAGGTGAAGTCCTGCAGACTGGAAGAAAGGAAACATCACACCCATTTTTAAAAAGGGTAGAAAGGAGGACCCTGGGAACTACCGACCTGTCAGCCTCACCTCTGTGCCTGGGAAGATCATGGAACAGATCCTTCTAGATGCCATGCTTGGGCACATGGAGGACAGGGGGATGATTCAGGACAGCCAACATGGCTTTACTAGGGGCAGGTCCTGCCTGACTAACCTAGTGGCCTTCTCTGATGGAGTGACTAGGTCAGTAGATAAGGGACGACCTATGGATGTGATCTATCTGGACTTTGGTAAGGCCTTTGACACAGTCCCTCACAACATCCTGCTTGCCAAACTGGAGGGGTATGGATTTGATGGGTGGACAGTTCAGTGGATAAGGAATTGGCTGGATGGTTGAATCCAGAGGGTGGTACTCAATGGCTTGAAGTCCAGATGGAGAGCAGTGACAAGTGGCGTCCCTCAGGGGTCCATGCTGGAGCTGGTACTATTTAACATTTTTGTCAACGACATTGACAGAGGGATTGAGAGCACCATCAGCAAGTTTGCAGATGACACCAAGCTGCGTGGCGTTGTCGATACACCAAAGGGATGGGATGTCATTCAGAGGGACCTGGACACGCTGGAAAGGTGGGCCCAGGTGAACCTCATGAAGTTCAACAAAAGCAAGTGCAGGGTTCTACACCTGGGCCGGAACAATCCTCAGTATCAATACAGACTAGGGGATGAGGGATTAGAAAGCAGCCCTGAGGAAAGGGACTTGGGGGCGCTGATGGATGAGAAGCTGGACATGAGCAGGCAGTGTGCACTTGCAGCCCAGAAGGCCAATCGCATCCCGGGGTGCATCAGAAGAAGTGTTGCGAGCAGATCCAGAGAAGTGATTCTGCCACTTTGCTCTGGTGAGACCTCACCTGGAGTACTGTGTGCAGATCTGTAGCCCTCAATATAGGAAGGACATGGACCTGATGGAGCGGGTCCAGAGGAGGGCCACCAAAATGATCAGGGGGTTGGAGCACCTCTGCTACAAGGACAGGGTGAGGGAGCTGGGGTTGTTCAGCCTGGAGAAGAGGAGGCTCTGGGGAGACCTAATAGCAGCCTTCCAGTTGAAGGGGGCCTACAGGAAGGCTGGGGAGATTCTGTTTTCAAAGGCCTGCAGTGACAGGATGAGGGGCAAAGGCTTTAAGTTGGGAAAGGGCAGATTTAGATTGGAAATTAGGAACAAGTTCTTTACTATGAGGGTGGTGGAACACTGGAACAGGTTGCCCAGGGAGGTGTTTGAGGCCCCTTCCCTGGAGATATTCAAGTGAGGCTTGACGAAGCCTTGGGCAACCTGGTCTAGTTGGGGGTGTCCCTGATGACTGCTGGGAGGTCGGACTAGATGACCTTTGGAGGTCCATTCTGGACTGGACAATTCATGATTCTGTGATTATATGATTCTGTGATTTCTGTTGAAGGTTGCCCGTAGGGGGCCAGGGATTGGATTGGTGCCCCTCACACGCCCCCTCCGCTCAGGATTGTCTGTGACGGTGAGGTCGCCATGGGCGGGCAGAGGACAGTAAACCCAGACTGGAGCCCCCCAGCAGCTCCTGGGAAGAGAGCTCCCTCTTAAGCAGGAGCCCAGGGCAGCTGGCAG
>JAOXJK010000001.1:59404296-59442641 GCA_025774025.1 Xenus cinereus | reverse complement strand
GTGGTGGAACACTGGAACAGGTTGCCCAGGGAGGTAGTTGAGGCCCCTTCCCTGGAGATATTCAAGGTGAGGCTTGATGAGGCCCTGGGCAACCTCATCTAGTTGGGGTGTCCCTGCTGACTGTGGGGAGGCTGGACTAGATGACCTTTGGAGGTCCCTTCCGGCCCAGACCATTCTATGATCAGAAAAGTTCTGACCAAGTCTAATATAGTTTGCGCTTTGCACCCACAAAAACTTGCTGCATTAAAAGCAGTGTATGCCTGTATGTGACAGAGATAAACAAAATAGAGCTCTCCTCTTGCGAGCAGTAAAGCCTATGGAAAAGTCTCTTCATTTATGTTTGTGGATAATGTCTTGAGACTTCTAAAGAAATTCCATATGGATTAACATTTAAAAAAAAATACTGGAAAAAAGTTGCTCATTGTTCATTAACAGGAAAGATGTTGTGCTAATTTATGCCACATGCAATGTCCGTAGGGTGGCCAAGGATCTAAGTCTTTGCATAATTTCACCCAAGGATATTAACTTCCCCACTGTGCCCAATTAAACCCATCCCCATGCTAATCTGAGAACAAACAGGATAAAATACAAATTTATTTCTGGAAATCTGTCTAAAGCAAAAAGTAATTAAATATCTCTCTATTCTTTGGAGGGCATTTATAACCTTTGTAATTAGTGATTAGAGCTTAGAAACAAATGTTAAGATTCATTTCCTTGCTGTGCCATGATTTATTTCATGTAACTTCAACCATCAACCCATCTAGAGTTGCTGGTCAGTGAAAAGGAGAGGAGCCAACTCCACAGGCACATGGGGCGACCCGCCTCTGCAGCTGCAGCTCTCTGTTAATGAGTAGCTTAGAATAGACATCTCGCTTCCTAAAATGAACTCGGATCTGTAGCAACTAATTTGCATTGTGGAAGTTTTTAAACTCTTTGCCTCTGTTTTTCTGATCTGTGAAATGAGGACTGCTACTTTGCTGGTCCCCGGTCCCGTAACTAGTGGCTTTGCTGCTCATCTCAGCCGCACTGATTTCACTAAAGTGTGACCTCTTCTTTATTTTTCATCCTTTGCTTTTGTCATATCCATCCACAGTCTTACTTTAGTAAGTCCTTCTGGTGCATGAGTGGGAGTGGAAAAGTCAGGGGAGGGTGGACATGTTGAATCAATGAACCAGTATTGCTCACCCAAAATACAGCATCTCTGTTCCTCAGGTGGAACTCTACAACATTAGAGCTTTTGGGATTGTTTCTTTGCCATGTGCATACGGCACCCGGCTTGGTAGGATCTCTGGTTTGTCACTTTGTCCGTGAGGCACAGTGGTATTTCATGGGGTAAGATGCTCCGGCCACAGATTTTTGCTTCTCACACCAAGTAAAACCCCATGTTACTGGTTCCCGTCTGGTGTGAAGTAAAATCTGGTTTTCCTTTAACTTAGAGAGTAAGTGTTATCTCATTCTCTGCATATTGTATGTGAGCTTTGGCATGCTCACATACAATACCTAATCTGATTTTTACTTTCTAAAAATAAATCTCCCAAGCTCCAGCAAAGAAAGCTGCAGTTCTGCCCTAAGAAAACGAATAAGGCCAGGCAAGAGTTTAGTCATAAATCCTTGTACCTGCGGTCTCCGGATGAAAGACTGATAATTTAGTCTAAAATCCTGAGCCGAAGACAGCAAAGCACAAGGCTCCAGATGTCACGAGATGTTGCTATCAATCCGTCCATCTTTGTGAACTGCTGCTGAAGGATTAGTGTTCGTAAATCATTGCCATGAGACCTATCTGAAAGTCTCCTTCCTCAGGCTCTGGAGCCAGAGCTGGGTGACAGCATTTGCATTCATTCCTCGTGCTCCTAGTTGCTGATTAAAAATTAACCCTTTCATACAGTTCAGTGTCCTTAGCCTGATTAGTCTGCGGCAGGGCTTGTAGGAATTTTAATGAAGTTTGAAATGAGGTGGTCTTTTTGTTGCTGAGTTTCCGATTTTGCCTGTGATTTGGACTTGGCTGAAGTCTTGCAGAGCAGATTGTTGTCAATTATTATGGAAGCCTTGTTTTCCTGAAGCGGAATGAGCTGGTTACTAATGACGATCTTGTTCAGCATGATTTTAGCTAAGTGTCTGAAAGGTATGTGGACAGGATGTTCCAAATTGCAAAAAAAAATCAGTCCAAGAGCTGCTGACGAACTCTTTAAAAAAGGGCTGCTGCCTAGGATCACTTACTTCAACTTTGCCCTGAGTATTTTCATGCTTCAAGAGTGTTGCACGTGCAAAAGATTGTTGGGTTAAGCCTTACTTGGTTTGTATTTGGATGTGACCGGTTTGCCCTGAGCATAATTCTTACCAGTACAGATGGAGCAGTAGTTTTATAATATCAATTACAGACATATGCTTATGATTGAGCTATGGATGTTTCAGTGTCTCTGAGAAGATGTTTAGTGTAATAATTGAATGCGTATTTCAATGCTTCATCCTATGTACCCACTAGAAGTAATTTTCTGTGCTGCTTTAAGGTCACAACAGAAGTCTATGCAAGAATTTGGAAACAAACCATGTCCAAATCTGAAGCTGAAGAGATTCTCTAAACCCTTCTATGGGTATAATTAATTATTCTTGCTTTGTTTTAAAAATTCAGGATGTTTGATGGCATTAGCTTATTTAAACATGACTAGAGATGCCAAAGATGTAAGTAACTGTTTTGATGCTGCTTTCTTGCCTGGGCCACTGATTTTTCTGTCTAGGTTGGCTAGGGGATGTTTAGGTGAATCTTCAGCCCTAACACAGTTGTTTATGGCTCTAGGAGAAGGTACTTTGCTGTCACTAAGATGCTACATGGAAACCATTAACCCTGTCCTGAAATTAGGGGCAGCTGGACAGCAATGTTAGCTGGAAAGCAGTGTACTTCAGCAGAAAGAAGCAAGCAGACTGCTGTCAATTTTCAGCCTTTCATAGAGAAATCAGGCTTAAAAAAGGAATAGATTTGACTTGTCTATAGCTTTTTTCTTTAAAACAAGAACAGGATCCCATCTTCAACTGGAGTCTCAAGATACTGCTGCCAATGCATACTTTTTCCTCAGTGAGGCAACTTGTATCCCAAGTAGGTGGAATGAATTATGTATATCGGCTTTAAGCAATGCTGTATTAGGGAATTTTGCCTTTGTACTTTAGACCAATGTAATGAAAAATTAAATATTAATATGTCCTCAGAACTTTTCTCAAATATTTGTAATATGAGACAGTTAATTTAAGAGGCAGTGAACAGAGATAAAGTTTTTACATTTGGTTTTTGTTATCACGCAAGTGATTAGAATAGTCCAAGCAATGTAAATTAAATGTTACCAAGAAGGAAAACAGTTGCTAGATAGCAGCTGGGGAACTTTTATTCTGCAGAAGTCTTGGAAATGGGAGCATCTGACATTTATGGGATTGTAGGATGGTAGTGATATAGGTGGCTGCTGAATGCACACACCCAGTGTTTGAAATGTCACTTTTTTGTCTCTGTGAGTCCAGTATAAGAAATAACAATTGTTTTGTGTGTCTCTTCTGGCAGAGTCTCCTCTGTGACTTGATCCCATACAGGCTTGTGAGAAATGGTTTCATTTGCCCTTCTGACACTTTGTGAGAAGGTGACCTTTATGGTTTTAAGTCTCTAAGAGCCTTGATTCCCATGATTTTTCCTCTCCTTTCTCTTCTGTCTAGATAGCCCCAGTGTTCCCATACCTTTTCAGGCCAGTAATCTCTCAAGAGAAGTGCCAACATGTACCCCCTCTTTTAGTTTCTATGTACCTCCTGATAGAGAGAGACAGAAATTGCATTTGTGTGGCTTCTTATTTTTAGTATTTTCTCCTGTTATTGTTCATCTTGTGGAAATACCAGAGGCCTCCCATTCTGGGACAAGGTCTTTGTAGATTACCAAGTGCATTATAAATGCCTTCTGCCAAGTAGAGGTGACGACTTAAGCCTGGTTCACATGTTTCCACGTGACTGATCTTCAGTCTCTGAAATGTAACACAAAAAACCAAAGCCCCGCCTGCCTGCACATTCCTCCTGCCCAACTGTGCTCATTATTCTATGCACTATTGTCTTGTATTTTTGGCTAGATGCAACCTGGAGGTGACATCCCCTCTCTTAGATGCCGAAATTCTAGTAGGTGCTTTGCCCTGTGCTTTTACTCTTGTCAATTGTGACCTTGTTCAGCACCCAGGGAAACTGTGGTCCATCTATTGTTGGACCATGGCAGGAGTTTCAAAGGCTGCCTGGCCTGGATGATGACCTGCAAATTCTCAGTATGCTCCCAAATGGTGCCTTTCCAAAGGGTGTTTTAATTTGAGGGATCTACGTTTAATTCATCACTATGTAATGGATCAAAACTGTGGCAAAACCTCTGGACTTTTTTTCTGCACGTGTACTAGAGGAAAGTTTAACTGAGGAGTTCTTTTGCTCAGTGCACTGTAATTCTCAGGTCAAATTGCTGTTCTTGGTAGTAGTGGGTCTAAATAGAGTTTTCTAGAAGCTGTGCATGGATGTCTGTTCTGAGATAATTTAAAGCCTGCACATCTAGCTTCCTTCTCTCTATGTATATATACACCGATGATTATTATGTTGATAAGCTTTCAATTCATCAGGACTGTTTATTTTTCTTTCTTGAGAAACTGAGATTTGGTGCCTAGATAACAGGCTCTCCAGACTTCGTATTATATTAATGAACAGTGATTCCACAGATTTTAACAAGGTGGGCCAAGATTGCCCTTCCTAGAGATGGTAGAAAGCTCTTGTTCTACAGCTCTTGTATTTAAGTGACAAACTAACAATTCATTCGGTTGCTCACAGTCCTGGCTGAATTCAGGGGATTGCTGATTTTGCTGCAGCTGCAGTATTAACACTACTCTTTAATCATTAAAGGCATTAAATGCTGCTGTCAGCTGCTTCACACACTTAGTGTGCACGAACGTGATCTTTTAATCAGTTCTTGGAGCCATGCATATGCAATACTTATCATTAGATTATAATTAACTGTAATTATGTATGGAGATCAGCCCAAGCCATAAAATGTAAATTTAGATATTTACTATGTTAATAAGAAGATTTGGTGAAGATAAAGGGCTTGATTTTTTTAGTTTTCACTACCACAATAGTGGGACGGAGTCTTAGGGAAAGTGTTCTTTAAATTAGCATAGCTGCAGTTAATGTCCATATTATGACTTTCTTACTGCAGATGGCTATAGATGAGATTCAGGCCCAAAAGCTCCTGTCATTCACATAATGAAACACTGCCTCAGAGAAGCTTAGACAGTAGAAAAAAGGGTTGCAGGAGCCCGGAGAGGTGAGCTTGTCCACAAGCACGCCAGCAAGCGTTTTGAACTATGTAGAAGCATTTGGAATGGTTATTCACCTAAGGAAAATTTTGCAAAAGGTGCAAGTGGGATTTCTGCTGAGGAAAGGGGGGAATTCCCCTTTATTGCAATGCTGCAGTTAAATTCCAGGCACAAATTTTTTGGGTGTTCTGTGTACAGCTGCGTCGGGGTGTGCTGGTCCTGACACCCGTAAACAGGGAACCGGGTGCTGCCTTGAGCTGCTGTGTTGCTATGCTAACACTGCAGGTTTCTTCTAAAGGCTTTATTGAAAAAAACAAACCAATTAAGTAATATTTGGAATCATAAAAAAAGATTTAATAGTTTCTGCGACTAAGGTTCTACATTAGCGTTTAGCTTTTGCTGGGGAGGCAGTTGCTTCTTTTTGTTTGTTTGTTTACATCTGGGAATCAAGTCTTGCACATTGTGCAAATAATTTAATCTTTATGGCTGTTACTGCTGCATATAAAGTGTTGCTGTGTTGATACCTGCTGGCTAAGTGAGGCAGAAAGGGATACATTTATGTACGTTACTGTTTACTGTATTTAATGGAAATGAAAAGTGAAGTAATAAATTAGGAAACAACACGCTAGAATTCTTCTTCTTTGTTTTGGAACAAGGAATTAGTGTTTCAGGATCCTGGTTAATAACAGTCCTGGATACACTGAAACATTCCCTTCTCCCTTTTCCGCTGCTTTGGATTTTTTTAAATGGAAATGACGTGTTTTACTGGTCACTGGAAGTCTCAATTTTTGAAAGATTTCTTGTAATGGTGAGGGGGCTACAAAATGATTTTCAAAGCGCTCTTGGACACAGTTCCTGGTACAAGACTATGGAGGGGAACAATAGATGGGGATGGGATGGACAGGAGCTCTGTAGTTAGAACAACTTTTGGATGTCTGACTTTAGTCAGAAACCCTTTTGTATTTTCTTCCTAAAACCTCATCCAGACACTAGAATCTAACTTCACTCATGCAAAATCTTTTTAAAGTTTTAACTGTTTTAAACACTTTCTAAGTTAACTTTTAAAAAGGCACATTAGCACAAAACAAAGGAATTGCAATGCTTGACTGTGTGACTAAAAATGCTCAGAAGTTAATCAGGTATTTAAACATGCAAATTAAAATTACAGCCTCTAATAACATTACTGTCCTAATTGTGAAGAAAATCAAAACACTTAGTCAGTTTGTTTACTGAGCATATATGTCCGACTCCTGTCACCAGACCCATGGAATCTCTCTTTGCTTGGGAAAAGCGACACGGCACATTATTAGATAATTACCTTCAATTGAAAAACAGATATGAAGTGAGTGAAGGAATCTATTATGTTTCCAGACTGGAATTGTATACAGTTTTCTGTGGTTCACACTAGTTGATGTATCAATTATGATTGCATATTAGCCCTCTGTATTAAAACATTGCTTGACTGTATTCTCTGACTCTTGGCTTGAAGCCCGCAATATCACGTCTGCAAGCGGTGCAGCTCAGAACCCTCACTATAGGACACTTCGGTAGTTTCTGGTTACAAAATGTGGCAAGCAGTGGTAAAAGCATGCCAGACTCTGGCTTCCCAGCAGGAGCATCCCTTCTTTCCTTTCGGTTGTGTCTTAATTAAACCTTGACGGGATAAATCTCCCCTCACTGCGATGGCTGATGTGGGCATTCGATGGCCTGATGCTCCTTCCATCGCTGGCAGAGCAAGCAGGGGCAGAGGAGTGTTTGCAGAGGATGATGTGGGCCACGTAAGGTTAGAAGGACAGGCAAGCTCTTGTTTTCCTTGTGACTATATTGGGTGGTTGGAGCAGAACAGCTTCTTATGTAGACTTTTATGACCACAGAAGTCTTAACTTGAAACTGATGATCTCTGTGCCTGCTGGGCTCAGGTCAATGTCACTCCTGAAAATGCTTTATCATCCAAAATGGCCCTTGATCAGACCTTTGACAAAGCCTTTGTTTTGAAACCCTGCTTGTCTCCAACTGGGATAACATAGCATATGTTGTTTTTTGGATCAGTCAAATATTCAGTTGCAATATGTAAAGCAAAATATAGTTCGGAGCAAGAAGTGCAGCAATGATTGACTGTATGTGCGTCATGTATCGCAAAGTGTTTGTTCTAGGAAAAAACAAAGTCATAGGCCAAAAGCTTAAAAATCAGATGTTTTAGTATTAAGATCCTGTGTAATTTTGTATTTAGGCTGAGAGGAGCCCTCTCAGACATGCTTATTATAGGAATTCATCCAATTCCTCTGTGATGATTAAAGACGCAGGTACCTTGCACTACTGAAAATCGTTGCTTTGGTGCCTATACTTGAATTTTGGAGCACCCAAGGTGGAAGTTGTTGGATAAGAGCTTTTAGAAGAAGGGAACCAGAGAGCATGTTGGCTTTTCCCACCTTCCGCCCTCTCCCCCACAAGTAACTTCCAAAATACATAAAGGATTTAGCTCTTAGACAATTTCTAGGGAAAGTAAAATTAGGAATTAAGACACAACACCGTCTCTAGTATCCCCTGATCTGTCAGAAAATCTCTTCTTGCTGTAGGTATTGCAATAGGTTACTGCTAACCAATGTTCCTAACCTGTATTAATTTCAATTTCCCCTTGCAGTAATGCGTAGAAATCCATTTGGGATGGACATTTGTTGCCGGAAAGGATCCAGAAGCCCACTCCAGGAACTGTATAATCCCACCCAGGTGAGTGTCTTGTGGCTATGATCAAACTTTCCAGCCCAGTGTACAAATACAAACTCTCTTGAAGATATTTTGGTCTGTTTTTTCTCATTTATATGCAGTAGCTGTCTTCAGCTTGGAGGAGTTGATCCTGGACCTGCAGATTTGAGCCATAAAGTTCTACAGTTTGAGCTAAGGGCCTGATTTTTAAAGGTTTTAAAGGTCTAATGATGCAGACTCCTCTCAAAATTTTTTGAAGTACCTAAAAGCCTTATAAGAGTACCTTTTAGATCTCCTCACGAGAAGCTGAGGCACTGTAATTTAATCTGTTGATAACACATAGAGTGGCAGGGTGGGGTGAGAGTGTGACATGATATACATGAAACAGAGAGTGCGGTAAGACTGTAAGTTGCAATAGTAATACATGAATATCATTTATATGGCTTTCAGGTAACCAGCTGCCCTTCCTGTCCTGGTTCATTGCTTGTATGGAGTCTTGGCAAACACAGTAGCTCACACTCTTGCTTATACTGTGAGCTATTTAACACCTGGCGGTCTTGATAGGGGCTTAGGATAATCTCAGCTAGAGTTCTTGTGACAAGCAGCACGGGAAAGCTACCTGAAATTTGTGCTCCCGTTCGCTCCTCTAGATCAATTTATTCCCTACACGTGGGCTGAATTGGCACATTCAGGGGCAGCATTTCCTGTTGGCAGCCGAGAGGAAGTGCTGCCATTGAGAGAAAATGCCAGCTGACTATTAAACATATTTATTAAGGTTTAACAACTGCCTATTATATATTTATCCATCAATGAATACATTGAGTTTTACTAAATTGGCTATTAAGGAAAGTGACTATCCCAATAAATCTAACTTGTTAGATTTAACAAGGCAGTAAATGTTTTAAATACTATTTGATTATGAAGAGACTCACTATATAGTGTTCAAAATGAAGTCTAAGTGATTTAAAGTATTTACATGAAGAATTGACAACAACCCAAAGATACATGGTATCTGTTATGTGGTGCAGTAAAGCTCCATTTGCTCAATAACGTTGTTTTTATGAATATAGACTGACTTTCTAATTCAATTTGAATTCTGTGCATGACTGGGAACATGAGTTTATCATACTAATATACTGGCCTTTATTGACCATTATGGGAGTTAGCATTGCGTAAATGGAAAGTGTGTGTAAAAGCCCTGAAGAGGAACAATCCAGTGTTACAAAGGAAATATATTAGCATTTAAATTTAAAGACTTTTTGCAGACACTCCAGAATGGCAGGTAAGGGAAAAGAGGCTGGCTAATTATTCACTCTGGGGTCTGCCGTGTGTCAGTCAAAACCTTCTTGCCCTTTAACATTGTTAAAGGCCATCCTGTAAGAAAGAAACATTCCCATCCACTGAAGGACCGTAATCCCAGAGCCCTTGCAAGCTTGGTCAACTTGGTCAACTGAAAAGGTTTCCTAAGCTTCCTGAAGCAGGGGATGCAGCTGGCAGCTCCTTCACTGCCTCTCCTTCCTTTCTGCACACCCTGACCAAGCAAACCATTAGCATCCCTTTCCGGGCTCGCCTACGAGGCAGCCAGAAAAGTCAATGGTTGAGGAAACACAGCAGTTCTTGCAGCCGATGTTGGAACTAAGCAGATGGCATTTTTTTGACGCCAAAGTGTTTCCATCAGCTCACTGACATCTGTTCTTACCAAGCTTTTAGGTTTTGTTTCTTTCTTTGTTCTTAGTTGGTATTTGTTCACTGTTTGCATGGGGCTTGGCGTGCTGCACTTAGTCCTAGAGGTACTGGCAATGCCAGGCAAGCAAGGGCATGCATTTTATGAGAACATTAACAAGAAAAGGCAGTGAGTGGAGGCTGTCATAGAAGATAACAGGCTGGAGATCACCCCTAGAATATGTCTTCAAATACATGGTTCATCTTTCTTCTTCCCCCAAAGAGATGTCTGTCTCTTCTTTCTTAAGGTGGCAGATCAGAGATTGATCTGTATTCTGGCAGTAAGTTGCTTGTTCCTCAAGGATTCACCAGTATGTGTGAGGGTAGGGGGATGGAGATCGGACCCCTAATCTTTCCTTTTTGAAGCCATCACAATCAGCCATTTGTAAAGTCAGCTCAGAAGTCAGTATATAATAAATACGCAAGAAGACATTTTTGGCCAAAATCTCTCTTTTACTAGTCTAGATAATGAAAACACCAGTTAGATCTTTAACCATTGACTGTCAGAACCTGTTGGACTCCTATGGACAGGAACTATTGGCACTCAGTTTAGCTGCCTCAGGTGAACAGCAGAGCTGATCAAGCAGATATTTGTAGTTCTCCTTGTAGTTCAAAGGAATTTGTATAAATCAAACACCAGACTTAAGCCATTGAAAGATGCCCTGCAGCTATGGTTTTGGATTACTACAAGCTAGGTGCAGTTGTGATTTTTTAAGGGTAGGAAACTTTAAATACTTAATGTGTCCATGTGCATGTTTTTTACGTGATACAGTATAACAGAAGAACCCAAGTATGGCTCGCCATCCTCTGCTGTAGAGCGCACTGTACATTTCACCTGTTTCAGGTTTCTGTGCATCGGCAGCAGTGTGCAGCCACGACTGCTGCGGTCCCTGGCAATATCTCCAGGACCCCCGAGAGAGGTGGGTAAGGGAGGCACTGCATGGGTATCCCTGTTTTGAGGTGGTATTAAAGGCCCATACGCCCTCGCATGGAGCGTGCTCTTGGCTGGCTGTTCTTTATCAGGGAAGATGAGAGTTTGGCCATCAATTGAAATAGGTACCAGATAGGGTCAATACTTTATCAGATTTAAAATGCTATAGTTAAACACGAATAACATTTTTCTACTGTATATTCAACATCAGGTTGCACTGCCCTCATAAACCCAGATGGAGACAAGTTGATTTACACCAGCTGAAGGTTTGACTGTGGATATTTACTGTGTTGACATATACCAGCCTCTCTGATCCTGCCCTGTTTTGTTTCCTTCTATGGAGTTGTTTGAGTTGTTTGCAGACGCCGTCATTTGTCTTTTGGATCTCTTTTGGCTGGGTACATGATTGTGAAAAGGAAAGTAAAGGAAGAGAGAAAAGAAGAAAAGAAAAAGGAAAAAGAAAAAAAACCATGAAAAGCAGAAAGGGAGATTTGTCTTGAGTAAATTAACAGGTAGCAATGATCTGGAAATGACTGAAAGAGTGGACTGGTGACTTGTAGGAGCTGAACGTTAGAATTGCAGTCAAATTTTCAGTGGACTGATCATAATTGTTCATATGTTTGGTGGAGAAGGAGAGGATAAATGGGTGGAGATAGCACTGAATTAGGGCCAGAGAAAGTGTCCATGACAAAACCCATGTGTTATTTGTGTCTTCGTTCAGTGTCTGGCCTTGTGATTATTGTAAAAGTAGGAACAATACTTTTGCTCTTTTGCCTGTTGTAATAGAGCAGAATGTGGGAAGCGCATTTGTCTGTGGACAAAAGATTTCTTCTCTAGGGCTTTCACTGCAAGATTTTTCATGAGCACTAATATACTGTGAGGGAAAGAAAAGTCAATATAACTGAACTGGATTTACACTGAGTAAGTGGATTTCCAGGCTGTGATCTCCACATACATGGGAGGCAGCGTGCAGCATGTCTTTGAGACCCTATTATCTTTCTTTTTTTCCTTTTCATTTTGAGGTAGAGGTTTAGTAATAAGGTGCAGAGGTACCTGCAGAAAATTTTGAGGGCTGAAATGGACTGTTACTTTAATGAGTTTATTAAAAGCCTATTTGGATCTGTATTAAGCAGGACTATTTTCCTTCACACATAGTTGTAAATGGAAAGAGAAAGAGGATTCAACACACAGCAAGTAGCAAAGGGGAAAATCAAGATGTAACTGAATGCAGATGAAGAGCCTTGTAGGAGTGTGACATAAGCTTGCATTGTATCTTGGGTGGTTTGGGTTTTTTTATATGAAATCCCAGGAATTTAAGAATATGGGTAAACAAATATTTGCTAGACATATTCTTAGAAGACAGTGGATACAACCGTGTCTTGTAATTTGCATGGCTGTGTACAGCCCCACTGCTCCAAAAATATCAGATAATTGTGGATTTGGAGTCACCAGAAGTTCAGAATTGGGCAACATCATACTTGAGGCTTGCACTCTTTAGTGGTTAACATTGATCTGTTTGGTGCAATGAATGTGCTACTGAATTACAAGAAATCGCAAACCAAAATAGACCAAATGCTAAAAGAAGCCACTAGGATCCAAATCCAAGGATGAGCTTGTTTCAGTTTCTAGTTTGACATTGCCTGACTTTAATTCATGACTCCACATGACTATTTCAATAAAGGTCACGCTGTTTGCCATTTGTTACTTGCCTTTTCAAACACATTTCTTTTTGTTGAGGAGATGTATTTCTAGGTGGAGCTAGGATGTCTGGTGATTTGCTAAACCTGGTGAGTGCTGTGGACCTTGCATTGCTTTTGTGTTAGGAAATGGTATCGGAGTGGTTGGGAGCGGTCATTACGAAATGACTCATTTCTTTTATTACTTCTGCTTTTTTTTCTCCCCCCTTCCCACCAAGTGAAAGGAAGAAAGTGAGCTGTTGCCTTGCAGACAGTGTTTATACATCCTCAGTCACCTCAGGCCACAAATGCTCCTTTTTTGGAGCTGCCATGTGATTTTCTGTGGCTCAGGCCAGGATAGCATCAGCGAACATCAACCTAGCTCAGCCCACATCACAACTTTCATCTGGGTTGGTAATTTCCTGGCTTCAGTTGATTTCCATTCACTAGTGGGCAACTGCACTGGTTCCTGGACAGACGTTTGTGGTGAGCTTTGTGATCTGAGCTGTATGTACACATTGTCCACAGCACTTTGAACTAAAGTTTCAAATGTCTGAAACCTGGTATTTCTGCCCTTGGTGATCCTGAGGCGCTGAGCACTGAGCAGTTGGTTTCTGTATGCTACAGCTTCCCGTTCTTAGATACACAAGAACCAAAGGGCAGGTCATTGAGTAGGATGAAATGTCCAGTTCACCTGGTGTTTCATCTCTGGCAGCAGATGACCAGGACAGACTACAAGAAGGATAATCTGCCAGCGGACAATAGCCTGTGGGTCATGAGCTTCCTAAGTCAGACGTGTCTTCATGAGCTGCACCATGCAAGAAGAGCCCGAGATATCAGATGATTACTATATCAATAAAAAGGGGGGTGGGGAGGAAACATAGGTCTTCAAAGTTACTTGCCAATTTCAACAAGACAAGAAGATTACACCAGCACTATAGACCAGTGCTATATGCTAATTTTTCTCCTGTTTTCACGTACATATGTTCTGGATGCCAAATTTCCTTCTAGGGACACCAACACAGATATCCCGATGTGAACTTTACAGTATGAGAAATAGTGAAGTTTATCTAAAGAACAATACGTTAGAATTTATTGATATTTTGTGACCGAAATGAGTAGTCATAAATATGTATGTGTCCTTCTTGAAGGCAAGAAGTGACCCCAAAGCTTTACCAACATTTAAAACATATGTTGTGTGATTGATCTTTGTAGGCAAATCGGTGCAGATAATAACAGTGTGGTAAGTGCAGCTCATAACCACAGTATTTGATTGATCATAGATTAAAAACTTAATGGAAAAGATGCAGAGTGGAGGCAGGGAAGAAAAGTCAATGTACAATGCCAAACTTTGGGTACACACTCCTGTTGGTAAACAACAACTTTATGTGTAATTAGCCTCCCTTGCGGCAGCAAAATGCCTGCTGATGAAA
Organism: Xenus cinereus; assembly: GCA_025774025.1. NCBI lineage: Eukaryota > Metazoa > Chordata > Aves > Charadriiformes > Scolopacidae > Xenus > Xenus cinereus. The sequence goes on along the minus strand of JAOXJK010000001.1, from coordinate 59,428,867 downwards.
GAGAAGCTAATTGATTTACTCTGTGGATGACTTCTTATGCAAAGACATTACTTACTGTCGTGCTTGGAAGTCGTAAAACAGCTGCTGGCCTGTGATGAAATATTGCATTAACCTTAGCAGAAAAATTGCACTAGTGAGAATGCTTTGTTATTAATTACTGATTACAAATGATAAGAGGCTGGTTTAGATGCTGGGAAAATGACTTGGGGAGGAGAGGGTTTCAGGTACAGTGTGCTTCATAGATCATTTGTTGTGACATGATGGATGCCTTTGTAAGTCAAGAGGAATGAATCAGACAAGTATGTACAGTAACTACCAGCACTCCAGGCCAGAATTATCCCCAGGACATGCTCATTCAAGTTCCTACAGTGCATTGGGATGAATTTTGGGGCACCTGTGTTTAATAAAATACTTGTTACCTGCATGAAATGAAAAAATACAGTCGTCACTCAAAACAACTCAGATTTCCCTGACAGAAAAAGAAGCAGTAGAGACACTTCTTTTTAATTTCTCCAGTCCTTGACTCATATTTTATTACTTTGAGAGTTTTGATATAAAAGCTTACTGGAGGCATAAAAGTATGAGAATAAAGATTTAATAAGACAGGAGACATGGCCAAAACCAAAAGGGTTGTATGTGTTGGAGGGGAAAGAGGGTAACACAGCTTTCCAACCTGGCTCTCTGTATGCGATGTGTGAGCTTCCTGTTAGACAACCACTTGGGCAGCTGGGTGGAGAGAAGACCTGGGCTTCAGCACTCTGACCTGGTGCTGTTCAGCATCGGCGAGGTTTTTTGTGTTTAGTTGTCTCCAAATTGGACTTCTGGTGATCTGAACCATGTTGGTTCAGTCAAATGCTTGCTCTGAACTAAGTTATGTTCAAATGGGGAACCTGTCTCTTTCTCTGCATTAAGTTCCTTTTTTTGTGTCTTCCCACTTGAAAGTTATATACCAGAAAACCTTGATAATCGTACTTCAAAATGCAGTTTGGAGAATTAAGAAGCAAAGGGCAGTGGGAGAATATCAGTGTTTGCAAATAGGTATAATGAGGACAGATTTTTGCCACTGGCTCCTGCAGAGGCAGAATGCATCCTTTCTCTCTGCACTTTAACAAGCGCTCCAGCATCACCAGCTAAGTAGCTACATCCCAATATTCTCAGCCTAGACCTTGTAAACAGTAGCCTCTCTTGCTTATTTCTGGTGCAAATAGGTTTGGCACAGCTTTCTCCATTGCGTGAAGGGTAGCAACTGTGTTTATTTAAAGATCTGCCTGGTTTTCCCGTGTTTTCTGTTATCAAAGAGGTTTTTTAACTCTACACAGCAGAATCGTAGCCCACTTGCAGGGCCAGATGATGCCTTTAAATCCAGAGAGCCCAGCTGCAACCTCCCCTTCCTGGGGGACTGTAATGTATCCCGATAGACGTCATTATGAAAATGAGAGAATACAGACATAAAACCTATCTGCTGGTACTCGTAATTCTCATTCACTATCTAACTTTAATATTAAGGAGGGGCGAGAGGAGTTGTTAAATTTGCAATTATTTTCAAGAGATTAGATTCCCCAAGTCCCATTTTCACAGACTTACTGTATCTGATGTAGCACCTCAAGTCCTACAAACTGACATGCAATATTCATTGATATTGTATGTAATAGGGATATGTATTATTCATAGACAAAGCAAGATTAAAATACTGCCTCTTCAATGATGTGGTCGCAGAAGCCAGCGTGCCTTTTGGAAATTCATGGTACTGTGGGAAGGCAGCCTGTAGAGTTTCCATAAGAGTGTGTAAATCATTACATCAATCACAGATTATTTAAGGATGCTTTCCAAGTAAGTTTTCTCTTTGCTGAAGTTTGTGGGGAGGTGTAGGGTGGGTCGAGCTGGGTGCTGCAGTCTAATCCGTACCACTTGCTTCCCCTCATGCGGGGCTGCACTGCGTGGTTACGGACAGCGCTGAGCAAAAGGGCCAGCTGGAAAATACGCAATTTGGGGATGACCCAAACTAGCTGTGAATTTGGGCTGAGTTCTTTCAGTCATAGTAGCTCGGAAACACTTGGGTTGACTTGGGGTTAATCTCACAGGTGTGTGTGGGGGGGTAATGATGGACTTGAGGTGATTTGATTGTGCATCCCACACTTGGCAGTGAGGTGCTCAAATCATGTACACGAGTGACAAAGGGCGGTGAGTGTCTTCAGCCTCTCCTGTTGACGGTCTCTTGCCTACTGAAATTAAATAGAAGAAATGAGCGGGATTTCAGACTAGCAGGCTCTTTATTAAGCCTCTCATCATGATGATCTGAGGCTATAATAGTGCAAGAGCTGTAGTCTGTTTAAGACCTTGTGTGCTCATCTGTTGATCTACTAAAACAAGGAGAAAATCATGCCTTGCTCTGTCAGTCCTGTTTGTCTGATACCGTGACCCTCGTGGCAGCAGTAATTAACAGTTCACTGAAGCCAAAATATGAGCTGGAGGGGTCCGGGCTGTTGCTGCTGGTGGTCAGTGCGCTCTCCCAGAACCAGAGAAAGGGGAGCTGAATCCCTGCAAGCAGAGGAAACCTGCCCCACGCATGGGAAACACCCTGATGGCTTGGTTGTTGGAGTTGTTCTTACATTTGCTTGTTTAATCATCAGTCTGAACGATGGGTTGTTTCAGTGATCATCCACACTTAAACTGCTTTTACTCACTGGTTTTCAGACCTTACTTCTTATTCATATGGAAGAGGTGTGGAAAGAAAAGGGAAAGAGGTATTTTAAAAAGGAAATATCTATACAGCATTTGAACACAGCAAAAGCAGTATTTATGTTGTGTTTGTCTTTTTTTCCTCTATAAAAATAACATAGTAGCAGTCATATTGGGGCCACTCAAGTAGATCTTTGTTGCCTAACCAAACTGTAGCAGTTGTATATCCATCCTGGTGGGGATGAGGTCTTACACTTGGACCATTCCTACATTTGTGGGGCAACAGCAAAATGTAGGGCCTAGAATAAAAATAATATTCTGTTTCCTTCCACACTGAGACTATTGTGTGGTTGCACTGGACGGGAACAGTGGCTTTGTATTCTAGGATTTCCAGCATGCTGTCAGTGTAGATGTTTCTGTCCATTCATAACCTTGGGAGAAAAGTGAAACCTGATCTCTTGAAAATTGGTGGCAAAACTCCTAAACTCTAAAGAGGCCAAACTTTTCGTTGAAAGATCTGAACCAAGGCATCAGAACTGAGCTGTAATTGTAACCACTGTTTTATGTCTCTTTTTACCATTCCACACATTCTATTGCACTAGAAAATGCTGAAGAATGTAAGTCTGATGCTGAAAAGATTTCCCTTTTTTTTTTCTGGTAGTGACATAATAACTATAGCCCAACCAAAGAGAGTTGGCAAACTTACAGTTCGCTGAAGTTTATATATATTTCTGGTGCCTGGAAAATCCAGGAAGGAGTGTTCCTTCCTTTTCGATCTTAAATCACATCTGAACAGGACTCTGAGTGTGGTTCCAGCACAGGGCTAAAAGCAAAACATTATAAGCAATCTTTAGATGAGCAGTAAAAAAATCACAGTATTCCTGCAGTCAGATTGCCTGGCTGCACAGAAAATTAGCAAACCGCTGTAGCTATCAACTTGATGCCATGATATAAATCTTTTCTCCCTGTAAACGTGGGCTGTGTCTTAGATCATTCCAGACAAGCATCTGGGGATTGGTAAGAGGAAGTGAATATTAATTCAATTAGAGGACAGAAGATGAACGTACAAGCTGGCGCAGGGAATTGACATCAGGAGCCAAAGTAACAAAGACATCTCTAGCTGGGAGAGGACAGTTTCATCTATTCAAGTCAGGCTTGGCTTTTGCCGTGCATACATTTTACTTATGAAATGGTCGTTGAAGGAGTTGTATTTACATAGCAATATAGTTAATGTCATATTTTGGGAACTAAGCCTTGATGTCAATAGACGGATGGAGAGCTGGAGAGCAGATGCACAGTGGTAGCTTTCAGTTCATTTTGATACATTAAATATTCATAATAAGCTCAGCTGAAGGAGAAAAGAAATGTTTCATTGAACTGGTAAGGAGAAGCTGAAATTGTTGGTACTTCTCCAAAACATAATGTCTTACTTAATGTAAATTGAATGAAGGTTCCTGTGGTGAAGGTGAGATGCAATATTAGGTACTTCCACAATTGCTGCTTTCTTTCTTTAAGAGATTGCTGTGCCAGTTACATCACTTTGTAAAGTAATAGCCAAGAATGACTATTCTGAGCAGTTTGTTTAGGCACAGCAGAGGCTTTTCCCTTCTTTTTTTCCATAGCTTTGGATGTACAAAAACCTGTGTATGGACTTTCTTACATTAAAATGCCACATACTTACAGCCTGGAAACAAATCTTTCCACACTGCAGTTTCCAGGCACGGACACTCTGTCACTAAGTGGATAAATCTTATATCTGTAGGCTTCTCTCACCCCATTTGTGTGTGGTTTGCTGCCAATCTGAGTCTCCATCTGAAGAACGTAGGTGCTCTGCTCTGCTCTCTACCTGATGCACGGATGTGAGTCTGCAGAGATGTTTTTGCCTCTGTTTCTGTGCAGTTTCTAGCCCAGGTAGGGCTTGGCCTCTGGCTCTGGGGTAGTGCTAAAAACTAATGCAATGCGTTGTGCTTGTGTATGTTTAAGAGTAAATTTTGCATTTTAGAAGGTTGTGCATCGACAGTATGAACATGGAGTGCGATGCGTGCAGGTAAGTCGTGCCCATTTCCCAAACAGCCTCGTAGGGCTCAGTTATGCTGCATACAGGGTGTCTAGCTGTAGGGATAGGAGTGATTCCGCTACTTTTTCAGCAGCTGTTTTTATCTTTTTTATTTCATGTAAACTTGGGTTAATAAACTATTGCTGAATTTGCAGTTGTGTGCCAGGGGGATAAGGTTGTCTCCTTACCAAACCTAGCTCTCTGTTCTTGGCATTCCTCCTCCCCATGGCCTCCAACCCTGAAGTCTCCTTCTAAGCCTAGTGTCCTCAGCTCTGCTTAGTCTCCCTCTCTCATTCCTACCTTTTATCTTACAAAGATGAGAATATTTTTACATGAGTTACAGTGCATGTTTATGGTCGTGGCTTTACCAGAAAGTGGTGGAGCCAGCCAGCAAGAGAAAAAGGGTGGACAGTTGATGGCAAAGCAGATATAGATGAAGAGACTTGTCCCTCTGAAAATTATGCTCTCATTTATTTGTATATTTTCAGTCAAGTAGTGAAAAACAAACCAGGCAAAAGAAAAGATTTTTATCTGTCTGCTGAGAGCTCAATGTCTTTTTTTTTTTTTAGTTTATAAACAGCAATATTGCTTTTAATGGGAATGTAGAAAAAAAATCTTTTGTGTCAAGAAAGTAATGGCAGGCCAGGTTTGTGTTTATTAAAAACGGAGGGAGCTAGAAAACAGGCAGCTCAAGATCTGTGGTTTCATCTGCGGCAACCTCTAAAGAATTCATGGGAGGCTGAGATGTAAATGCATTGAAGGGCTTTGTTTTCAAAAGGGATGTAGCAGATCTCTCTGCATCCTGCTTACGATCCCTGAATTACACAGCTGCTGATGTGTAGCAGACAGACTGGTGGAGTTTTAAAGCATCACCTTCATGCCTTGTGCAGAGTATCATTTCCTGGTCCTCTTTGACGGACGCACTTTGGTTTTCACTTGGGCTGTTAAGTGAGTTCCTGTATGAAATATTGACGCTGAAGGAAGAAAACTGCCTTTTTACCCAAGTGTAAATGATCTTGAAACAAAATACATGGGATAAAAGAATGATTTCTTAGGCAGGTTTAATGAATAATTGATTTCTGCTTCTCATGACATTATCAGTGTAATTAAATCGGTGGCTAAAGAAGTAAGACAGAAGGTATCATCTGCAAGACACCAAACCTCTTTATCCAACTATTGGCAAAGTACTGCCATTTGTTATTAAAGGCTGTCCTGCAGTCATGCAGGTTCAAGATCTGTCTTGTCACTAACAAATCAGACTTGTGTAAGTACCAACATGATAAAACCCCACGTATTCAGTTTTCTGCATCCAAAAATAACCTGAATAAGCTTCCTTCCTTCCCTGCCAAACCCGCTCCTGTCTTTGGTAGCTGTACATTGAAATGATTCTTGCTTTGTGCAGATCGGCTGTGCGCAGTGTATGTGGGCATTGCTGTGTGTTTCCTATGGTTGTGGCACAGAACTACTGGTGGTCACTGACTTGAGTCACTCACCAAGCCCCAGAAAATGGTTGCTGTTGTGATTCCTTTGGCTCTGTTAAGAAGTATGTTGAAAAATCGGAGAGGCCTGAGGAATAGGAGTAGGGGATAGGAAAGAGTCTGGATGCAACTGAGCTTGGCCAGTGTATGTATCTTTAGAAAACATACTTATATGGGACTGTTGTTTCTTCACGTGGCTCCTGAGTTGGAGAAATAGGGCATGGAGGGCAATTGCAGAGGCCAAGCAAAGATAAAACTAAACGGGAGACCTCAGCCTGCAGCTGCAGGCGCTGTAAATAAACCACTCATTTGGAAATTAGAGTTACAGATTTATTACCATTAACAGCTACTGTTGTTTTATTCTGCAAAATTAATTCTGAGAAGCATCTTCTGACTTTCCTCTAACATCTCATACATACTACAAGGGTCTCTTGGAATAACGCGCTCCCTTGTGCATCCTCACATCACACACACCAGCCTTGGAACCTTCATATAGTGAAGTGCTAGAGTGTATTTTGCTGCAAAGCTACAAGTCCACATGGAACAGGAAATATAAATGCTCTACTGCTTGGTAGGTCAGTGTGGAGGTGATAAAATGGTCCGATGTCTTTTGAAAGTCAAGGGAGATCTTTTTGCTGGCTCTTGCAGATGTTAGAGTAGCTCCAAAGTCTCATCCAGCTGCTACTGAAGTGAGTAGAAAGACTCCCCCAGCGTTGCTTACTTTGCCTTGGAGCCAGTCCCTTAGTTGCACAGACCTAAGGAAACGCTCTATTCCTGTTGTTAGCCGCTCTGATAGTGTTATAAATACTACGTTGAGCAACTGGTCGCAGAGAACTAACGTCTGTTGAGTGATGCTCAGTCATGCATACTGTAGTCTGCGTCTCTAAGTGTGGGAACATCAATGCTTTCCTTGGGCCACCATAATGATAATACAGTAATCATCACCAGGTCACGGTAGCAGGAGCGGTGGCCTGGCAAGGCGCAGTTCTTGCTCCTGCTGCGCTGTGGCTATGTTCAGCTGCTGCTGTTGTCTGAGCTAGTTTGCACAATGAGCACACTCTACATTTTAATATCGGTTTTGCCATTAGTATTTTTTGTGCTCAGATCATTATGTCTCCGCTTCCACACTTGTAAAATGAGTTATGCCTGTTTGTCTATTTCTCAGGGGCATAGTGGTTGTATAATTATTGTCTGCATAGTGTTTTGATTGTAGAAAATGACAAGAATAATTACTGGTTACAAGTTAAATTGTGCATCTACCAAAACTACACAGCTGCCATGAGATGTATCTCTTAAATTCCTCACTTACTTGAAGGCAAGCCAAGTATTTTGTCCTAACTATAATGGATCTAAATCAAGATGTACCCATTTGATTTTCTGACATATAACGTTGCCACTGCAGCATCCACCAATATATACCAAGTTGGAAATGTTTATCTAAATGACATCAGGGAGAGCCAGTATTTGTGTGGAGGCCTTTATAGACCAAAGGCAAACTGTTTTCTCATGCACAAATATGAACACGCGTGTATGTATACCCCAGCTGCTGCTGAAATCTCTGGATTAGGGATGTGTGCAGTCCTGCCAACAGATTTCCTACCAGTCTAGAAAAGTGATGCTTTTTGTGTGCCCAGTGCTTTATTATGCATACAAAACACCTATTAGTAAACCTGAATTTTGATTCCTCAAGATGTACTTGCATGACTGGCTGTGGTTGGCTTTCTGTACTCTAGCTGCCGAGCTTTCAGCTGAAACAAGTAATTCTCAGTGGGAAGAGTAATTGTTTCAGCTCAGAATTAAGTGGCTAATCATTAGGAATTCAATTGGCATGAAGAGCACAACATTAATCATGGTACGCTAATGTGTCATCGATGTGGATGTAGTGTGTACTCCACGGAAATTTGCTAATTAATATATGTGGGTTTTTGTCAGGAAGGGTTAATGTGTGCCCTGTTGTTAGGAGGGATATGGGAGTGTCAGAGGAAGAGAACCAAGGGGTTTGCAAGAGGCTGCCCTGCTGTTACGTGGGGTTCAGAGCACACATTAATGAGGGCTGAAACCCTTAGAAAGGTACCTTTTTTTCTGAAATGTGATACTAAAGTTCACACCAAAGACATAACTTGAACAAAATAATGCATAATGCTAAATACTAAAATCCTACATGTCCCAAATGTCCCTATGCCATGACCAGGGGCTCCCAACCTGCACCAGGAGTGCAGCTGGGTTGCGTGTGGCTGGGACATCTCCAGCAGGGGACAGAGACGCGGGTGCTGCTTTCAAGTGTGAGGTAGATCTGGCCCATTGCAGAGGGGGGGACATTGCCACCTGCCTGACAACATTCACCAGCATCCTCAGACCCCAGGGGCGTGGACTGGCTGTCAGCTGCATCCCAACAGGACCTTTGCATCACAGTCCCAATGCTAGAGAGCCAGAGTCCTGCACCTGGGGCTGTCGCTGCACAGTCTTGCGACTGCCTATGCTACCTTGAGATGCTTTTGATCTCTGTTCTGAAACTACTGAAAATGTGATGCTATAACATAATGGATGATGATGAATATTAAACTGAATAGCATCTGGCTTATTCTAAAGAACTTCAGATAAAATTTTGCTATTTCTCTGTATTGCAGAAAATTCCCTACTTACTACCTGGCATTTACTGCATGTTCCTGAAGCAAAATTATTCATTGTATTCATTTGCTTTGCAGCAATGTGAACTCCCTTGTTGAGAATTAAAAACAGTCTCCTATGTTTAACGCCTGAGGGCACAAATGTAACCTGTTTAAATATCATTCTTCAATTATCCTTTGAATCGTCTGCCTTCCAACTCTTCCCAGACTCTGTGAAATACCCTTCTGACTACCTATCAAAAAAATAGTGCATCTGTTCTTTCAGTTCATTTCCCTAAACTGTAATCAAGCACTGTCTGTGTAATAAAAATGAAAAGAAATGTCTAGCTGGAACAGCATTCTTCACTTTTATTATTGAAAAATGCATTAATGCCCCCTTATCAAATATATCCATTTAACGAATCATTCCATTTCCTTCCATCTTCAACTTTTTTTTTTTTTTATAAAAGGCACAGAGAGCCATTCTTCCCTGATCATAAAGGCCAAGCTTGACTTTTTTTTTCTTATGTTATAATTTTATGAAACCTAAAAATGGATTATGGTGCATAGCCTGTTGACCTCTCTTATGTTTAAACATAGCTAAAAGATTATAGATCCTTACTATATCTGGTCTAAGTTACCATTTACATTAAAGCAGCGTAGCACAGGCTGTTAGTGGAAATTATATTTTAGGCATAGGGTAAAAGCTTGTGTGTCTTAGGTTGAAGTCTATTTCCAGCCTGGCTTCGGCAGTTAGAAAAGTGAGTGATTCATTCAGGTTTCTGGTTGTTAAGTCTCAGGGATGGGCACTCGAGCACTCTTGAAAGTGCTTCCTTTTCTATCTCCACTCAGAGGAGAAGAAACGGAGGGGGCACTTCAGCTGCTCAACTTGGGAGGCTTATTTTTTTTCCCATTTGTTGAAGAGGCTTTTTGAATTTCTTGAGTTGGCAAAGGGACGGAGACCATGTATCTTAGTCTGCCAAATGCATACAGTGTCGTTCTGCATCCACTCTTTGCTCACTTTCCACTGGCGTAAGGATTATACCAGGTTCAGGATGGTGGGGGTTGGCCTGAAACAGTCATGGCCAGGTGTCTTCTTGCAGGTCCTTGCAAGACAGCAGCAATGACTAGACATGTATCAGAGAGAGGTTTGCTTTTGGTCAGATTCCAGCCACATCTTTCCAGGTGTGATGTATCCAGCTGCAGGAAACAGCACTCTGTGGTCCACTTCTCTAAAATATGAAGAGAAACGGTGACCACCCAACTTCCCCAGCAGCAAAACAGGGGCTCCCCAGTGCTCTGTCCCGATGCTGGGTGAGGTGGTGCTTGGGAGTTGCTGGTGTGCTCCTGCACCAAAGGAAGCTGAACAGACCAAAGGGACCAGAGCATCTCCATCAGTAGTGGTCAAGCACCATTAAAAAGCTGCGTGTTCCTGTTAATAAAAGCTTTGTATATCCCTTCCTGTTTTGCTCAGCAAGTGGGGAAAAACATATTGGGTTTAAGAAGTGTAATTAGAGATAGTAGCTTGGTGGTGGTTTTCTCAAAATACTGAGATACAATGGATTTTTGGAGATTCCCAAGTGTCTAGGATGTAGACGCTTCGAAAATCTCACTCGGGGATTCTGGAAGGGAGTTAAATCACACTTGAAAGGAGGCTGTAGAGAGTTGGGGGTTGGTCTCTTCTCCCAAGTAAAAAGCAATAGAACAAGAGGAAATGGCCTCAGGTTGTGGCAGGGGAGGCTTAGGTTGGATATTAGGAAAAATATTTACACCAAAAGCATTATCAAACATTGGAACAGGCTGCCCAGGGAAGTGGTGGAATCACCATCCCTGGAGGTATTCAAAAGATGGGCAGATGTGGTGCTGAGGGAAATGGTTTAGTGGTGGTTTTGGCAGCGTTAGGTTGATGGTTGGACTCGATGATTTGAAAGGTCTCTTCCAACCTAGACAATTCTATGATTCTATGTTTAACATCAGGCTTGGTGGGCACCCAGCAATGTCAAAAGTGCAGCCTGGAGTTGAATGCCATCAGCAGCTTCCTGGGTGAAAAATTGCCATGAGCAGCAGAGCTGTTGGGTGCATATGAGATGCTTCATCAGGTCTGTACAGAAGTGAAGCACTTGGCTCAGGCTCATTCATAGCGTATATACTTTCAATAAAGTGGAGGCAATTGTATGTGCGAATTCAAGGCAGTATTCATCTTCATGCAGCGTTTGATTCCAGTCATTAACAGCATTTGGCTGTTCTTACAAGCGCTGAAATCCTGAGGAAAACACAAGGTCCATTAAGACTCGCTGCTTCCCCAGGCATACAGATAGCACACAATGTGCAAGCGCTAGGATTTCCGAGCTGCTTCTTTAATCTTGAAACATGACATGTGTACTTATTTTAATGTATCTGTAGAAAAAAATAATCACACGAGATGCGCGACAGTTGTGGGAAAAATAATATTGTGAGGAAATTAATAGGTGTTTCGGACCGTGAGCTTCTGATAAAATGAAAAATCCATGATTACTCAGTAGCTAAGGAAAATAAAGCCATGGCAGGAAAAAAAAAATAATCTGCTGATATGCCCTTTTAGAACAGAGCTAACATCAATAATTCTTGCTTTGTGCATTAAGTTTTAATGTGTAGACAGGCACTCTGTGCATAGCAGGGTGTCTGTGGAGTCATCAGTGAGAGCTAATAAATGCCTGTCATATGAAGAATACATTAAAGAGAGAGCCAAGTTAAGTGAATCATTTAGTTACCATTAGTCATTTTTCATTAATATTTTTAACTGTAGTATTGTTCGCTACGCATTAGGTAGGATAGAGGGGATAATGCCCATGATGTGCTTTATCCTGTAAACAAAGGTTTCTTCCAAAATATGTGGTGGTGATGTGGATGAGGATGAATGTTTCAGCTCTGATGTCACCAGTGTCCTTTTTTTTTATTTAAGACTATAGAAACCCAGATGGGAAAGGAAATAATTTAATCACAGGGCTTGGCATTAATAAGCGCCCACCATTTACATTAATGGCAATTGAATACTAATAACTGTGCTGGAAATGGAATATCCATAAGCATGTTTAATACTGGGTATTAAAAATAGCATCTAGAGAGGAATTTCCACAATACCAAATGTGTAATTCCAGTCCAGTGTGTCTCATTTTGGTATATGTGTGTGCCTCAGCAATCCCATTCCATAACCTGAAAGCCATAACCTTTCAAGCACAACCAAACTGGAATCAGTGGGGATGGAGGTGGGAGAGCACCTGGGAATTGGCTGTGACCTTGCAGGTCCCACTCTGGTCTTGAGACACCGCTCGTCAGGACTCCCTCTTCTGACACATTGCTCACCTGAGGGCTGGATGAAGCTGGGTTCCTGACAGTCCATCATCATGAAAGAGTTACAAGAATAGATATGTTTGATCTTACTTAGGCTTATGAATTTTTACCCAGAATAACGTACCTCTGCCAGCTTACACTTTTTCCTTTTAGTCTGTTATTTTTCATTGCTCTCTGTTCTGAACTCTCAGATTCTGAATTATGTATCCCAAAATAATAACGTGGTTGGGCATATATGTGAAGATGTATCCTTCCCGTGGTGCTGAGCAGTTAACAGGTAGAGTAAGTGGTACATATGCTTCATTTGTATGATATAAAGGCTTGTCAGCATGAATTTAGGATTACTCTCAACTTTGCATCATTCTCGACTTACATCAATACTATTCCACTTGTAAAACTACTCTCCAATAACTGCAGAGGCTCCAAGGAGAGAGGGAGGAAATGAAAACAAAATTTTAGAAACTCTTAAAAATTACTTTACATAGTTTTTTCTCAATTTTGTAACGAAATTGAAAAAAGAAGTTTGATGGATCAGTATCTTTGAAAGCTACAAAGAGACATTGTAATTCTCTTCAGAGAAACGAGGCATTGCCTTTTAAAGCATCAAAAGCTTCGGTCTCTGCTTTTGATGAGTTGTGAAATATCAGCTCCAAAACATGTAATTGTCTTGGAACTAAAATTTGCACATATTCCAACTCAGGCTAATATTATCCAGTGGGAAATGAATTCACGCTGTAGGAGGAAATATATACAATTTTTTTTTCTTTGTGAAGCAAATTACCCTCACTACTATTATCTATGTAAAATGTCCCAAATTATTTTATTATGTATATTCCAAAAGTAATTTGTGCATATGTACGGACATGAATTTTTTATTTTCTGAAGGATGCTGAACTGTCAGATGTGTATTTAACCAAAAATCAGAAACATTACAGCTTCTGCTGCTGTTCTCCGGGGACAGTCACCCAGGCAAAAAGAACGGTATCCAACCATCAGTTCCTTACAACTTTTTCTGTGACTGCCAAGTAATGCTGTGCCTTGAGGATCAGGATGTGAGGCTGTGGTGAGTGGGATGGCAACCACAACCTGTGTTTCTGTGCACCACTAAATGACTCCTAAATTTTAACACTACAGCTGGTGCAGAAATAGCCTTTGCACTTACCACTTCATTTTAGAGTATGGTTCATGGGGGTGACCCAGAGAGCCCTGGTTCATATGAACACTGTGACCCTGTGCTGCAGAGCAGTGATTAGGACATGGCTGTAAATCTTTGGGGGAAATAAATTTAAGGGATGCTATCAACCTGTAGACAATTTGCATATCAGATGAATCTCAGGAAAAGTGATTGGGGTACATAAATATTCCATCTTTCTGGGCTGTGTCTGTGTGCTGATTACCTAGCACCAATAGCTTCTTTAATGAGTAGAAATATTTCACTGTTTCACATTCTCCAGGGCTTAATTTTTGTAAGTGAACTGCTGATTCAGTTCTACCTCACAAAATAACTGAGTTTGGCAATAATTCAAGGCTAAAAATGTGAGCTGTAACTGCCAGCTATTTATCAAACAAGCAATTACACAGAACAGTGCATCGTTCCATCAAACAATGTTTAAATTCTTCTAATTGTATTTTATAAAGTAATGTCTCCTGGTTTTGCTTTTGTTACTCAGCAGCTCTCACTACTCTGGCTGTCAGCAGCCTGAGACTCATCAGAAACTTCTGGCAGCCCACTGCGATGGCTCTTCGTGACTGTGTTTTCTCCCGGCCTCTGCAGGTTTAGAAGGGCCAGGGTGGGTGAAGAAATACTAATGTGTTTTTGTTGCCACTGGGTTGATTGATTCTGCAGGGAGATTAAATCATCCGGCTGGGTCTTGATCTCCTTTCTGTGTCCTTTCCCTCACTCAGCAGCCACTTTGCACAAAGCGTTTTAGCGAAGTGTTTGCTAGCACAAGGTCCCTTGTATATCATATTCATGCATCATCTATATGTCATCTGTACTTCTTCAGATTTTATAGAGAGAGCTGCAGGGATTTACACTAGAGTTTAGATTTTGACCTTAAGGCTCGGATGGACTGCTTTGTCCTCAAAGACCGCTTTAGCATCTGTATGTCTTCAATTTGAAGGCCAACATACGTCTTCCTTGAGCCCCATCTTTTGGTGGTGCTGATGCTGTTCGCTGTGTCCACGTAGCCAAGCCCACCCGCCTCTTGGCGCTGATAAGGTAAGTGGGCCGTTGAGTTCATTGGTGCTTGAATGGGAGCCTCGTGCTGTGGAGGTGTTGAGAGGAGCCAGTGCTTCCCTCCTCTGCTTGTTTCTGAAGCTGTGGTCCCAGGACAGAGGTGGAGGTGTGTTTTTTAGGATTGTTAAAAATAGCGCTTCAGGCAGACAGCGCCGTGGGGAATTTGAAAGCGTAAGTCTGGCATAAAGTAGCTGCTGTATAAAAATGCAGGTTGTGTGCTCTCAGCTGACGCTGGGAAGGGCTTCTCAAGCTTCTCCTTTTGAAGCTTGCTTTGGGCTCTGAAAATTGGAGATTTTTTTTCTCTCTTCTTCTTCTCCCCTCCCTTGCCGTGCAATCAGAAACAAATGTTCAGCAGCCCAAATCACATCCACAGGGATGCTGGTGCCGGCACTGTAGTTTCCAGTTTGGCCTTTTTTTGCCCCCATTGCCATTGTCTCAGAGGATGAACACAGCAGTTTTGCTGAACTCCTTGCCTTTGGTGTGGTGGTAATTGTCTGAGTCTGAAATACTCTCAATAGGATTGTTTGATGATGGAAAAGGAGAAATAGGATGTAAGCTGGGCTTTTTTTTTTTTTTTTTTGATCAGGACTGATTCTGAAGGGTCGAAAGCAGCAAAATCCTGCAGAAATTTGGGCGGCAGGACTTGGGGTTTCTTTTTAATCACTTAGGATTTTGTATAAATAATCAGGCTTGTGGAGTATCGGGATGCTGATTTTTGCATTAATGCTTTTCAGAGCCAAGGCATGTTTTTAAGGAGGGAAATTCTCCTCCTTTTTAGTTTCTTAAGTGCTTCAAGGTGGTTTCATGATTTAGGTTGGATATACAGTGATCACCATTCAAAAATTCAACTTTTACTACCAATTTAAGGCTAAACCTGGAACAACAAAGGATTTCCCTGAATTTGGAATGCATAATGCTTCTGTCAGCTGAGACACTGTGATATGACAAATAATGATCTCTTCAGATAGCCATATAAATTAATATCTAAGCTCAAGTGGAAAACATGTCCTGCATAGATAATTCTCTATCTTTTGATAAAAGCTTTCAAAAACCCTTGCAGGATACTGTTTCTCTTCCTCGGTTATTTTTCCCCAGTATCACAGACATCTGAGCAAACCCAAAATTGAAGTCCTAAAAATTGCATTAGGCTGTCAACCCCTGTCACAAGAGTACAATAGTTGTTTTATCATTGGCAGCTGCTACTGTAAGTAATGACTTCTAAGCTATACCCCTAAATTTGAGCAGTATGCAATAAGTCATATACCCTAAATCAGTTTAAAATGGAACAGAGATGAGATTCCTGCCTGTTAACATGAAACTAGAAAGGGATTAATAAAACCTAAAAAAAGAAGTCCATTATGGCCACTGCAGTCATAAATAAGCTTTATAGTTATATCTCACCACCAAATGTCAAGGAACCTCTGGTACTGCAATGTAGTGTTTTCAGTCTTGTTCCTTCACATTATTGAGATGGAATTGGATTTGCCAGGTGTTGTTTCTACTGCCTGCTTCCCGAACTCTCTCTTTTGGCCCTTTTTTGGATTAGTTGACTGCTTGTGAGACACCTGGCAATTACTGTTCTTTAAAGAGCCTGGGTTCCTGTTAACAGGTTAAGAGCCTTGGTGACATGCTGTGAGCTGATTAGGTGTGCGCACTAAATAAATGTTGTGATCTAAGGAACGCTCAAGTGAAAATCAGCAGAGAAACTCCTGCAACCTTCTAGCATCCCAGAGCACATTTTAATGTATTCTTCAACACATGAAAGGGCTGGGATCATCACCAGGGTGCTGTTCACCTGTGAAGCTTTTCATGGTGTACCTAGTGAGGCTCTTGGTCAATGTTTTAAGGATTTTTATTGCACCCCTCACTGTAATTTCTGGGCTCCTCTGCCTTCTGCGTTCCCCTGGCTTCATGCATAACTTTTCTTAGACAAGTGCTGAGCTTCAAAAGTAAATTTGAATAAATGGCCAAATTCAGCCTTGTATGGGAAATGCTGTATTACTAAATATCCATTCTTTTTACATAAGACACTAGCTGCATTTGCCGTCTGCCAGTCTGACTGTGCGGGTGAATACTGAAGAGGCAGTGATTAGGGAAACTGAGCTGTGTGGTTGTTCTTCCTTTGCTTTCTTCATTATTCATAAATTCACAGTTAGTGTCTCTGTAGTTAATAATTCTTTATACTTCTGTACAGCCTTCAATCAGAGGATCTCTAGTACTGTGTGAACATCAATGAATTAGCATCCTTTCACCTTGCTGTAGGCACTTTTAATCCTGGTGCAATTTCTTGCCCAGTGTGCAAGTGTACTCTGTGCTGGCCTCGGAGCACTCAGCTTCTATTTTGTAAGGTCATTACTCCAGTGTACTAAAACCAGCCATCTAACTGTAAAGTCAGACTCATGAGCTAGAGTATAATTTAGACTTGTTTCATATTACTTTATGGGCCCATTTAGTAATCAAATCCAAGGGAATATATGTGTATATATTTTATAGACTGAAGATTCAAAGATGGGAATAGCAGAAAAAGTGATTAACTCTCAAGTTTTAAATAGCTGCAAAACCAAAAAAGGAAATTTTGAGTTAAGTCTGTAATGTACACCCTCTCTCCCTCTACCACTCAATGTCTAAATTACACTAATTTGAATCCTCTTTGGGCTGTGTGGCCTAATAGAAGCTATCGGAGATGATTTATTAGAAGAGATCCTCACTTTGTTTTGTAGGATTGCTGTTTGAGACTAGTAAGGACTCTGCCTGCTATTGTCCTCTGCTTCTGCCCAATCCAGCCAGCAGAAGGGATTATGTGAGTGATCCCTAATGGGCTGCAGACAGCGTTAGCTCGGGTTTAGGTTAACACGGTGATGAAGGTAGGAGGGGAATGCCTTCTCATCTTGCCTGAAATGGCTTAGAGAGACCAGCCCACTAGAGCTGCTGGAGCTTCTCACTGGTGCAGATGGGAGCAAATGAAGGGTGCTTTTAGCTCTGTCTGTGCTTTGGAAGTAAAACCCAGTGACTTTTTATTCTGTATAATACAGAGTGCATATACCAACAAAACTTGTTTTGGGGGGCGATTTACTACGCTGGCAGAAGGAGAATTACTAGTTGGTTTATCTTACCTGGTAGTTTGGTGCATGTAGCTAATGTCTCTCAATATGAAGCGTCAGGTCTGTGATGTAGGACACTAGTTTTTGGAGTCAAGGTACCTTAGATCTTCTTTCAATTAGAATGGATATTAATTATTTGTACAAAATGATGCTGACAACAGAGAACGTGGGCCGTCCCACATATTGCTCTCTGCCCTTTGGACTGAAATGGCAACCTTAATTGTTCTGACTGCTTTGATTTTCTCACCCATGACCAAAATTGTTCCAACTTTGTGTTTGGGAAAAAAAAAAGACATCTGGTTTAGTTAAAAATTTCACATTTTTCACTGGACGATAATTTGCATATTACTACAGATGTCTGGCAACAGCTCTGGGTGTTTGTTAATAATGTAGTGTTATAAATAAAGCAAAGGGTTTTTGTAACAAATGTAACAGAGAAGTTTTTCTCTAACAGATTGAAATAAATGAAGTATTGCTTAAGAGAGAATGAACAGATTAGACCAACTGAGTATCCTTAAATTCATGGAAACCTTCTTTCGGGATTTGCCTCAGGTATCCTGATTTGATCAGTATCCCAGCAGTCTTCCTAATGAAGTTATGTCTTATCTAATGAGCTTTGTAGGCTTGTTAGGCAATGCCCAAGTTTTAAGATAAGATTTGCAGCTAAGAAGGAGAAAAGTCTAACCATTAGCAATCTCTCTAGTAAAGTGAGAAAGTTTTCTGTAGAGCAAAGTAGACTCACAGTTGGCAGGATTTGAAGTGGTCACAGTATTAAACACTGAAAATTGTAGTTTGCAAAGGAGGATCAGTTTAGTCACTGCTTAGAGAGGAGCTACATCAACAGTTTTGGCTGTCTGTCCAAAGGTTTAATTTCCAGCTTCAGCTTTAGAGGACTTGCTTCTCCCTCACGTTTGATTTTCTTCATCAGCCTTTGCCCAGTGCCCTTTCGTGGGGTTGTTTAAATGCTGCTCTAACATGAACCTACGCATACCTTCATCAAGTAAGGTGTTTCTGATGTCACGTTCATTGAAATTTATCCTCATTTGCCTGATCTTGATTGCACTCGGTGTGCAAGGTGATGTGTTGCGTGATTCCTTAAATGCCTGATACATGCTAGGCCTTTTCAAGATTGACAAAATAGGCATGGTGAAAATGTCAGTAATCTTCCCCATAAATGCCAGTCATTTTCTTATCAGCATGCTTCCGTACAGCTATTGTGTTTCAGTTTTTTCACTTTCTTCCTGCTCAGTTTTCATTACAGAAAAAAGTTGCAGCGGTAGCTGGAGCTAAGTCTGCTGTTTCCACTCTGGAAATTGGAGCATCATGGCATCTTTTCTCTCTCCTCTGCTTCTCGCTCCCTCTTTTCTATTTCTCTCTCTCTCTTTCGGTGCAGCTGAGAGCTTGATGCTACCTGGGTTGACAAGGTTGTGTATACAAAGAGATGGAAGGATGGGGCTGCTGAGGTCAAAATCTCTTCTGTACTGAAATGTGCTAGCTGTAGTTTGCCGGGTGGCTCAGCTGGTACCCTTGGCCTCCAGCCTGTGGGGTTTACCAGCCAGAGTCAACTATTGCAGCAGTTTCAGCACAGAAGAACATGAGTGCTGCAGGAGCTGCACACCATGGTTCGCTGTCTCCTAAGGAGTTCTTTCTGTAAAAGGAAAATGCATTTATCAGCATAACAGCTGAAACAAAACGTATTTGTAACCTACATGGAGTTCTGGAAGAAACAGCAATAACATTTAGTGACAAACCTTAATGTAAAATATACTGTTCACCGGAGTCCTCCTTTCAAATCATCAGCTTTGCATAAATCTCTTACTAAGAAAAACATGCAGGTGGAATAAAATGACTATTAATAAAAACTCCAAAGGTAGCGTGTAGATTTTTACAGCAAAAGCAGACAGTGCCTGCAGGGATATAATTCTTCCTTTTGTACATACACATTTTTTCTCTTTAAAACGCCAAGTTTATATTCTAATAGAAACAGAACTAGTCCTGCCTTTGCATGGGCTTTATAGGCTCCTTAAAGTCAGTGGAAGCATTTATGGGAGAGCAGAACTGGCTCTCTTTTGTGTTTCCTGCTTCTGGAGCAACGGGACTAATATGTATTTGTCCACAAGTAAGTATTAAAGGCACCAATGCTTCCAGAAATGGGAGAATAAATAGAGAGCGTGCTGCTGTGCCTGTAATATATGTTAGTGACACCTGCAAAGTTTAATGTCGTCAGTACATAGAAACCTGGAAGTTTAAGGATGTGGAAATCTTTTACTACAAAGTAAATTTCTTGTTACTGTATTTTTGTCGTGTTCACCCTGTTAATGTCTCCAGCAGTTTGGAGAGCAAAGAGGAGAGACACGGCTGCCAGGCTGGGGAGGCACAGCGACTCCTTCCACACTCCCCTTCAGTGTCCTTTACAACCCGCTGTATTTTCCTGGTGCTTTGGGTTGGGGAGGGTAAAAAAAAAAAAAAATAGCTACTTCCTAGGAAAGGATCCAGAAATATGTTTTCAGACTGTGTTTATCTGAAGGATGGTAATGTTTTTAGTTATCGCCGCAGGTATAGCTTTGGAGTGGGCAGGTTGCATGGAAGGGACATTGGAGCTGAAGGCTCCTTCCTTGGGCTGTGGTTGAAGCCAGTGAAGCTGGTCCTGGTTGGACATAGGCAGAGTAAGTAGGTATTACTCAGGCTTGAAGTGTAAGGGAAAAAAGACAGCCTGAGGGAGAAAAGCTGCCCCAGCTTTTTAGGCTAGCTTGGATGCAGCAGCTCATTACGTCTGGAGTGCTTTACCTGGAACAACCACAGTCTCTGGGTTGCTCCTGATTCTCCATCGGTCAGGATTATGAATGTTCCTGCTTGGAAACACTGTCACTGAGCGTGCTTCCCCCTTTGGCTTATTAGGAGCTGCAAAAGCTCTTCCAAACATGCTCCCCATGTAGTCTCACGCTTGTTTGGTCTCTGTGCTGTCCAGATAACATACTCCGTGGTTATGTTTGCCAAATTGGCATTAAAATAAGAAAAATATCAGTATGGTGCTCCACCACCCAGGGAGGTGGTAGAGTCGCCATCCCTGGAGGTATTTAAGAAATGTGTAGAAATGGCAGTTCAGGGCATGCTCTGGTGCCTGGGTTTGTTGGTTTGTGTCTGTTTGTGGGTGTGTGTGGTGTGGGGGGGTGGAGTTTGGGTTTTTTGGGGGTTTTTTGTGGTTGGACTCCATGATCTCAAAGGTCCCTTCCAATCATGAATATTCTATGATTCTGTGAAAATAAATCTTTTTTTTTTCTCCTTTTACTTTTTGTGCCCTAATCTATTTCAGAAAAAAATTGTACTTAAAAGTCAGGACCCCACTTTGTGGTGCTTGACTTAGTCTACCTCTTAATAAAGCTTACAATAATATATAAATCTGCAGTCAGCATTTTGCCTGTATAATGTCACTGTTCTCTTTTGCCTCATCCTACTTCAATTTCTACTCTCTATCAACAGCACTCTTCATCTCTTCTCCAGCTGAAGAGAGGACAGAGAAATTAAGACCTCCCAGCCTAGCCTGTAAAATAAAGAAAATTATATTAGGCAAACATTGCCATCTTATTCCAACTGGATGATAAAAGTATTAAGAACAAAAGGTTATATACTTAGCTGACATATGTAGACACAATATTACTGAATGCTTCTACACACAAGAGTTGATATAGAATTTGACCTCTGCTTTTATGTTAATATATGCCTATCTCCTGCTGCTTCTGGGAAGATAAATTATTTTCTTCCAGCCCTGTAATTGAAGTATTAACATTATCTGTCTACCCAATTATAATTATTGTTATTGTTAATATTATGCACTTACAATAGTGCTTAAAAGGTGCAAATTGCATAAAAATTTTGCTTAGTCAAGAAAAACTCTGCTCTAATGGATCAGAGATTAAATCCCACAGTCAACTGAGAAAAGTGGTGTTGGAGGCTGCTTTAACATTTCAACTTGAAGTGGTCTTCCAGATTTCATATTTGCATGAAATATTTAATCCGAGCACACAACTTTTAGTTTAAAGTGACAGCTGTTTCTTTTTAATGTGCACAAAGATATTGCAAAAACCACAGGAATTTCTGTAATGAACTTTTGAAGTCTCCCTTCTATTTCCCCCCGATCTCCTGGTGAGGATAACAGTTACTGCCCTTCAGTGTTACTATGTAAGAAAACCAGATGACAGCATTACCCAGAGAGAGCTGTAGACAATTTATGATTTCGTCCGAAACAGGCGCTTGAAGAAAAGATTGGCTTTTAGGTCTCCACTCATGCATTTAAACACTTGTTTAGGAGCCTCCAGAGGTGATGTCTGCAGGCGTTCCCGGGCTGGAGATGCGCTGCTGGCTGCTGGCACCCTGCTGGGCAGGGCAGCGGCAGCAGCCCCCAGCCTGACAGCCGGTGGGAGACCTCTGAGGGAATTTGGTGGGACCAAAATGGGTCTCTGGTGGTCAGGCAGCCTGTGGTTTGAATGGCCAAAGAATTGTTAATTGAGAGCTATGGAAAAGGAGGATGAAATGCATGCTGGCAAAGCCGTGAAAAAATAATCAACTAACTCGGTCCTTTAGCCATCTTCTGTCTCCCAACAAGATTTAGACACAATCAATGAAGAGTAAAGGTTAAATCATGTCCTGGAATAAGAAGAAAAATATGATCAGCTTTAGTAACTGTGGATAGCTTTTGCCATTCCATAATGAAATAAACTGGATTGGGAAAAATATCAGAGGCTGTTCCTTGAGGTAGGGAGGAGATGAGGGAGTAGAAGATAAATGAGTATGAGCTCTTTCCTCCAGGAGGGATAAGAGTGACCATTTAGCCCTGCAGCCATCCTGATATTGCATCATGGAAGGGGCATGTTATGGGAGTCCGCTAGAGCCCTGCACGAGGATGTGGTAGGGCAGGAGTGTTGTCGCTGACAGCAAGCTTTTGTTTGAGTGTGAGCAGAAGGCAGAGGACATGCAGACCTGTGGGACAACCTGGGCTGCGGCTCAGGAAGTGACTTGATGGGTTACTTTCTTGTGGTCTGTCTTCCCGTCACCGTGTTTGTGGTCTGCTGCTCCCTGTGCGATAACACTGGATTTGCAAAGTTACTGTGCAATAACTGTGCCACTGCTGGAGGTGCCAGCGAGGAGACCTGTGTTGACCTGAAGGCTTGGGTTTGCCCGTTGGCTTTCTTAAACCACTGCATCAAAAGAAGTTGGCCAGCAGGTCACGGGAGGTGATTCTATCCCTCTACTCTGCTCTCATGAGACCCCACCTGGAGTACTGTGTCCAGCTCTGGAGTCCTCAACACAGGAAGGACATGGACCTGTTGGAACGGATCCAGCAGAGGGCCACGATGATCAAGAGGTATGGAGCACCTCTCCTAAGAAGACAGGCTGAGAGAGCTGGGGTTGTTCAGCCTGTAGAAGAGAAAGCTCCGGGGAGACCTTGTAGCAGCCTTCCAATATCTGAAGAGAGCCTACGGAGAGTTGGAGAGGGACTCTTTGTCAGGAAGTGTAGTGACAGGACAAGGGTTAATGGTTTTAAATTGGTAGAGAAGAGATTTAGGTTAGATACTAGAAATAAATTCTTTACTGTGAGGGTGGTGAGACACTGGAACAGGTTGCCCAGGGAAGTTGCGGATGCCCCATCCCTGGAAGTGTTTAAGGCCAGGCTGGATGGTGCTTTGAGCAACCTGCTCTAGCGGGAGGTGTCCCTGCCCATGGCAGGGGGGTTGGAACTCAGCAATCTTTAAGGTCCCTTCCAACTCTAACCATTCTATGATTCTATGATTCAAGCCTAGATACACCTGAACAAGCAGGGCATAATACAACTATAGTACACGTAGTACAATACCCACTCTCTAAACCACTAAAGTGAAAAAAAAAAAATGAACTAACAAGGAACTGTAATCAGGTGTTTCCTTTAATAAAAAAAATAAGTAAAAGAAAAATGCTAAGTGCCACAATACTTCCTAATTTTGTAAATTGTGCTTTAAATGAACATTTGTTACCTTGAATCCCTTACTAATTTACTTATTATACCTTACTTAATTTACTTACTAATTACTGAGACATGCACCACAAATTACTTAACTCACCTAATCAGCAAAAAAGATCACAAAAAGAGAAGACGGTTTATCACAACATACATTTGATTCTTTACTTCATAAGGAGATCATGATGTAGTTATATGTATTTGATTAAACTACATAGTATCCTGTAGCAGCAAATCTAAGAAATCTGTGGACACGGTGGAGTCTTAGAAGCATTATAAAAACATGAAAACACTAAACTTTAATGTTGAGGGGAAAAGTAAGAAAAATACATTTTTCTGAAATACTTCAGGCACATCTGGCAATATATAATCCTTGCCAATCCATAAAATAATCCTCTGACTGGTATTTGCCAGTCTGCCAGATACTTCATAGTATCCATCTGCTAACAGAGGCAGAAGTCATTGATAAAAATACGTCTGAAGAAGTAGAGTAACAATACAGTCTATGCTATTTTTCAAGATAAACTGTGTACAGAGTTATACATAGAATTTGAAATACATAATTAACCTTTCACTTACCCATAGCAAAATGCCTTACCCTATGGTAAAGCACTTCCACAGAAGGCTATAAAGATATTGGCCCATGGCAGGAGGACCTTTCCTTCCACATGTTCAGGAGGAAAGGTAACTGCTTGGAATTTTTGCAGATAAATCTTCTGTTCTTACCCATACAGCCTATACAAGGAGGTCATAAAGCCTCCGCACCAACAGTTTTGCACCCTTTGAATTTGACATAGCAGGCACACCCCTGTAACAGGATAACTCATCAGATTTGTGTGGGAGGCAGAGAAGGTCTGGAGGCATGGCTCCGCACCCAGTTATACATGGAAATCCTATTTCTGGGATGGAACAGTAGCTTCTCATCCTGATCACAAGAAGTGGCCCAGACATAGAAAACTGACCTTCCTGAGTTCTTCACCTAGATTTTCCCATTAGCAAAGCAAAAGAGAAGGAAAGAAGGAAAGAGGAGAAGGAAAGTGTGCTAAATAACAGTGGGCTTGCTTTGCACATTAGCCACAAACCCAGAAAG
>JAOXJK010000001.1:59360729-59404196 GCA_025774025.1 Xenus cinereus | reverse complement strand
CCTGCCCATGGCAGAGGGGTTGGAACTCGATGATCTTTAAGGTCCCTTCCAACTCTAACCATTCTATGATTCTATGATATATATTACAGGAGCACTTGGGAGTCAGTTGAAACTGTGGCCTGTGGGACAAGGATCTCATCTCCTAAGTAGATGAGGCGGATGAGAGGTTCCCATCCCTGTTTTACAGGTGGGGAAATGAAGCGTAGAGAGTTTACATCGCGCGGTGGAGATCACAGAGGAAGCCAAGGGGAGAACAACAATTGAATCAAGGTCTCAGGAAGGCTGTTCTTCGCCTTTAATTAGTCTGTCAGAAACATGCCATAGTTTCTTATACAGTGGATCAGTAATTACAAAAGCATACACAGCAGCCAGTCTTTGGAGGGATGCCCAGACAGGAAAACAAAACTGTTTGTTGAGCAAGTAATGGGATTTGTATGAAGGCATAATAAATGAAATTTATTTTAAGGTAGCTTAGTAGATAGATGTTGGTGTGGGGAAGCAAGGCGTACTCCATATAGTGAGAAAATGCAGTAGTTATAATTTTATTAAATTACAGTATGAACATCCCTAATAATTTATTAACAAGTCTTTTAGTGGTTTTCTATGTCTGGCAACATAATTGATGTTGCTGGCAACAAGCACCACATCTGACGGTGGAGAAGAATGTAGCACCTCTTATTACTGGGTTCAAGCACAAATGGAGCTGCATGTGCTGCATGTGGCTTTGCTGCACAGTGATGTGCGGAGTGGTAGGTCGTGTCTGTTCCTGGGGACATGCTCATCTCACCCTTTTGAGGGAAAAAAATACACAAAAAAGCAAAGAACCTTTATAAATCTTGCACCTTCTGGTAAGGAGAATGATAAAAACTTGTACTGATACCTGGTTCTCTTGGCGTCTTAGGTGCCTGAGAAGAGTTTATTTCTGTTAACCCTCTAGAGGAGACTGCCTGATTGGAGCTCTCAGAATTGGCAGCATTATTTAGCACTCTGTATTTTGTGAAGATGATCCCACAGGAGGTGAGGGAGAGCAGCTGATGGCTTTTTGGTGTGCCTGTACGGAAAGCAGCAGTCATTTTGGTAGATTACTTGGCTGTGTTAATGGTTTACTAATGCTGGCTGGAGTTGTGATGTCAAGGATAGGCCTGTGCGGGTGATCTGAAGGACATACTGAAGTGTGGGTGAGTGGGAGCTAGTCACCTTCATCTGTCCCTTGCCATGCACATGGTAAATCTGGCCACAAGGACTGTTCATCATTAACAATACTGAGCTCAGTACCTGCCACAGCTGCTCTTGACTCTCTTGTCCTTGAACAGGGCTTATTGTAGCTCTGCTCGGTGAAATTCCAAAGAATTCTTCTGTGGAGAGCTGAGTCCTCTCTCAGCTGCAGGTAGAAGTTGATTTTGGTGCAGTCTGCTGAGAGTTTTCAACAGAAATTTCCTGAGAGTTCTCCGAAAGCCATTTTCCCATTCAGTGTCATTTCCATACGTGACAGCAGCCTTTTCTGAAGGAACACCCTAAATTACTAGGAAAGTTGACTCATCTGTTGCCTTACTGAAGAATGATCTTTAATTCATGATCTGTTCGCAGTGGGCTGGGTGCTACTTAGCCATGAATTTGAGGGGGAGTTTGGCTTGTTTAAAGGCTTCAGTATTAAGCCCATGGGGTTCAGTTGAGTCTTTCTTGGCACATAAAAACTTGGGAGGCTGATAAGGCACAAAAGTTCTGTTATTGATTAATCATTTCTTCTAAAACTTCCTTTTGTATGTGATGCAATTGCAGAAGAATAAAAATGTTTTAGAAGAATAAAAAGGTTTTAGAAGAATAACCAGGAGAAACAGAAAACTAAAGACAAGCTACGAGCTGCCCTCTGTCTCTCTAGAGGTTGTTGGCATTTTGCACAGTCAGACACTTAAAGGATTAAACAGTTAATGTGCAGCTGACGATAAGAAGAAGGACTTGATTTAAATCCCCATTAATGTCAATAGAAATAGTTCTTGTTGACTTCAGGAGTGGACTTTAGATCCGGTCATGCACTCCTAATGCAAGAGTGTGTATGTGTGTGAAATAACCGGTCTGGACAGTCCTTCACACGGTTTGTCTACTGCTGACAGCAAAAGTGCTGGAGTGTCACTGGGAGAATTTCTCCGTTGCTTGGGAGAATGAGGGAAGCAAGCTGAAGGGCTGGAGGCAAAATGTTGTTTTCTCTAATAAAAACTCTCAAAAGTATTCAAAACTGTCTCTCCAGTTTGTACTGTCTAATTTCCTGGACTGTTTGTTTTGTAGAAAATAATATTTGGAAACTTCTCAGGTGTGTTGTTTTGATGTATTTTTTCCTTTCCAGTCTTAGAGGAAGTTGATATTGACAATGTGTTCCAGCAGCTTAGGAGACTGCATGGCAATAGGCTTACGAGAATTTTTCGTGTCATTAAATCTCCATGAAAAATCACAAACTGGATTAAAAAAAAATCCAGTTTATTCAAATTCTTACATTGTTGAAATAACCTTTTTTTTAAAAAAAAACATCTGATGTAGTGTGTGGTAGTTAGGAATCTCTCTCCGAGGTGGACAAAAATGAACTTTACAGTGAATTTCAACTAAAATATTTTAATTATTTTCCTTCCTACTCTTACATCTGATTAGAACTCTGTAAGGGGTAGGGACAACTCTCATGATCTCATCCTCTGTGGGATACCTCAGGAAGTGATGTAGCCGTGGTCTGGATATAAGGGAAAGGACAAGGGTGTCTGAACATGAGCATATATTTGAGTCTGTGCCCTGTAACCGTATCTCATACGTCTGGCTTGTGTAACTGCAGGGTGAATACCTGCATACAAAGCAGCTGGAAAGTGCAGAGCTCTGTCCTAAACCTACGTTTGGATTCATTAAGTCATTCTTCTTCTACTATATCTCCGGGAATTTCTTTGAGTATACTGGGACTTGCCCAAGCCAAAGTTAGGGTTTTTATGATCACTACAAGATCACCCACTGCCATGCATGGCAGCACGGACACGAGTGGCTCTATGTTCATTGCACAGCCTAAAAAAGGAGAAAGCAAATTCTCCTGAATAAACTCCCAAATCTTTTTTCATTGTGAACAGCTCAACATGGGAGGGAAAATTTCCTTTTTTATTATGTCTGTGGTGAAATGTGCTGTTAAGACCAATTTCCCCAGAACCAGCACAATTTAATGGTGATTTATGCATTGAAGCAGGTTTGACATTTAGATCCCTGCTTGGTTCTTTATTATAATGTTATCACCCAGGCCACCTCTAAATTCAGGGGAAAATGGCTTTTTGACCAAAGGTGAATTTTTGCAAAGGTGTTTTGTTTTTCGTTAGTGATGCTTAGAATTTTGTTAAAAACAAATAGCCAATTAAAAATCCCCAGCCCAACACAGTGGTCAGCCAGTGAAAGACGGAGTTGGATGT
The DNA here is from genome assembly GCA_025774025.1 of Xenus cinereus. Lineage (NCBI taxonomy): Eukaryota > Metazoa > Chordata > Aves > Charadriiformes > Scolopacidae > Xenus > Xenus cinereus. Next base: position 59,400,768 of record JAOXJK010000001.1, on the reverse strand, counting down.
TTGCAAGCCTTTATGTTTTCAGCCCTAGGGGGGAATATATATACAGCAAGTAAAGCACAGCACCCACGATCCATGCAAGAACTTCACATTTGGGTGATGGTCGTAGACTAATGTCAGTCTCAGAGCAGGTCAAATTTTTCTGCCCAACAGCAGGGAGTGTGTTGTAGTTATAACTGAGATCTATCAGAACAATTGTAACATATGTGGGGAAGAGAAAGCTATACACCGGCAAAACGCATTTCAGCAGAGTATGCCAGGCACCTCCTAAATGGGTGCCGGGTGTCCAAATTGCTCATGCTAAGCCTTGAAAGTTGCCCTCTTGACATGTGAGAAAGGATCTTTTAAATGAAACGGAAGAGACTAGGGAGATAGAGTTTAGTTAAGCAGCTGGATGCTGTGGAAATGATTAGCATTAGTACATTCAAGCCCTAGTGTCCTTGGCAATTTTCAGTCACCCAGCGCACGACAAAGTGAAACACTGGTATAAATGTGTTAACAGCGAGAGCTGAGCATAATAGCAGGCATTGTATTCTCATCATGCATTCAGCAACACGCTGTAAAAATTATCAGAGGAATATGTCAGCAGGATGTAAGCATTTGTTAGTCATCTGTCTTTTGGGATTTCAGCCTGGCAAAGGCCCTCAGTGACATATCTTTTTACTTCCCGGTATCAATACAACAAGTATTTGAATATTTCCATATAATTTGTTCCAAGGGGAATATAGAGGATGTGAGAGAAGGAAGAGAGGCTGAGATTACTGTTTTACTCGGAGTAGATTTTTCTCCCCCCCCCTCTCCATTAGTAAATTGAAAAACACCATCCATTTTGGGGAATGTTTGATATGAAACAAGTGGCGGAGATGTCATTACAGCATTTGTCTTCTTCAGAGCTCTGCCCACCGGGGCCCGTAATCCCAGCGCAGAGCGATGCTGGCTTCTTTGCTTTGCTGTCTTACGTCAACCACTTTTTTAGGAAATTTTTGACAATGGTTTCAGCACCTGGTTCACAACCCGCTGTGGAAAAATAGTAAGAGAGATCCTGGTGTATCACAAAACACCGCCTGAAGATGCTTCCCTGTCTTCTCCTGCTGAGAGAGGTTTAATACCAGTGAACATGAGGTGCAGCTCCTGGCACAGACAGTCTATTGTGCACTCTCAGGCGGTGAACTCTGTCATCGGGGAGTCCATCTCCATCTCGCGCTGCTATGAACAGTGGTTTAAAGGCCCCATTCAGTGCTCCAGCACGGCTTTGTTGCCACAGCTCACAGCACACGCCGGGCTCCTCAGGACAGCAGCAGCCAGTGATAAACACAGAGCTAATAAGGAAGTATCTCATGAAGGCCCTTAGTGATCTGCTGATGGAGGAGAGCTACCCTTGGCGCTCTTAAATAAAGAGTAGTTTTTTGTAACCCAGGACCTCTTGGGGAGAGGAGGAATAAGAGTGTTTGTGATCGGATGCTCTCTTGACCCGGTATTGTTTGCTCAAGTTTGGAAACTTGGCAGCCTCAAGCTTTCATTAAATTTTGATTTTTGTGTATTTACAGAAGGCTACAGGAAGAGGTACAGCAGTTTTGGCAGAATTTTCTTGCTGATTATTAACTATAAATTTTAATATGTGCTTTATGTTTTTTGTAAGGTAGAAAAACTTACTAGCTCTTCTTTGCCATTAAGTCTTTTTTGATTTCCATATCCTTTCAGGCTGCTGTTGAGGTTGTTCCTATTGAGGTGATTTTTGCCTCCAAGAGCCCATGCCATGGTGTTGCAAATGGGCAGCAGGCTCAAACTCTCACTGACGTTTTGGGGAAGAGAGGAATAGTTTAGGTTAGCTGCAATCGTGATCTTTAGATGACTGGCCTTTGTGTCGGTCCTTGTGTGGAAGAAAACTTTGCTTTACAATAAGCAGATAAGTATATACTCTGATTTTCAATACACACACTTTCATCTCTTTCTGTACCATTTTTCACCAGTGCCAGATTCTTGATCACTTGGTGCACACCTTAAAAGTTTCCTTGACTGCCAGTGAATTCCCATCTCATTATGCGTTGTCTTGTCCTGGAAAGCTCTCAGCTGTCTTCACCTCACTAGGCAGGCTTTGCAAGTAAGAAGCAGTAGATAGAGAGGAATTGAAGTGAGGTCACTCAGCTTTGCCTTCTCATTCATTCCTTTGGTTCCCTCGCACTTTAATAGTCACAAGTGGGAACATATTTTTGTTGAGACCAATCATAATGAGATTTTTTTGAAATCTCTGCAGCTGGATGTTTATATTGGCACCAAGGTATGCTTAATGTGTATTTTACAGACCAAAGAGCTAATTTTGAGAATCCGCTAGCAGCATTTGAATGCTCCATTATAATGCCTGCATTTGTAAATTGAGGCTTTGAATAGGTTTGGTTTAAAAACTGAGGGAATTAGATGATCTTTAGACCAGTGCTGGAAGTTCAGGCCCTAATACAAAGTCAGTGGAAAATCAATTTGTCTTTCCATTTACTTTAATGGACTTTTGGATCAAACCCATATTCTTAAAAGCATTTGGGTGCATGAATACTGTCAGGTTTTTAGACAGGTTTTTAATTTGTGAGCCTGAGTGGTTGCTAGTGGAACCTCAGGTATGTAGGCATCTGCAGATGGGGACTTCAACCTCTGACTGGCTGAGCCAGAGTCCATGTATGCTTGTATCCAAAAAAAGGGAAGCCTTCTTCAGCCCAGTCTAAAAAATCAGATATTTTCTTTTATAAGTATCTTATTAAAAAAACTATACTTTAGAAATAACAATGTAAAAAGACAGCCCCCCTTCCTCCTTCTTTAAGGAATGCTGGAAGTTTGGTGAAAAAAGGGGTTTTCTTTTGTGGTGGTTCGGTGTGCTGAAGCTGTGAGATGGTGCTCTGAGCGTACCACTGCAGTCTCATGGAAATTGCCTTTGCTGGAGTGCCACAGAGACTAAGAGACTATGAGCAGAGCCCTGTGCAAGATAACAAAAAGTTTCCCTGTATTAAAAAAAAAATAAATAAAATCCACAGAAGCACTACTAATCTACATTATTATGCTATAGATCCTTCAAATGTAAATGGTTTATTACTTTGCCCGTACAATAAATTCACTGCAAAAACAACTCCTCACATTCCTTATGTTTTTAACCTTGGCCTTGACTGCTGAAAATGTTCTTTATTTAATGCTTCAGCATTCCTACTACTTGGCAAGCTTATGGTTCAGCACATAAGGGGAATTTGATTGAAAGGCTGCGCTACATTTAGGATCAAATTCTCAGTGCCCAATGCACTAAGGAGGCAGCAGAGCTCAGTGAAGGAACTGCTAAGGTTTGTGGAAGCTGAGGTTCATTCTGCTGAAAAGCAGTTGCCTTTTTAGTTGGCACAGATTGGCAGAAGCCTTCTCCAGCAGGTGCTTTGTTGATCTTGTCCTCCATTTGTGTGAAACCGTCTCCAAGAGTGTCGGTGCCTTCCAGACGTACCGAGAAACCTCCAGGAGCTGGGATCTGCCATAAGGTGTGGGAGGGCACATCTTTTTTGCTTTGCACGCCGCATCTTGAACCTCCTATTTATGGATCAAGGCAAATATGAGATAATACAGCTCTGCAAAAATGTCATAGAAATTTTAGTGCCCTCCGTGGTGCATGTGCACGTGCCCACAACGTAAGAAACTACCAATAAAATACTTTGTCTTCTGAGTTGCAATCTTACATGTGAGTTTGGTTGTTTTAAGTCTAGTCTGACTGCTGCTAGATACTTGATGGTGCTCTCATTTTCCTTTCCCCCCTCATTTGTATGAGCTTTATGTCAGAAATCAGAAGTAATGAAACAAAGAGAAGATAAGATACTTGCGTGAAGGAAGTCAAGGCCATTTGAAGCTTCTTGCATGACTTTTATATCTCTTTTGTTGCATTTGATTGTTTGGCTTGAGGCAGGAAAGGAGGTAGGAAATTTGCATGAAGATGGAATTACTTCTGCTCTTCCTCTTTGAATTTACATGGGCTACTCAATTTTTTACTGAGGCCTAAGGGCTAATTTCATCAAGGTCCGCTTAAGCAGGAGACAACACATGACAATCAGCCTTCTAAATGCTGCATGTGGCTTCGGTGTTGCACTGGGCAAGGACAGGAAAAAAAACCCTGCTCACCTGCACGAATGCAGGAGACATTCTTTGTCTGGGACTTTGACAAGGTCCTGGCAAAACACACTTGCAGTCTGGCTGCCGAGGGGGGTCTGCCCTGCATGTAGCCCTTGGATAGCCTAAAGGAGGCCTGAGGAAGTCTAGGGAGTCTTCTCAGTTCTGTCATGATGAAATATTACCTTGGCCCCCATCCTGGAGTGCTTACATGCTTTGCCAAATTTGAGCTATAAGCAAATAATGAACCTGTATCACAGGCGAGGTCCTCATCTTTAATCATTCCTGTGTATAAAGAGCTTTGATATTATTTGGATGGAAAGTTCCATCTGTAAAGAGCAATCCTCGCTCTTATCAACAGAGTGTTTGCAAATCCTGTCAAACTTTTTATTTTAGGAGAGTTTAAAACTACCTCATTGTCTTTGTTTAAATCCAAAGAAATTAAGTGTTCCAGCACTTGTGCAAATGTCTTGATGGACACAGAAATACTTAGAAACTTCCAGCTGGCTGCCCAAGTCCATACAAGAAGTTAGGGATAAAATAAGGAATTTCACCACGTTTTACCCTGTCCTAGATTGTGATTGTCCCGAGAGCTGCGTTACTTTGGCTGTAACTGCTCGACTGCCAGGGAGGCAAAAGCAAGACCTCTGTTGTTTTAAAAATAACTTGTAATCTTTCACAATTATTATGTTACTTCTTTTCAAGTTAGGAAAAATCCAACTTTCAGTGAAAACAAGGGCTCACGGAAAGGTGCACAAGGAAGCTTGGTGGCCAAACTACCTTGAAATTCAATAGAAATTGGGTACTTGCACACCTTCCGTTCCTTCTGAAAATCTCAGCTTTAGTCCCTCCTTTGCAGTGGGGTTTTCTGCAGTCTGGTGAAAAATTGTTCCCTTTCAGAGCTAAGTAAATCCCAGTGATTTAAATCCATCTTTTACATGTGTTTGGGGGCAGGAGGGATGTTTGTTTATTTATTATAGGATACACTAGCTAGCTGTCTGGCTTCCACTGCCACAGAGAAACGCAATGAGAGACCCTATTCAAAGCCAGTATTAGTGGTGGATCAAGGCTGCAGGGAGCAGCCTGCAAATTTCATAAAATACAGAAGGGAAAGTTGCCCAGATTACTCCTCCGTACTTTTTTTTTTTTCTCTTATACACTTTCAATGTAATTTTGAACAATTACATACATCTTTGGTTGGATTTTATTAGTTCTCTTTTTTTCCTGCAAGGCACTGGCTTTGCTTCAGGGTGGGAATTGAGAAGTTTGCCAACATGATGCACCAGGAGTGAACACTGAGGACGAATTTGGGTGCTAAAGGGCTGCTTCATGTTTCATTTTGTCTTGTCCTGGAGCCAGAACTGTATCTGGGTGGTTCAAGAAAAAGCACTGAATGATCACCAGCAGCATCAACGTTAAATTGATTGATTTTTGCATATTTCACTTGATTTTTGCATATTGCGCTTTGCAGCCCAGCTTACTTGCAGTAAAGGCTTTTTATGAAGGGTTTGGTGTCCATCCAATCGTACAGTCCATGTCTAGCTTGCACACCCTGGTTTCTCTGGAAAAGCCATGTTTTGATTAGGGGTTTTCCCCCAGCTTTTTGTTAAAAGCTATTTAATCTTGCAGAAAACTTTGGTTTTAGCTGCGGGCAATTAAGACAGCTAGTTAAAAACCACTTCTGGAGCAGCTTTTGGCTTACTTTGAGGTATTATGTCTCTGCAGAGAAAGCGGGAGCAGATCCTGCTGGGCACAGCACCGCTGATAGACCATTAGGATCCAGTGGCGATGCTGCCTGCTGCGATCGAAGCGCCGCAGCCCCGGCCCCACGGGACTAACACGGCTTTTAGCCATCCTTGCATCCTGCTGTTCCCGGATTAGTTGACTACTGACCAAGCGTATGTCAGCCTTCCCGGGCTGAATTGCTGGGAGCAGCTGTAGGGCAAAGAGAGAAAATTAGGGAACAGTTTGTCTGCATGGATTAATACAGACTTGTCACATCTTGTTTGCTCGCCTCGTGGTCCTGCATGCAGCGTGGTGCCCAGCCATGCCATCTGAGCGCCTTGGGGGCACAGGGTGTCTCAGGTGGCAGAGTGATGTGGCACTGAATCCGTGCCTTTGGAGCAGGGTCCAAGGCTCAGACCAGTCAGTGTTCCCAAAACCCGACTTCCTGCCGCGTGGTCCTGTGTGCAACTACAATGTGCCCTTATAGTCTTAAGGTCATTTGACTCATTGTGGGGGATTTCATTCATTTGGATTGAGTGGGCTGTAAGTAAACTCTGCGGGGCTCCTTCCTTCACTGTCAATAGCTTTTTTTTTTCCCCTTCTCAAAATTGCAAGGAACTCAGTGCTGCTTTTTTCTTACCTCAGTCATTTACTCCAGCAAAAGTCAGGGGACAAACCCTTCGGGTGGAGAAAGCAGCTCTGAGATCTGAGAAGCCCTGGGCGGTACTTCATGCCACCTCGTGTCTTTGAGATTGGCTCACCTCCCCCCTCCTCTACCTTCTGGCCCCCAGAGAGGGAACCTTTGCACCTTGCAATTCCCACCAAAGCCTCTTTGCTTCTACTTCCATCTTAATCATTAATTTACAGAAATTGTCTTTTCAGAAAAATCTACAGGATGTGCCCTGAGCACACCTATGTATTTTTAAAGAGCTTTTAGCTGATTCCCCTGGTGTGAATGATGAGATTGATTAGGGGAATAAAGACCTGTTAAAACAGAGAAGTAAGAGGTCATTCATTACCCTATGCCACCGCATACTGCTTGGTTTCCAGCTATTAAGAATACATGAGATACGGGGCTGCTGGAAGTGGACACACAATCCTTACTTTTATACTAATGTAGACGCTAGACCATGTAATTTAACAGTGTCCTAAAAGTCCCACTTATAATTTACACGCTCATGTTTTGAAGTGTGATACTGTCAGCACTCAAGATACAATAGGCATTAAATTTCAGCATTTGTTAAATTACGAATAATTGTCACCAAACTGCTCAGCTTTGTGTAAGGAAAGAGCCAAACAAAATTTCCACATTAACCATCCGAGCTCGGTTGTTCCATGCCTGTCAAGTAGCGGAACGTGCTCAAGTCCCCTGTCACATTTCCACCCCTTTTGGGGATTTGTAGATATTTATTACCGGCTAAGGAAGTTTGAGGACTTCAGGGTAACCTGTTGGAAATGTGTGGGAATGTCTCTCAATAAGCAATCTGTGACTGCTTTGGCTTAAGGTAAAATTTAGCATCCAGGCGAGCCTGTAGAGGAATAAAGACGTGCTTTCTTTCCCCCTGCGGTGCAAGGAGCTGGGGCTGGGAGGTGAGGGTGAAACAACGCCGACAGTGTTCCCGGACACGCGGCTGCCTCCCCTGCCGTAGTTTTCCACAGTGGTAGAGAGAGCTGAGCAATCTGCAGAGGCAACGCAAGCCTTTAAAGGAAAATTATGTGCATAGAGAAAAAGAAAATAAGGCAGGGTAGTGACTCCCAAGCCGGCATCTTTGCTGTGTGCCTTCAAGTCAGTCTCCAAGCAACCAGCAACGTAACAAGGACACAATGAGTCAGACTCAGTGCCGTTTCTGCACCTTCATATAGAGGTCTGTACATATTCAGTCTCTACGAGCCCAGTCTTAGCCTCCTTATCCATGCTAATTTATTAAATGCCAAGAGCTGGCAGGCACTGGGCCACCCCGCATGCTTGGTGCAGGCTCCTCAGCCGGGTCTCCAGCTGGAGCAACTGGGTTGCGGGTCATCATCCCCACTTCTGCCAGGCCCCTCTCCAACCATCCCCAAAGCCTACAGCTTATTTCCCAAAGACTCCTTTTAATTTTGCAGCTTTTCCAGGGCTTTGTGCTGAGACCATTCGTCTTCCTCCCGTAGATTTGCATCTTGCTTGGGCTTTGAGAGGTGAAGGTGTGCGGAGATGGGTGATGGCTCGCCCGTGAAAAGAGGTCCCTGAACTTTGGAGAGCTCACGGGGAGTATAGGCGAGAGATGCACAGCGGGCTTGGATTTACTGGCCCCCTCTGGGCGGCGATGTTGGCAGTACCTGTGCTTGGCACGGGTAAGCGCTTTGCTGAATGCCTGGTCTTGATGCTGCGGACGGCACAGCTTGCTGCATGGCGGTAGGAAAACACACTGGGGCAGTTTCATCTATTTTAGGTGCGTCATTGGAACCAGCTCAACACAGATATAATAAAAGCACACTTCATGGCAGAGAGGAAACTACTGAAAGAGAATACTGTTGCAAAAAAAGCGTGAAGGAAATTTCCATTGGTCCCCAGAAGCCCAGCTAGGTACAGCCTCCAGTGCTACCTTCTTCAGTACCCAGTACTATTCTCTTAGAAGACGTCAATATTTGTGAGTTTTCTTTACAATTGGGGCACTTTGGAGGTGATTGATAAATGTAAGAAATCAGAAGTACAGTTTACATTGGTTTAGGTCTGAAAACCTCTGAAAACATCTGCAGCTACTGACGGGCCCCGAGCCTGGGGTCCTGCAGGGAGACCAGCGGGTGTGGGGCTCTCCACATCTCCTCAGGCCTGACTCTTGGCTCAAACACCGCTAGCTCTTGTAGCCCCAGTCTCCCCAAAAAGCTCCAGCCATAAAGAGTGGGGGTAAAGAAGGAAATCAAAAAGCAGTGTTTATTATTTGCTTTGACTCATTGTCCCTTTTCTATTGGCGTTAATTGTGGTGGGCTGGTAACAAAAGCCAACCCAAACCAACAGCACTGGTAATTTTTAATAAAAACGGCAGTCCAAGCACTTGGGATCTCTGCAGTATTTTTACTGAAAATAAAAAAGCTCCTCTTCACAAGTGTTGGTCCTCAGCTAATGAGTGGAACCAGGAAGGCCAGGGGAGAGGCCTGCCCTGCCAGCAGTACGAGGAGTGCCCACTTCATGGCACCCTCCCAAGGGCTTTTTTGGTGGAAAGAATGTGCAGAGACACAGGCTCCTGTCCCCTTGTGAGGGAAGGCAGGAATACCTTTACAAAACCTCAGGATTTTGGCATGGGTGAAACCCAAGCCTGGGCTCTCTATGGGATGCATAGCTTTTAATAGCATTTAATCGTCAGGCTACCGTGGTAAACATAGTGGTATATGTCCTCTCCTTGACAGTGCTGGACTGCCATGACAGTTAAAACATATCACCCCTTCTGAAGAGAAATGCCCCCTTTTTGTTAGGGATTGTAGCAGCGAGATAGCAATCTTAATTTAGGTAGTTTCTAGGTCTATTAATCTCCACGTATTATGTTTTTACCTGTCTGGCCGAGATTTGTCATTTTCTTTTCTTGAATGATGCAAACATTTTTTTCCTCATCTTGGGTGTCAGTTAAAAAAAAGGCTTATATGGAAAATAAAAATGCCTTTTGAGGAAAAGAACAAAAAAGAAGTTTATGTATTAAAATAGAAAACTTTACTTTAAAACACTCAGCTGTGAGGTTGACTCAAAATAGATTTGTTAACCATACAGTCTTGATCCAAACCAAAAGATTACACTTCATGGATAAAGATTCACATTTATTTTGGAAATTCTGGTACATGTTCTTTTAGTTTGCTGGAAAAAACATTTATTTTACCTTTTCACTACTTCTTTCCCCCTCCTCCATTCTTTACATTTACCCTTAGTCTCCATGATCTATAAAAATAACTCTAATTCTCTTCTGCTCTGGATAAACCAGTAGCTATTATAAACTAGAAGAAAAAGGCCCTTTCATATTGTTGATATTCAGTGTTTGTTTAATTTCAGTAGGGCTTTCTAAAGGTGTAATGCAAGTAGAGTTTATTACTATGTGAGTCTTTAATTGCTGTAGTAATATTTTTTTACAGCTCCTTATTTTTATGTTTAAGGGTCCCCAGACACTTTGATTTATTGGCATTGGTGAATGATTGATAAATGATTGAGGTTAAAAAGAAAAACTGAAGGCATTGTATGAAATAGAAACGGTGCCAGAATGACCATGCAGGACCCACCAGTATATTTAATGTGATGCATACTACACAGCTGCTACAAGCTACAGCCAAAGCTACCACAAATATCAACTGTTCCCTGGGAAGGGAGAAAAAAATGTAATAACAATAAGAGCAGGGGGGTTTTCCTGCTAATCAGAAGAAGTGTGGTTTGTTCTGTTGCAGTCCTACTTTTCATTTCAGTGTCTCAGGGTGTTTATTTCTGGAATATCATTACCACAAAAAAATAGAAAGGTTACAGACAGGGTTTTCACAGGCGCCTAAAACAGTTAGGCACCTAATTTCTGTGACATTTCGAATAGCCAACAAGGGCTTCTGTTTCAGGCTTGTTGAGCATACACAGCTCCTGCTGCCATCGGTCCCTATTCTGCTTACAGGCAGATTTTGGGCTCAGGTGCCTGGCAGAACCTGTACTTTTACATTACTCATATTTTTATCCTAAATTACAAACTGTTTACACTCAGCAGAGTAAGAAGTAACAGGTATATATTCCTGGGTCACAGGGATAAGCACACACTGCCTGTGCTGGAGAGGGAGCCGTCAAACACAGCAAAAGCTGAACAACAAGCATTTATTGTTAACTTTTTACGTGCCCTTGGCTTGTTACTTAATTCCTGACTTTTAAAGCTCCTGATATCCTTCCCTCCGCTGTACACTTGGGCAGGCAATGGCTGCCAGGGCGGGCGGTGGGTGCTTCTATGGGGCCAAGCCAGCCCTGATGGCTTGACATTGGTGTTAGCATTTCGTGGAGCCATACGGATAACTGGGAACAGGCTGTCCCCACCGATTCTTCTGTCCGATGGATGAGTGGATCTGATTCAGGCAAGGCAGGGAAACCAGGACTACCTGCTTCAGCAGGAGTCTCCTGTTAAACTGAACGAAGCGTGACACAGACCTGCACCCTGTCAGGCGCCAGCTGACTTCAGCTGGGATCTGGAGCAAGCCCAGCTACAGCATATGTTCGCAATCAAAAAGTCATTAAAAATTCACATTGACAAGTTACTGGGCTTGGAGCTTGTCTGTGAAACTGTGTGCTCTGGCCCATGCAGTAGCTCAGGCTCAATGTTCCTGGTAATCTTTCCTAATCCTATGAATCTGCAGGCTCTGGGAGAAGGGTACTTGCTCTGGTTGGATTTTCATTTCCTTAATCTTTAGGGAATGATTTCCCTTCCACAAGGCTTGGCGCAGATGTCTTCTGAAGGGCTTAGCTCTGAACATCATCTTTCTTGGCACGCATTCTGATGAAACTCAGTGGGGAAAACCAGAAAAAGAGTAATTAATTTTTGTCCCTACGTTAATTGTGTGGTCCAATGCAGTCATCTGTTTTGGACTCTGATTTCGGTTGATAAATATAAAGGTCATTAAAAGGGTTGTGTGTGAGCCCCCCCAGCCTCAGGATGCAGCTAAAGGAAATCCAGAGGAAACAGGTCATCCACAGGCACCTTAGAAATGGAGTGAGGCACATGGTAACATGCGATGAGCTAGATCAAGACAAGTTTATTATGAGTTTATACAACACTCTGAAAAATAATTTGATACCGAAAAAGCAACAAATTAGAGGTTGCGGTAATTTGCTGTTGGCAACCACACTTGCACTGGGGTGCAGCGTGATTGACAGGTACTGTGGGCTTTCCATGAATGCCGGTGCCACTTGAAAGCACAGTGGGCTTTGCCCTCCTCTGTGGGGAGCTCAACATTTCCAACTAAATATTTCTCTTGGTCCTGCCCTTCTCTTACAGAGCATGTCACCAGTGCCTGCTTCCTGAGGGAATGGGCTCTCTCCGGCGGTCTCCCGTAACAAATCAGTAGGGCTTCCCTTCTGGTTTCCTACACAGTGACTTTCACCAAAGATGGACATGTAACTGAAGTTGGTTCTGTCCTGTTTACCAAAATGTCCACGCTACCCTCCTGTCACTGCTCTTCCAAAGGCACAGACAGCCCTTGAAGGAAGTAGAGGAGAAGTGGGAGAAGATGATCAAGAAGTCCACTTTTATTGTATCCCAGGGAGAAACCCAGCCCTGGAGCAATTATTTAAAAACCCAGATTCTTAGCAACTTCTCCGTGGTATAACAGTCTTTGGAAAAATGAAAATCATTAAGTAGTCTATCCTTGCTCAGAGTCGAGCTCTGGATAAATTAGCAACTCTTCAAGGCACAATTTTGTTAATCGCTGACAATTACATACTTTGTTTTTACATTAGGCCAGCTGTGCTGAAAGTTCCTGTGCCTCCGGTGCATTTTCCATTTTTTAATGGGCTTGGTATTAAACCTCAACAATCAGGAGCTTGTTTTTATGTTGGAAAAAGTTCTCTGTGTGATCTTTAAAATTAACTGAGTAATTTTAGCTCCTCACTATTATTTTCAGAATTTTGTTTGTTTATGAATCCCTTCTTCCCTCATTTTGGTTATTCAAGTAGTCTTTTTGACTTTGAGGTTATTTTTATGTGTCAAACACTTACTTGATTCCAGAAAGAGATACTTCTAGTTTGGATTAATGCAGGTCTGAAAAACTTGGCTGCATACATGGAATATTAAACGGTTTGATAAGGTGTGAAAATATGTTTTTTAATGTTTATTTGCAGATCAGTTAAATGCAGTGTAAACCAATTTCTTAGTTTATTTGCTCTCATGCATTCGTTCCGGCACGCAGACTAGCCTTACTTTTGGGATGTGGGACAAGGACAAACACAGGACTGTGTAAATGAAATGGGTGTGTTTGCCACAGCTGAACACGCGGTTCCCAAAGTTCAGGACGTGTAAAAATATGCAGTAAAAACACTGATGGCCTGTGCCAGGCAGACAGTGCCTCTGAAGGGTGGGGCTCTGAAATGCCTGTGTGGCATTTGGATTTCTTTCCTTTCTTTTTCCTCCTTAGAACAGGGAATCGGCAGAAAGGGAAAACACTCCCCTGAATTAAAGAGAAGTGCAGCAGCCGAGGGCACCGTGGCTGTAAGGTTGTTCTCAGGGGAGAACTGGGTAATAACCAACTCAAAGCATCGATACTGGGCTCTGCGGGGTTAGAACAGGCAGGAAAGTCCTCAGCACCACTGAATGTCAATCCCATAGTGACTGAGCAAGGGCCTGTGGTGGGCACATCCCAAGAGGACTGAAGTCCCCATGTGCCAGACCCGCAGTGCCTGGGCATAAGGGGGGTGAATGGATGTCACCTTGCACCCCAGCCGTGCTGGGCTGTCCCTTGCACCTCAGTGAACCTCAGCACGTCAGTGTTTCAGGAGGCGTGAAAAGTGTGAATAATTCCCCAAAGTAGTGGAGTACACTAGTCCAGGTAGGGGCATCCAGGGGCTCTCCCAGCCTAGCTCGGTAATGGAAAGTCAATCAAGGCTGTGACGGTTGGACTGACCCATCCTTTGGAGTGGTCACCAGCAGAAATGTGGTGACCTGCATGAAATGAGTTGGGATGCCAGTTTTTATCACAAGCGTGTTAGGTGCAGGCTGGCAACTTTGCCAGCTCAGCGAGTACAGAGCTGGCTGAGTATCTTCTGACCGTGGCAGGGGAGAGCGGGGAGGTGCACTGCCGTGCTTAATGTCCCTGCCTCCTTACCCTAGCAGCTCTCGCGAACCTCAAATGCACGCAGGAGGTAAAATAAGTGGCCGATTGAGCGGAAGGCTGACATTATTGCAACAGTGAAGCTTTGCTCCTCAACAGAATAACTCTTCTTTCTCAATACCCAGTGCAGGAAGTTGGTGCTCTTATATCTGAGTAACAAATTTATGGTTTTCTGAGACCCTCCATAAAATGAAACCTGCGGTGGATGTGGTCCAAAGCCCATTTGAGGGAATCACATGGACTCCCAGGGATTTGGCGGAGTTTATGAATCAAGCCCTATAGCTTTCAGTATGCTGCAAACAGAAAACACTCTGTTACTATTTTTGGTGTCACTTGCTCTTAGATCGCCCTTAATGGGGGAGCGGCGCCTTCAGTCAGCGCTCTTCTCCAAGGAATTACCTCTCCGCCCCTTCAGGAAAACAACTTCTGTTCTTTGCAGCAGATTTTCAGTTTTGAAATTTCCATAGTTAAGCATTTAGTGGAGAAACTCTGGTGACGTTTTCCCTCTCCTTGCTGCAGTCCTTATTGTCTAATACGGCAAATCTCTACCATGTGATGAAATCCAGAAGATTGAACATGTGTTCGCGTGTGTGTGCAAGAGAGAGAAAGATGATCTCTCTTACAATCTACCAGCGTGGCAGGTGGTCTACTATTAGTTCTCCAGTTAAAGCACTAAATCATGTTAATATTGCAATCTGAAATTTTGTTCATGGTGCATCTGTTAAATCACCCCTTTAATCTCTTTTACTTCCACAAAATAATTTGCACCAAGAAAAATTTGTGCACTTCTTTCTCTATCTTTGTCTTCACTAGTTTAATTATAGTATATTTTAAAGTAATGTATTTTACACGTAGCCTCAATGTAGTTTTAAAATCCTGTACTTTTTTTTGCTTTGCACTGTAGTTGTGCATTAGGTCTCTGATCAAACTGGAATATAGCTTTACTTTGATTTTCCTTTGCTAAATACTGTTGTTAAATTACAGACCTGAACTGAAACCTGGTAGGATTAACAGGAATTTTTTTTCTGATTTAACTGTACCTTGGAGATGCTACTCCACTTCTAGGGATCTGCATGCAGTCAGTGCTGAATTTTTTCTGAGTTTCATGTTAACTTAAGCTTACCTGATGCTAACAAAAGTTTTATTCTACAGACCCCAGTTGATATTTGAGGCTGGATGGATATTTGCAAGGGGAAAAGCTTCTGCCTACAAAAAAAATCATGCTTTAACTATCCTGCTTTGACTATTCCCTGGAATATTCCTTCAGGCCTTTAAGGCATAGTCTCATCCTGAATTGCCGACACACTCCATGAAACTATTGTCAGATCAGGGAGTCTTTCCCCCAGGTCCCAGTGGAGATATCTGACCCCTCTCGCCCTTGTGCAGGAATGTTGCCAGGCCTCTGTAAGGAAAATCCATTCTCACTATACAGAAGAAGAAGAAGTGCTCATCTCTTAATAGTATCTTTGGTACACTTTAAAAACTGTCAGTTGATTAGGTGTAGATTGCCTCTTGCCCTGTGATTCTACAGCTTCTGACTCAGTGAGACCTTGATGAAGTTTTGGGGCATCATTGGGAGTCATGAATCTTGATGTCTTTCCCGAATCATGGAATATCATTACCTGCACGTTCCACACTTGAAAATCAGGTAGCTTTACAAATAACCAGAATGTAAAGAGGTCTAAGGGTTGTTTTCTTGATGCCGTCGCCTTGTTCCTTTTGCACACTGTTCTTTATTTGTTCTGCGGTAGCGCCTGTGTGCCACAGATCTGGGCCCATCATCCTGGATCCTGTGCGTAATTATACAGAATGAAAAAACTGTTCCACCCTAGAAAGGAGAATCATTTTTATATGATATTACTTGGTATTTCCAACAATTGGGGGGGTGGTGTGTTCGTATTTTTTTCCTTTCTAAGATGATAATGAATTTCTGATTTTTGTTTTGCAAGGGCTTTCCTCCTCTGTTTCAGCACCGAGTGTAAGTGTCTCTTCAGCTACTCTCTACCCTATCCATTTCCCCACTTAAACTGTCGAACTGAGAAGTTATTGCTTCATATTTGCATTCTGGAAATGTCACTGGAGCCCGCAAGGCATTAGATTTTGTGAGGATTTGTTCAAACGTTTATCGCTGACTGCTGCTCTAGGGGGATCAGAGTTTTAGCTGCTGCCGGCAGAGGAGAGGCCGACGGGCTGCCCGCATCCGCTGGAGGCTGCAGCTTGAAAACGTCCTCTGTTGCCTTTGCTTTTGGGTTTCGGCATGCTTACAGCTGATTAAGCAGACCCCAGCCGGTGAGTATTTGTATTCTCTGAGTTCCGTGCCCTTCCCTTTGTATCAGCAGCGTGGTTGGAGGCACGCTGCCTCACCAGCGGCTCTTAAAATGCGACTTCTTTGTTGGAGACAAAGCATCACCTGTGGTAGGCGGTGTGTTTAGGCTGAAGGGTCCCATAATGTGACAGCTGTGTGGTGAGGCAGGCGGGCAGGTCTCTCCTCACACAAGGCACCGCTGTTTGGCAGCCTCGTAACAAGGCAGATTCGGGCACTTCTCCTCTCTGCTGCCTGGGGCACCTTGGTCGTATCTGCACCTCGGTTCCCTCACCTGTGAAGTGTGGATAGTGGTATCTGCTCATAGCAGAGAGGCTTTGTGAGAATGAACAATGGGTTTGAGGTGAATAATGGGAACGTTTAAGTAGATGTGGTTTTCATGACCCCTAATGATCTAAACAGCGATTCTCTGTGGGTGCAAAATGCTGTCATCACGTAAGTGGAAGTGAACTTTCCAACATGCTGTCAGACTGGATATGCTGCTAAGTAGCATTCCCCTGCTTTTTAGCTTTCAAAGGCAGCTTTCTTGTCCTTGCTGCCCATCAGGCATATCTAGAGACCAAGTAAAGCACTCACTGGATTCTTAATCGGTCAGTAGCAATAATACTATTTTTCTTTTATATGGCATTATAATGCAAGGATCTGAACAAAGCGTTCCTGCTATTAATTAATAACACTTAATAAACCCCATGGGGTAGATGGTGATTATTATATTCATGTACAGGCAGAGAGGTGGAGATTCAGAAGGGTTTGGTGGCTGTGCAGTCTCACACCCAGTTATTAAATCCCGTGTCTTCTGGCACCCTGTCCTGATTTCCAGCAACAGACATCCCATCGAACCCCTCACATGGAAAAAGACAAAAAGCAAGCTGCTAAACTGCTGGGCTTTTCACAAATACAGATTTGGGGCTCTGTCTTTGTTAGCAATGATCCTGTCCCTAGTGCCTCCCTCAGAGTCAGAGACCCCAGTGTGAGGAGGACTGCTTGTCCACTTAGGGGATCATGGGCCCAAAGGGTTTCCATATGCAAGTATCTGCTCTTAAAGACCTTTTTGATAACTGGTTGCAGTCCGAAATAGGGAAAATCGAACCATCAGAGAAATGATGCTTAAAACTGCTCTTTGGAAAAGCGCAGCAATCTGGTCCTTCTGTTTTCATGTGGATTGGCATGGTAACAAGCATCATTTCTCCCTTTACTACCTCCCTCTCCCCCCAACTTAAACTTTATGTCTGCTATAAAATGTTGTTTGAGAGATGCTGTCACATCCCTGGCATGATGACATATCACAGTAGTAACACAATAGGGATTGTAAGTGTCTGGAGCGAGGGAGAGATCTTGGGAGCAAATCCAGAGGTGAAACCAATGGAAGATTTATTTTGCTCCCGTGCTCACTTGCTGTCTGGAAGAAGGCTCTGCCGCAGCACCACTGAATCACTCCTTATAGCCAAGTTTTATATTAATAGCTGGCTCTAGTCAAGCTTAGCACAAGCAAGCACTTTATTTCCTTCTGTCTGAGACACACATTAACCTTGTTCTTCCTCCATATTATAGGGTTAGCCCCCATTTTTCCAAACAGCCCAGAAGCTCCACTCTGGAGGCCAGGACTGCAGCAAGCCCTTGCACCCTTCCCTGTCCCGTGTTGCTGCAACCTCTTTGCTGCCAGCTGCTGCACAGGGTCATTTTGCCTGCGTGTGCTGAAGGGACATCTCTCCTCTCCATTGGTGGATGCTGGAGGCTGAGATTGTCTCCTGTTTTTCCAGAGGGAACTGTTGGCCGATAGGGCTTCTGCTTCTGCTGACATCCAGAGGCATGGCAAGAGGGAGGGACCATGTACCCCTAAATTTATCCTCGGCACAGCCGCGTCCTCAGGTGCCACCCTGGTGTGCAGAAGGGTGGGATGGATTCTTTCTTTATCCAGTGGCATGTCTTGTGTGCTGGGTACAATCTTTCAAAGGGTGGTAACAGGAAGGTGATTTTGCCTCTGCTGAGGCTCTCTGAGGGTAATTGAAAATATGTAGTTTGTGACTTGCTCCCTTAAACTCTTAGTGCAGTCCCCAGGGACACATTTCACAACCATTGTTAGCTCCCAAATAATAAAAAAAATAATGAGTTGCGTGATTTAAAAACAAAACACATAAAGACATGTTTGCTTTTATTTCCTGTTTAGTTTTTAAGGCTGAGGAAGTCCTTTTCACACCTGTGTGACTGCAAGCATCAGGGAAGTGCCCTGCTTTCCCCCACCTTGGGTGGCCGGTGAGAGTCTCATTTAGGTACGTCAGCTGGGTAGGTATGTCATCTAGGTAGCCTAATCCCTTCTCCCAGCCACTAAGGCTGTAAGAACATACTGGTATTATGAAGCTTGCTATATAATTGAAGCAGCTGGCAGCAAGGCATTTCCAGATCCTGGGTCTTCAAAATGCAGTCTGCGTTTGAAAAACTGAAATTAATTCAACCCAAAATTTTCCTGATCTTCAAGAGCACATATAAACCAGCTCTGACAGAACCATTGGTCCTTTGTAAATTGAATTCTTGGCAGTTCACATAGCTCTAGAGGCTGAATTATAACCAGTACATCTCTCATGCACAATCCAACTTTGAGAAAACCAGTACGTTTATAAAAGCTATTTAGAGTTTGGGTTTTTTTCTTCTGTTCTTATTATTGTCTGGATTGGCTGCAGGAGAGAGTGACCATTTTGAAATGGATGAAAGACTGAGTAGTTCCTAAGATACCAAACACAGTCTGCAAATATCGATTAAATCAATGAAGCAGCACACGTTGTTGTTGTTGTGCCCGATGCACAGGGAAGTCTACAACAGTCAGACCTCAATCATACAATTTTACCTGTGTAAATAGAAGCCTCCACAGACTTAGGATGCTCAGACTGCACCCGCTGCGTAGCCCTATCAGTCCCTTAATAAGCTGCAAACTCTTTTGCAGTGGGACATTGGAGCATGACTGCTCTGCAAGAAGGCTTGGAGCTCAACTCCCCAGAGCAGCATTTGGCTGGTCATTTGGATTGAAACAAATGACACATTGAAATTACCCCTCCCTGCTCCTGCAAGATTTTAGGCAGTCTTGCTTTTAATTTTGTTTGTTTGTTTATTCATGTATTTAAAAAAGGAAGGTATTTCAGTGCTTATGAAAAGCCAGTACCCAGCAGGACTAAGAACAGCCTGAAACGATGCTGGCAAGTGCTGGGCATTTCCTTCACCCCGTCAAAGCACCCCAGGCTTTCCTGACAATACTCCTATTCCTTTCTCATGCCCCTCCAGAGCAATGGTTGAAAATTGCACCTCTGTGTTGATTTCTTGTTTTTGTTTTTTAAATATATAGCATGTATGTGCTTTAGTCTTTATTAGCCACCATTAAAAAGTAAATGAAACAAGAAACAACAAATGAAGCTTTTATTTCAAGCAGAGCTGGGTTAAACAAATGATCAGTCCTTCAGCTGGAGGACTGAATATAGTAGTTACAAAAAGCAGGCCAGAAAACATACAGAACTGCTTTAGAAAAAGAAAAAAAAAAGCCTGAAATGGTGGGAAACAAAGAGTTATTCAGTTGATCAAGCAATAGACGCAAATGAAGGGGACAAGGGGTGCAAGACCTTGTGTCGAACAGCATTTCATTTTAAATACCCCAGCTTAAGCCTATTCATTGGAAGGGAGTTTATATTGGGAGAGGCAGGATATATTACTGTGCCTATCAGCAGTGACAGGGCAGAAAGAGCAGCAGTGTTTGATCAGGCTTTCACAGGTAATGTAATGTTTCCACTAGGAATTAAGCATAAAACTTTTTTAGGTTTTATAATGCAAAGGAGGGGAAGAATTGTAGCAAACAATAGTTTAGTGGATGTTTGCAGCACAAAACAGCACACTAAAAAGATACATAGCAGTCTTACTGCTTTATAGAGGTAAGACAAACCTCCCATGTGTGCACAAATCTGTATGATCTGTGCCAATGTGCAGCAGCCTAGGGCATGGGGCTGTAATAACTTTTGAAGCTTAGAGGACAACTGTAAATCTTTAAATGAAAACCATAGCAAAAGTATTATTAATATGACTCCATAGTTTGTATTAGTGTGCCCAAATGAAGATGAGGGCATACACTGTACACATTCATGATGCTCAAAGTCTGAACAGAGGCGCCACGGTAGGAGCAGCCTGATGGAGATGTAGGACTGAGAGAGGAGCTCTTCCCAGGCTCTCAGCGTGGCCCAGAGTGATGCACTGCTGGCTAACTCCTGCCCTCCTTGCTGTAGCTAAATTTCCAGAAAACCAAGCAATGGCCACAGGAAAGGCTGAAGATTTGCAGAACCCAGGTTTTCTGTCTCAGTGTTCCCTCCCCTGTAAACACAGGAAAAAAGGAAGCACCTGAAAAGCATATTTTTAAAATACATGAATGATTTAAGACTTGCAAAACAAATCTGCAGACTTTCAAGGGTGATATGCAGCAAGAGTACACAGGATGAATTTTCTTTAATTAAAATCTTGTTTACAAAGCCCATATCAAGTCAATGACAGGTTGGCTTCAGTGTGTCACAGATTTTAGAGTTGATGGATGTCCTTTATCCCAAAATTTATTCTCCAGTGGGGATTGCATGGTGAGCAGACTGAGCCGAGTGACATGCAGAGAGGAAGAACACTGGGCCCATCCCTTGCATCAACTCCTTCCCTCCCTGCAGATTAGGAGACAGCTGAACTGGATGGCTTAGCCTCTCTCAAGGTTTTCTTAAGCAGCAGGGTGCAGAGATCTCTAGAGATGCCTCCACCAGCTCTGAAAGGGCTGAATGAAGTCCAGGAGTCGTGTCATGACATGCAAGATAATTGGGATAAGATTTTTGCACAGGTGTCATTGTTTGTAGTGTCCAGGATGCCAGTATAGGCATCTCTGCATAGTACTGTGTTGTGTTATGGAGAGGCATAATGTCTTTAGAGGTCCTGGAGATGGAGACGTGCTAGGGGATACGGCCTTTCTAAGGCTGGATTTGGATATCCATAATCATCCCTTCCTGCACTGGGAATCTCGGCCTTTAGAAGCTACCCAGTTCCCTGTGGGAGTTTCTTGCTAAAGCACAGGAGGATGTGCAGAGCACCTCTCCTTCTGCCCTGGCTATCACAAGCCACAAAATACATCTTGACGCCATGGTTTTAGATCTATAAGGGAATAGCAGAAGCAACAAGCACGGTGACAGCAGAAAAAGAGCCTCCGCCTCAAACATGGATGGTACCATTTCCAGCTGTAGTAGCTCTGAGAAAAGATGTGAGGACAAAGGAAGAAATGCCAGAACCTGTCCACTTTGGATTTTGTTTTTTTCCATCATTGCTAAGCTGGCTTCTGGGTCGCCAGAAGTGTTTTCTGGCACTCATGTGTTAAACTTTCTAAGTTTAATGCTGAATTATTTGAGCTGGCATTTGACTTCTCACTGAAGTGTTTTTAAAGAATTTCTTTGGCTATCCAAATCATATGCTAAAAAAAAAAAAGGAAAAAAGCTAAAATACACAGTGAGGGCTGGAGGATAGAATGGCAGGCCAAAATAGAGTGAAATCCAACAAGCAGCATTTAATCTTGGTTTTAGGCATGTAAATAGTAACACTGACTTTAGCTCAGCTGTTGTCGACAGCTAGCTCACACTGGGGTTTAATGGGTTTGTCACCCAGGTGGAGAGACAAGAGATCCCAAAGGTGGATGTCTTCTGACAGCAAAGAAGTTAAAAGTTTTCTGGAGGCAGAACCGTACAATAGGCATATATAAACACTGGGGCAAAATTCTGCCCCAAAAGAAGTCATTAGCAACCCTTATAATTACGAGGTACAACTTATGTTTCTTTAGAAGACTCAACTTGCATTTCTCTTTACCTTTTTAAATAAGGTGCAGACTATTTCTCTTCTAGTCTAAAAAAGACCAATTTATTTCCCTAGGTATGTCCCTACTTTCCTCTCTAAAGATTTCCATTTATAGTTTTTGAAATACTGGCAAGCGTGCAGAAGATGTAGGCTGTGCTATTGCAAAACCCAGCACATGTCATCACCAAGCAATTGCCATACAGGAACCTTAAATTAGAATTATAACTGGCTTGGTAGTAGTTGAGCTGAATACTTGATTTCTTCAGCTGGTTGGCCAGTCCAACCAAGTAACAGAAAATGGATCTGAGGTGAAGAAAAGAAAGGGGTTTCCCAACTGAAATGAAATCCAAAATGAAGGGAGTTTAATTATTTTTTTGTTACTCAGACCAAGGTGAATGATTTTAATGGGATAGAAAAACAATTTTTTTGCATCCTAGTTTTCTTTCTCCCACCAGTGACTTTAAAATGTTTTGGCCCGAGGTATATTTTTAAGGAAAAAAGAATCGCTGCAGGAAATTTGCCCTACTCACTAGCATTTCTACAGTTCTTTCTGCTTCCCTGGACACTAGTTATTTGTTTTCATTTTACTTTGTTTCCTTTAGGGAGAAGATCCAGATGATTCAAGTCTTTTTTTAATGCAATAATTATAATTTTAAGCAATGAGTAAAATTATTTGGCATGTTGCTATGTTTGGGTGCTTATACTCTCATGTATATTGCTGAACTGGCTGGGCTCTGGCATTAGCTTCTGGACCCAGCACCTATAAAATCAGGCCAAGTTTCGATCAGATAATCTTAGGGCTGTTAAGATTTCCAACCTGTGCTATCATATGATGAACCTGCGATACTTAAGGCACTCATTTAATGAAATTAGAAACTTTAGCATAGCAGCATATCCCCATCACCAACGTAAAAAGTTTATACTCTGATAAGCTGTTGTTCCAATGAGTCGATCTCACCTGTGGAGGCTACACATGGAGAAGGAGGGAGTTTCTGTGGTTACATAATAGCAGCTCTCAGAAAAGATAATTTCTAGAAATGCTTGCTTGTTATTGCTTTCACAACCTGGAAACAGAATGAGGGCATTAAATTTATTATGAAAATAAAACCTAACAAGAAGTGCTCAAAGTATGAAAGTGTGGCATGTGAAAGAACTGCTTAGGAGCAGTGACATTATCCTAGTTTCTTGCTTTACTACAGCTTGCCTAGACATAATTAAGGTTGAAAAGTGCTTGTTTTTCTCCTTCTAAAATATAAAATATTCAACCAAAGTGGAAGGCAATTTTTGTGAGAAGTGTGGTCATTTTTTCAGTGCTGTCTCAAGGTAGATCTATTGTCATGTGTCAGAAAGAGACTTGGGTCATTTCATTAGCTCCTTGGTCATTAAATACAGTTTTGGTATGAAAAACGTGTGACATTATATAGCCTACATTTTGAAGAAATGTTTTAGCTGTTCAGGAAGCAGCAGATACTTTATTCTTTGACTTCTTAATAGCGCTCCATAATCTAAGTTCTTCTCCTTCACTTGTGACTATGGTTATTTAAGAAAAACAAGCTTTATGCAATTTGATATAAAACCTCCGCCAGAGTAATAGGTGGATAATTCACTGGTGTTTCTTTGAGAGCAAAACTAGTATTTTCCAAACTCCCATTTCCATGAGTTAGGCATCTGGTATCTTGAGACCGCGGCTCTGAGCAAAGGATGACGTTACTACGAAAGACTTGACGAGAGCTGCGAGGCTGGGACAGGGTGAGAGCCTCGGGAAAGGTCCCAGATCCCGCCCGAGGACGGCTGCCGGGATGGCTGCTGCACGAGGACGGGGTCTTTGCCAAGGGATTGTGCTTGGCGCAGCTCGGAGAGGCGGAGGGGGAGGGAGGGTGAAGGAAACCATGGGACTCGGGAACTGTTTTCAGACCCCGAAAGCAGACCGTGGTTTCAGACAATAATATTATTCAGCGATGTGAATAGGAAATTGTTCCTGCTTTTATACAGATCCGTGCCCCCACTGCACGAGGTGCTGCATGGAGAACCAGCAATGTTTGGCCAGGTACTTAACCTGTTCGCTGCTGATTTCGTTTCATGACAACCCCGTGGTGCTGTAAAGGCATTATGATTCAGAGGCTGAAGTTATGTCCTGATGTAAAATAACCCGTGGAGAGCCATCAGGGTGCCACCAGCAGAACAGCACTGATGCGTGGGGCTTGCCCCGTGCCCTCTCAGAGGTTTTAGCAGAGCTAAGCACACTGTTTGTGCCTGATGGAGAGTCCCACGGGACACTTACCTCAGCAACCCCGGCTGCACTCGCGCAGGCATATGTTGTGTGCCTGAGTATCTCTATGTGCTTCTTTTGTAGCACTGCTTTGGGGGTTGTCACCCTGGCTGTATGACCACGTGCCTCCCAAACCATTCCTTGACACCTCAGACCTTAGAAACCTGTGGCTTTGCTGTAATGTAGAGATTTTATCAGGATTTTATGTGGGAATGGGGGATTATTTAGAGGATTTTTATTAAATGGAGGAGTTTTATCAATTCAATGTCTCCTGTGAATGTGGTTACACTCAGTAGGTGCAGAATCTATTTAACTTTATAGCAGTAGGAGCAGAGGGCTCATTTGGATCTCGTATCTGCGTGTGCATAATCAGCTCCTGCTTGTAGGCTGCCTGATTAGGCGTGATCTTGAGTCATTACTATGTCCATTTAGTGCTTCTGAATTGAAGCTCTATGGACACGGGCAATCTCAGTCCCGTGTATTCACTGGATAAATATATATTTAACTTCTCCAAATGCGGAATGTGGTGTGCTGGGGACACTTAGTGGCACTTGCTCTATAGGTGACCTTCCCAATGCTCCTCTCCATCCACAGTGGCAAGGGAGCAGCCCCTGCCTGGTTGTCACATGGTTCCACTGATGGGACAACCTAAGCAGGAGCATCCCAGCAAGGGATAAACCGCCACTGGGCGGCAGCTGCCCTGCTGGCATGGTGTGATGGGGTAAAAGACTGAGATTTGGGAAGCTGCCAGGAATGGATGAGGCACAGGCGAAGGAGGCTGCTGCAACCACCAGCTCCAGCCCTGGAGAAGGCTGGGTCTTCAGCCTCTTGGAACTGTCCCCACTTCTCCCTCTTCCTCATGCCCAGGCTGTTTTTCCACGTGCTGAAAATATATTTGTTCCTCCTTTTGCCTTTACCAGTGGTTGTTGAGGGAGGGAGGCTGGTATTTTGTTTTTAATTCCTTCAGGAGCTCAGTCCTCATTGATACTTGCCAGGGTCTGAGCTGTTAAAGCAGAGACGCTTTGAGCTGAGTGCAGAAATGTCTGTGGGGGGAAAACCAGAGCTGCTTGGTTTTGCTTTAAAAATAAAATAAAGGTCCCGCTAAAATTCACCCATGGGCCAAGGAACAAACATGATAAATTGCAGCCCAGAGGGTAATTCTTCTGGAAAGGTAAAATCATCTAAAAATAGTACCTTAGAATGAAAGTGCTTCATTGACAATAACTACAGTGTTGCTACGGTGATGCTGGAAAAAAATGATCGTTGATACTTAGACTGCCACAGAACTGCTCCCCCGCCCTCCCATGGCATGAATCAACTGCTAGTATTAAAATTACAGACAAATTTTGTGTTATATTTCAATTTTTTTCCTTGCCTGAATGCTTTTCTGTTCTATTGCACGTCCTGCAGACAAATGAAACACCATCAGAGAAAGGCATTGAAACAAAATTTATTGGTCAGCTCGGTGTGATCTATCTACATTTTGTCTCAGTTGCAACTCGGTGCTATTTCTTTTTATCAAAGCTGCTTGCTTAAAGAGCAGGGAGCCTGCGGTCAGAATGAGACCCAAAGAAAATAGCTTGATGGGACTGCTTACAGCTTTTTCTTTTTTTTTCCTTTTTTTTTTTTTTTGCCTGCAGCAAGTAAAAGACAGCACTGGTGAAATCCAGAGCCTTTTGTTTCAACAAGTTTCAAGTTAAATACCTCCCAAGGTACACGCTATCCTGCTTTGTAAGGATTATGAGAGATGAGAAAGTTGAAATTCCAAATTTCTTTTAAGAAAACTTAGTTTGGCGCTAAAGAGTTTTTCTTTCAGCGTACATACCAACAACAGAAAAGCTGGGTAATACCCTTTTGATATACTTAGCCTGTTCAGGCCCAATTTGGGGGATTTGAAATGCAACACGGCTTCAAAACATGTGTGGCTCTGCAGAGACTATATTTGCAGGCAAGTAAAGCTTCACAATCTTTTGTGTAGCAGCTGAAACCTACTTAACCGTCTGCCTTAGGTAAAACTGGTAAATGGCTCTGTTTATACAGCAGCTGCATCTCAAATGTGATCCATACAGCTGGCGGCACACCAGTTGCAATGTAGATGATATTTTAATTTCCGCATCAAATGCTGTCTGTAATTTGTGGGGCTTTCCTTAGACAAGTGAAGCGATATTAAAACACACAGTGGGTACTGTATGGTATTTTCTGCCTTCCTTGAAGAGCTTGGAGTGTGCCAGTTACACTGTAGACAATGTTGTATGAATGTGAAATAAAAATATATCCATGTGTTCTTAAAATTAAGTTTAATTTCTAACTGCATATAGAGTCTCTGACTTTCTCCCTGTTGATGTTGGGCTAGAGCCATCAGTATTCAAAAAATTGCTTCTATATGGCACCTACCCTTACCTAAAGAAGATACAGCGTCGAAGTCAGTCTCATGGGTGCAAGAAATTATATAATTAGACTTCCAGAGGATTTGTAGCCCTCTGAAGCTAGGAATTAAATTTTATGAAGGGTAATTTTAGGAGTGGTTGACTGGCAGTGTGGGAGGATGGGGTGTTAGATGGCAAAGGAGCATGGTTTCATTAGCCGCCTTTCTCTGTCTTTGCTCCAGGACAATTATTGGGCCAAATTGCATCGAATTTGGAAGAGATGGAGGCATCGGAGAGGTTGTCATGTTACATAATCTTTTCAAACAGCAACTCAAACTCTGGTTTTGCTGGCTGGAAGGTTTAGCGCTCTCCTTTGTAGCTGGTATTCCAGCGGTGAGGAAGAATAAGAAAGTAGAGGAAAGTGAGGCTAGGTTTAGTTTTTCATGCTGTACGCGGGAAGATAATGATGGGTTCTTATCGTGATGAGGCGCTGAGTGAAAGGATTCAATTCACAAGAGCATTATAGGAAACTTATAAAGAATTTCATAGTGCTTCCCTCCACATGTTTATATATAGCATATTGCTTTTGTTCAGGTTCGCGCAGTGTTCGGGTATGAAAGGCTGTGTTTAGAAGGTATTGTGATTAAGGTTTAAAGTGATAATGAAAGACTCCCTCTGACTTCAGCAAGCTTCAGATCAGGCTTACAAGGCAGGAAGCTCAGACACGAGACCTCCCTCATGCATCCTAATGCTCCGACACAGATTGCCCCAGCCGATAGCACTGGTAAAGGAGAGCAGAATTTGCACTTCTGAATGTCATTCGATGCAGATCTGCTTTGAAAGAGAAAGCAGAGAGAAACAATATGCCAGGGACAGCAAAATTTGGCACAGCTGCCAAGATGGCGTGCAGAAACTGGGAGCCGTGGCGTCCTGTCCAAGGAAGTGGTTTCCTCTTCTGACAGGGTCTGAAATTCAGTGGGAGCCTTGCACGGGGGCAGGATGCTGCCGGGCAGCTGCCGGGTGGCATCGTGCCTCTTTGAGAGGCAGCTTCTCCCAGGCACTGCTGAGATCCTGTGGGTCTGTGCCACTCCTGGCTTGGGAAGGGGGAAAGCGTGTCCCATCGCTGTCCTATGCTGCACTTGCTTTGCTTACAGCCTTCTTTGTAGCTCTGAAATGGAATTGGATCAATAGCTTTGAGAACTGAAAATGAGCATTTTAAAGGGCTGCTAATGTTTGAGGAGATGATCACTTACTGATGTAAAGGTGTCTTTCGTAGTGGGCCAAACTACGTCCTCCTTGTCAAAACTGGACAGATTATGAAATTGCAGGTTTGCTGACCATTGCAAGTAGATGAAAAGAAAGGTCACAGTGGAAACTTTTTTTCCTAACTGGAAGCTTAGTTTCTATTAGAGGTTGTGTCAGTGGGAGGTAGCATTTAGATGCTGGAGGAGTCAGATTCCTGAACCAGCTTCAGGTGTGGTTAACCAATCCAGCTCATTATTTGCAATTCATTTTATAGAGTCTATCTTTTCAGTGTACAGGTAATGTAAGATGGTCTGTCATTTTACAAAGAGGCCACAGTTACATTCTCCTGGAATCATTGTCTTGATGTGGGTTAGAGTTGCTGAATAATTTGTGTGTGTCTGAAAAAGAGATTCTACAAATAAATTATCTGACCTTTCTGTCCTGAAGAAAGCTTGTGCTTAAGGAGGAGGAGGTATCTCGGATCTGCTTATTTTACTTCTGGCAGAGCAGTTGGTGTGAATACATGCTGTGTAACGTTAGATCCCTTGGGGATCCCTTCGAAGTATGTTAAACACCATCTACATATTTCTCCTCTTTCCCTTAATGACTTACTGACTTTTATCAATGTATATCGTTCCTTTCTCTTCTCCTTTGATGATAAGTGAGTTTGTTTAGCAAATGATTGCCCTGTGATGGCCTCTTAGCTCTCCTTACAGGGCTTTGAAACTAAACATTTGCTCAAAAATTTGTAAAAGGTGTACTGTGGCTTGAAAAGCTTCGCCCGTTCTTGGATGAATATGTCTGAAGGAAAAGTAATTTATAGAGGGCTCGATCTGCAATTGCTTCCAGGAAATGGGCAACAGAGACCCTTTGTGAATACAAGCCACTGAAGAGTTAACTCCAAACTTTCACAGGAGTACAGGAAGAGTATTTTTCTAAATAGGGATAGAGGCTAAAAACAGGATCAGATACTTGAAGGGAAGATAGGAAATGGCGTGTGAAATTAATTTCTTCATGGAAGGCTAGCATATAATCTGTGACCTCTTTTAAGACCCAAAGGAGTCCTTTTTTCTTGCAGGCTGCCTCTTCTGAAAGTTTTTCCCTCTTTTGTAGACTCAGTGATTACAACCCTTAAAAAAGCACAAGTGTATACATATGAAACATGTGCCTGACACAGAAATGTGTGCTTACCCTGAAGTCCCAGTGTGGAGTCACATTTTTTTAGAACAAACAGCAAAGACCCCCTTGCCTGCAGTGGGTCATGCTCCACTGAAACACCTCCCCAGTCTAGCTTGAGAGGCACCCCGAGCTCTTCCACCCACTTCAAAGCAGCACCTGGGCATAGGGCAACCCTGGTGCGGGCAGAGGAACAGAAGCAAAACGGGTGAAAGTCAAGCACCTTTCACTGGGAATGATGTATCTCAGCCTTGGCAAATGTGTCTGCACCCACTTCTGTGTCTACATAATTCTCCATCCCCTTTAGTTATTTCAAATAACAGCAGGTTGAGGGCAAGTGAGAGGCAATGAGGGCATCACCTAGTCTCCCCATGCCCAGGGGCTGATGGGCTTCTTCCCTTGAAAGGACCCCCACAGGCCCTGTGTTCCTGTCTCGCTTCCTACAGTAATTACAATGGCTGATGTTAAGGGCCTGTAATATCCAGGGCATAAATTACTGTGGCAGAATCATTGCATTCTATATCCACTGGGATTAAACTAATCTGTTGTGTTTCTCTGAGAGCTCAAAAAGTATGGGGGACCCTTTCATACATTTCAACCTTGCTTAGTGGAGGTTATCTACAACTTGTTTTTGAGTCTTGCTGTACAATCTACTAAAATAGCAATCATGAAGCACTGGTCTGCAGTATATTCATGTGACATACTATGCTTATACTGTGGTTAGCGGAGTTTGGGGAACATGTAAACAGATGTCCTTGAGAGCGATCTCAGCCTCGGCCTGAAAAACAGTGACGTCTCATAGAGTGAGATGCGGTTATGTTAATTGCTGGTCTTTTAACAGCTCTGGCCGCTGCAGTGGATAATTCTCAGGTGTGTGAAATACCATCCTTGTGTCTTGTGTTTCTGCAATTGAATTCGTGTAACAGAGACCTTCAAATGGGCTGCAAACTGAGATTTTATCTTCTCTGCAGCATCAACTCCAATGATTTTTTAATCCTTGACCACACACAAAACCTGCCCTTCTGGACGTATTGGGGCTTAGGAGGTGGGGCAGCAGGCCCACCTGGGAATATATTCAGATATTCCTTTGCTTCCAGATGCTTACTGGCCCTTCCTGAAGCAAGGACCCTGCAAGGAGCATCCCCCTCTCAAGCAATGATCTTCTTCTCATCTTGCCTTAGGATCTTCTGCTAATCATAGTGTGCCCAGAAAGACAAACAGGACTTCATCCTGTTGACTGCTAAAGAGCTACTTTGGGAAGCCCAGGTGATTAGGTGATTTTCCCTTCAAGGGCTTTGCTATTTCTGGTGCTCTGTGTGATGTATCTGCGAGGATGTACTATCTCAAGTAAAGTTTTGCAGGATGGCCACTGACAACCAGCTTCAGCTGAGCAGGGCAGCCAATCTCAGCAGAAGAGGCTTATCTTTAGTGATCAAATCCAGTGCAGAGTGTTTCATTGTCGCGAATGTGACTTTTGCTTAATAAGAACACTGAATAGGAATATAGATGTAGCTCAGGCTTTCAGTTGTAGCTTTGTAATTCTGTGTAAATCTCTGTAAATGTTATGCTCTGGCTGAGTTCCTGACAATTTGATAAGGCTACAAGCACTTACCCTCACGGACAAATAGTTTTCCTCTGATCCTTCTTTGGTGTATATATGTCTTTTTCTAGCTGATTGCACCAACAGCAGAGGCCATCTGCGCTCTTGGGTTAGGCTTTAGCTCTGAGTTTGATGTCATCCCAATATCATCGCTCTCAGCCTTGACACTGGCTATTCCATTGGAGGCAGCTTTTCTAAATGTAATCATCTTAGCTACTTTCCAGAGAAAAAAAACCAGCTTTCCCCAGAGCCCTCTTTTTGTCATTCTGTCTCAATGAAACTGACCTTATTCAAGCTTTTGGAGACTACAGATCCACAGTTCAAAGCCCTAAGGCAGATGCAGTACCCCTAAATCCCTGATCATTAAGAAGAACCAACAGTGAATAATCCTTGATCAGTCAAGACATTGGTTGGTCTCAAGTTGGTTTCATGTCCCTCCCTTAAGTTCCAAGAGATGTGATGGTCTTCTGTTGTTGGCCTGCCAGAAGTGAACTTCATCTGAAGTGAGCCCCCTTTGAGCAGTAACTTATTTCCTACAGTTGAGCTATATCTGGGGACATGTTGATCTTGATTTGACTGACAGGTCTGTGAGTCAGTTTTGTGAGTTCAGCTTCAGAAATAACTGTGTTTGGTTCCAAAAATAAGAGCTCTGTTGTTGCTCGTGACACGAGACCTGCTGTCCCCACTCAATCAGTTGACCAAAATAGTCAGCATCCTGAAGATCATGCATTTTTGAGCCTTCATTATTGTTCTTGCAGAGAAAACCTCTTTGTATTCTGTAAGAATTTAATGTGTTTGCATGTGGTCATGTTGGTAGAGTGCTTAAGGGGATTAGCAAAAGATCTTTTATCACGGGTAGCTGGCTAAGGGAAATATTTCTAGGAAGTAATAGTCTCCTTAATCTTCGTCATTTTCCTTATATTTATTTTTTTCCCAAATAATTTAATTTACAACAATTTTCCAAGGACGAGTCTATTTTCTCATTGGAGCCTCTCCTGTTGCCTTAAAACAAATGCTCCCTTGACTCTTCTTGGTTCCATTGCTATTAAAAGTCATGGTCATCACTAACTTTAAGTTGAATAGGGCTGCATGCAAGAATTCATGAAAAAGAAGTCAGTCTCTCAGAGCTTAGGAAAGAGTAGGATTAAAGATGCCTGGTAACCTTAACACAGTCCCTCTGGGTGTTATAAAACAGACTTTGATTGTGTAGTTTTATGTGGCCCAAGGGCTTTTCTAACTTGAGCCAAACTAATGCGTAGCTCAGGCCGATAGCCAACGTGGCGTGTGCTTCAGCTTTCCTTCCTTGTTGCTCTCAACATCCTTTCTTACACAAGAGGTGTGAGCCCTGTTTGGCTACTGTTCTACACATGGGAGCAGTCGCTACCATGCCCGTGGTGTTGCCAGTAGGTTGTAAGGGGAGGTTTCCTCCCAGGATGCACTTTCACAGACATTGGACAGCAAATACAGAAAGCAGCATATAGCAGTATAATTCCTTTCTTGTCTATCATGTAGGCAGTACGGCCTGTAATTAAAGCACAATGCAAACCTAACATTTTGGGAAAGCTGTAGCTAACTGTCCCAGTAACTGAAGGACAGCTCTGTACTTACCCATCCCTAGCATTATTTTTCAGGGCCTGGAAACAGTCTTTCTTTGCAGCGGACAAGCTTTTTAAGGAGACAAGCTGGCTAGCTTTAAATCCCTCTGACACGTCTATTTGTTTGAGGCTAATGCTTGTGTATTGAGGATATGAATGATTGGTCTGCACGAGTTATGAGAAAACATGGTTGTGCTGTCACACCTTGGCGATGTGGAATGGACCTTGCATGAGGAAGAGGTGGGCAATACGACTGCTCTCAGCCGTGCCTACCAGCAAATCCACTGCTGGAGCCGGGCAGTGTTGGTGGCTAAGAGGATATTTGGCACAGGAGAAGGGGTAGTCAGATGGTACTGGCTCTCCTTACTCTTGCATCTGGCTGTCAGAAAACACTCCGTAAAGGAGCAGTCAAATACATGGATTACCGCCCAAGTATGTGATTGCTGCAGCTTCACGGGATGCTGTTCTGTTTGCTCATGGGAGCGAATGTGGTTGTACACACCACAGTGCAGGAGAAGCTGGTCCCCTATACCAGTCTCGAGGTAAAGTCATGATGAACCTGATCAAACCAGAAAATTTGTTATTGTCCTGAACTTCTGATGACTTCAGCAATTAATTCCACTGACTTAATCACCTCAAGCGAGCGCTTCTCAAGCACATCAGCAATCAATTTCAACAAAGATTCCTCAAGGAAGGTGCATTCTTGAAAAATACATAATTCTTCATCCCCACTGCTTAGTTTGGATAGGTGAAAGCTATGAATTTATATCTAGTGCAGCACTATTTCTTGGTCTCCATCTCCAGTTTGTGGTGACACTTTAGATAACAAAGCTTTCCTCAGTAATTTCTTCAGCTTTTAAAGGGAATAGCAATAGAGGAAGATGGTAGTCTGGAAGCTGCTGCTTTTTACGTGACATCCAGTGGCACATACCACGTGGCAAGATTCTCTGGAGTAACACATTTGCCCTCAAAATGTGGGGATAATTGCACTCTTGTGTGTTGAGTCATGTAAAGAGATGATGATGATGATTTTGTAGGGGCTTCAAAGTTTCTTAGCACATTACACGGAATTAAGTAACTTTTTCTATTACTTTTTGTAGCTATTTCTTAAAAAGCAGAAGGCACAATGCTGCAAAGTGGCAGAACAGCTGCTTGATTTTCACAACAACTAAGCATAAGCTTAATGTTAAACGCACACTTAAGTGCATGGCTGCATCAAGATGATGAGTTAAGTTGGAGACTGATATTTTCTAAAATATGCATGTAAATAAGAAGGCCTTTAATATGTGATTTGTTCAAGCCATGAACTAAATCAGCTGACTGCCACTTCTTGGATGTGTGCTCTGAAGTAGACAGTGCCTGTAATGTCCATCCATACAAATAGCTCCCTTCTCTCGCTTGAATGAAAGGAGAAGCTTATTTCAGCTTACAGGGTGATGCCAGTTGGAGTGCTGAATGTCTAAAATGGGTCTGTGTTACTGGCTATGTCTCTGATTTGCTTCTCAATCAGTTGTGATGAGAAGAATTTACCTTTATCAAAAAGACTAAATGAAAATCTGCAGTTGTGCTTTGTGAGTGAGATTGAAAAGGAAACCCAAAATAGCCAAGGACTGCATCTCTCCGTGTAATGGTCTGGATAAAATGGGTACAGTTTAGTATTTAATTTAGGGGGATATGCTGGGTAGCAGTGAAAGAGCTTGTAAGATGTTTAGACTTGGTATAATCTGCTAAATGGTAATTTCCCAGCAAGGAAAAAATGTAGCCATGCAAAATTACAGCAGGATTTGTTGTTGTTGTTGTTTCCATGATTATTTTGTTGCCAAAAGTCCATTTGATCAGGAACTTTCTACACACACTACTGTGCCAGACTCAGAGTACGGTAATGTACATGGAGTTGGGGGTTTTTTTTGAGCTTTACCTAGTGGATTTCTATTTTTCATGTTAACTAAAGTGAGAAGAGTTTCTCTGAAGCTGCAGAGCTGCTTTAGTGCAGGGCAAATAATACTCCTTCGTCTGTAGGGAGAGTAGGACTTCATGCAGTCATAATGTGGTGATGGGTGAGGGAAGTCAGATGGTGGGGTAGGAGGTTCACACCATCTGATACAGACCTCAGCTCTCTGGGGCTCCTGGCAGGAGGTTTTGACAGGATGAGGGAATGTTCCTGGGTTCACTGGCTGTATCCTGAGGTTCTCCAGAGCCTGGCAGAAGGGACTGCTCACCCTCCACGTGACTCAACCAGCCACCCAGGGTGCTACAGAGGCTGTCAGTGCTCCAGCCGGCAGGATCAGCCGTGCTGGCCTGGCAGCCTTGTGGCTGGCGGTGGAGGCCTCTTGGCAGGGATCAGCAAAATGGCTTGTCATGGGATCCAGGGTTCCACCCTATCCAAATCCCGTGGCACTCTTCAGTGGAAGGATGAGTGATCCATCCTCAGGAGACCCACCAAACCCACAAACAATGAATAAGTCACTACAGTAAAGCACAGACGAGCAGCAGGTCAGGTCCTTTTTTGCTTTCTGTAAGAAGGTTTTAAGAGGAGTTTTTTTCAGGAGGTTTTAAGATTATGATCCAGTGCTTAGCAGGTTCTGACGGTACTCATTGAATTTGCTGTGCTTTGGATGCTGTACATTGCAGTTTCTCAAATGTAGCATGCCAGCGCCCTGCATTTCCTCCTGCCCAGTGAAGGGCAATGCAGTGTGGCGGGCAGTGATAATGCCGAGCGGTAAAGAGCATTGAGAAAGCAGTCAGCAGGCACTGCATTGCTGTCATGAACTGCTAGAGATGAGCCCCTGAGACATCGGATGGTTGTGCAAGTAAGGAGAGATGACAGAGGAACACGAACCGGATCAGCAGCTCCTGTGGAGCCTTGGTCTGTGCATCAGTTGTCCAACACTTCCTCCCCAGGAGTAGGGGTTAGGTAACAAGGATGGTGCTGTTGATGTCCCATCTGGATGCATATGTGAGGGAGGTCATTCAAATTGCAAGAGAACTCTAGTTCAGATGAGGTATCATTACAGCAGGCTGTTACGACAGTGTGAAACAGGCTCTTGACGACCATGAAATAGGATTCTCTGTAAAGGTTTAACATCTAAAACTCAATCTTACAATGGCATCCAAGTGAGTAAATGTAGGACTGTATCTAGCGTGAAGGCTTACCTGTGCTGAACTAATTACAGGATCAATATTAAAACATGAATCACGGTTTTGTGTGATTTGTATCAAGAATAACAGAAATAAATCAAAGACCGTGAAGTGTTTAATCTTCTAAATGCTGGGAAAATGTGTATTATTCTCCATGTCTAGCAGCTGTAGGAATTGCCAACTGCATTCTGTAGGAGAGGAAAACTGCGGCTAAGAGTTAATGTTCCTTGCCCAGAGCTGCAAAATGAGTTGGTCAAAATGGCATTATTCCCAAGTACAATTTTGCTAAAAATTAAAATTCTGGCTTTTTCATGAAATGTGCATTCCATCTGCCCTTTCTGACCTTGGTGGGAGGCAACCAGGATGGGAGACTTTCCTTTCTACCAATAGCACTGGGTCCACTCCATCCCAGTGCCTGGATGTAAATGGGGAACATGCATCTAGGTTATCGGTTCTGTTCATTTGGTTTCTTTATCTTTGTGCTCACCTGGTTTCCCTTACTTGTGTTTTATTTATTTATTTACTTGCCTTTAACTGTTCATATTATGATAGCTTCTGCCCACCTAGTCCTTGGCATCATCCCATGTGGCATCTCCCGCTGGAGAACCTTAACCTGGGCATTCTTCCTGCGTATGTTCTCCAAAAACCTGTGGGGAGGCAAAAAAACCTGATTTCACTTGTTTACCTTCTCACAGGGCATATTTACCAGACACCAGATCACATCCTCCATGCACCTTCAGCCTGGAGGAGAAACCCGCCTTCCAGGCAATGTTGCACGAGGACCTCTTTCAAGAAGCTTCATGGAAACTTTGATATTCACCATGTCAGAGAGTGCAGAGGGCTTAGCACTGACTCTAATCGCTAACACTGACATGGCTGGGGCCTTGTTGTCCAGAAGTGCCCAGTCCTGGCCTCATTCTCACAAAAATTCAGGATTGTATTTGCATTATTGATGGAAGCACCCCAGAATGAGTATGCTTCATCATGAGACTAAAAGACGGTGGTGAACATTTTGTGCTCACATACCCAAGGGGGATATCAGGTAACAGAGAATGGCATTTGTAAAAGTGGGCATTATTTAATGATACCAGTGGGGTCTCAGTTATCTGGTCCCCTCTGAGCAGGACTGCTTATTGGAAGGGGTTTGCACATGTATTTAGGACTTCTGTGCTTGTATCAAGTTGCTTCTAATCGCATAACAGGAGTTATGACATGGAAGTTGCTGGCATTATTGGCTAAGTGAGAGTTAATTAAAAGGGACATAAGGTATCAATCTTTCAGGCTGAAAGGGAAAGATTTGATGGGATGGGTTAAGTCCCTAAAGCAATGCTATTTTATCTTATGCTGGCTTTGTGAACCGTGTCCAAAAAGCATCGATTTTTGCATTGGAGGTTGTACTTCATTCACCTCATTTACCTAAGTACTATTAAAGGCAAAAACATGGTAAATTGCCTTTGGATAATAAATCACTGGGATTTGTAATCTGTGGTATGACAGGGTTAACTGGCTGGAACTGGGGAAGTGTCTCCATCCTGCTTCTGTGACTCCCTTGTCATCATTCACAGAAGTGTGATTGGCACTGGCTTACAACCTGGATTACTCATGTGAGTCTATAAGTCGTGCTCTTCCTATCCCCAGTTCTTCACCAGTCTTCCAAGAATATCTCCCAAACTCCTCCTCCACCCAGTTCCTCAACTGCTGAAATACCTGGACACAGCAGTGGAAACCACTCATGCATTCCTGCCGCAGAAAGTTCCTCCCAGGACCACTGGGGAAACTTGTTAGATGAAGAGAGGTTATCACAGCCTAAAAACAGCCTTCAACTTGAGTTATTGTGAGACTAAATTAGTATTTTTTTGTATGCAGGGAAGGTTTATGTGTAGTCAGCTAAAGCCTTTGAGCTTTTTCTCTGCAGATTCCATGGGCCAGCCACACTGCAGATCATTTCATCACTAATCCTAATGACTTGCTGAGAGCACTGCTTGCATTATGTTTTGTGAATATTGCTTTGGGCAAATAACTCCACCATACCAGAAAATTTAGTGCATTAGAATGCATGAGATTTATAAAGGTTTGATGAAAAGGTTAAAATGATGGGTAATATCATCTGTTTTTCTTAGTGAAAACCCAAAGACCAAAAAGGCTTTTAAACTCAAATGCATTATGAGAGTATAAACCAAAACATTTTGCTTTTTAGAGCAGAGAGTGCAAAAAGCTTGGGATTTAACAGCAGGCAAAGGCAGCCAGGCTCTGCTCTCTGGCCCAGAGATGAACTACCGTGGCACAGATTTCTTCCCTCCAGCTCACTTGCCTTGCTTCCAGACCAGGACAGCCATATCCAAACCATCCAGATGGCCCAGGTCAGGGCAAATCCTTGAACCATGCCCAGGGGCTGTTTGGGAGAGGGCTGGGCTGCCTGGTGCTGACCGTGGGGATGGACAGTGCAGACCAGTGCTCAGGTGTAGGGATGAGTTTGTCCAGCCTGATTGGTATATAGAGTATATACCAATCACTTTTGGCTGAAAAAGGCTGGCATATTAATGCACTGAATTAGGTAGCTTCATCAAGTCATCTCAGTATTTAACCCATTTTTACTAGGACTGCACAGTATATGACATATTAGTGGTGAAGTAACTTTTCCACCACTACCTTGGAAGAAAGAGCAGGGCAGGACAAACCTTTCTGATTACCCGAAGTCTTGCTATGCTGTTGGAACATTTTAATCTAAGCAACTCATCCTGTCAGCCAGCTGAGAGCACAGGGGTAATAACATGCAGATCACGAAGGGGCTAAATGGATGAAGCCTAACGTGGAGTCACAGTTAAAAGAGGTGAAGCATAGTGAAGGTCTGTTTTAATTACAGCGCTCAGATATGGTAGTAATGGACAACTTTGTCAATCTCTCATAGAGTTAGGTTTTTCATTACGTTTTTAATGAAATACTGATTACCCTGTGCTAATTGACATGAGCCCTGAGCAGACAGAAGCAAATGAAAACAATCTGGCCACTGGCTGCTACCGTGCACTGGAACATCCAGTCCTTCCTCACTGCTCATTGAGTGCAGGCTGGTGGGACGCCAGGGGTGAAGTGAGGGGTGGAGGTACTACAGGGTCTGTTCCACGGATTTCTGTCCTCTTTCTCCTTTCTTTCTCTTCTATTTGCAAATTAATTTAGTTCATTTCTAGTACCTGCTTAACGTACATTTTTGTTTGCTGACTTGTCTGGGCAAGCAATGGTTTTAGGCAGCCAAGTAAAATATAGTTGTCCTCAAGTCAACTGTTGGTGAATAGATTTTGTATCTGGCTTGGAGGGTTTTCATGAGAGGTATTCAAGCTCAATTCCTGTTTATGTCTATAGGAGTTCTCTGCTTGCTTCCAGGAACAAGAATTTGTACAAAATCACCATTTTTGTTTAAGATAAATCAGTATATTATATTTATGGTATGTCTATAGTTGAAATGCAAGTGCTAAATGAAATATTTCTAATTCTGAGGGTAGGAGCCTGACAGCTTTAGCAAGATTGACCTTTCAGTTGGACCCCTAGTCCTTAGGATTGATTGTCAATTAAGTGGTTGCTTTGGTATTAAATGAAGATTTTAATCCTAGGCGTATAAGCCCGAATTTCATCTTGAATCATCTTGACCTGACTTTCAGAAAGTCAGGTTAAAAGCCCAGTGCTTGCTGAAAATTAAGCTACTTTAATTTATCTAAAGTTGATTTTTGATGGTTTGTTACCCACTTTAAAATATATAGGCCATTATCTCTTGCAGTGTAAACACTGTGGAAAATGTCACATTTAATAAAAACTGTGACCTCATTCTCAGCCTTATTTTAAATGAGTTTCATTATTTTACTCAATATATTATTTATTCATGTATTCAAATATATTTATTCAGTGAAGGCAGAGATATTTTGATTAATTCAAAGACTAAATGCTCTGTACTTCTCATGCAAATTGCCAAAAAAAAAAAAAAAGAAGGTAAAACTCTCTTTGTACTCTGAGGGCCAAACGCATCATCAGAATGTAATAAACGCCGCTGCTTGTGCGCAGTCGAGTGAGGATTCATGTTATCATGAATCTCTCTCTGTGGCTTTTATTATTATAGTAAAAGTAAAATCCAGCACATGGGTTATATATCTGTTCGATGCTTATTTACAGACCCCATTTAAATGGGGGGTAGAGTAAATGGTCAGATGAGCCATGCCAGTTACTCAGTTAAGTTTTACAGGATCACTCCAGTATGTCTTTGCTATTACTTCTACAATTCTACCAGCTTTGGCTTTCTCAGCTGAAATTTAATAATTAAAAAAAAAAAAACCCTGCAAAGTGAGACAGGTGGGATTTTCAAAAAGCACTTGCTGTTATATTAATTAATTTCCCCCTGAAGTGGGTAGTTAATCTCATTGCCCTGACTTTGGTGGGAGCAGATCTCAGGCGGATACTCAGTGCTGTTAAACACGTGGAGCAGCAATGTCTTGTAAAGTTTGCCCAGCTTGACAGCATATCCAGGCTCTGGGAATTTGAGCAGGGTAAGACATTAAAGGGGCTTCAGACCAGGCCTGGTATTTTCAACTAAAATTACAGAATCACAGAATGATACGGGGTCAGAAGGGACCTCTGGAGATCATCTAGTCCAACCCCCTACCAAAGCAGGTCCACCTAGAGCAGGTTGCACAGGAACATGTCCCAGCAGGTTTTGAAAGTCTCCAGAGAAGGAGACTCCACCACCTCTCTGGGCAGTCTGTTCCAGTGCTCTCCCACCCTCAAAGTAAAGAAGTTCCTCCTCATGTTTAGGTGGAACTTCTTACATTCAAGTTTGTGCCCATTTCCTCTTGT
>JAOXJK010000001.1:59331875-59360629 GCA_025774025.1 Xenus cinereus | reverse complement strand
GATGCTCCAGGCCCCTCATCATCTTTGTAGCCCTCTGCTGTACCCTCTCCAGCAGTTGCCTGTCCTTCTTGAACTGGACAATCACTCATAGAATTTCCATAGACTTGATTTATCTTAAGAAAAAAAGCCTGGTGAATTTGTTTTGGTGCTTTTTTTTTTCTTTTAAATACATATTTAGGACAATACTTATACTTTCTGTCCCCTCAGTGCTGTGGCTGAGAGCCAGCCCAGCCCAGGGCATTCTCTGGTCCCTTGGCACAGCTCCCAGACAGAAACATGATTTGCTGTGACCAGACCCCAGCAGGGTCTGGTGATGAGGGTGACACCGAGGGTGTAGAAGCCACAGGCTCTTCTCCAGCTCATGCTGATCCAGGGTCAAGGTCTGGATGCCCAGGGGCTAGGAAAGCTTATTTTGTACCACCTTGATCCCACTGCATCCCCTGTCCATCCTATATCCCCCTCCCATCCTGTGGTTCCCAGTGGAAAGGGAGAAGCCGGTATCTCATTGCAGAGAAGTTGTGTTACATGATTCCCCCCATCTGGTGGACCCGACCTGCATATCATGTCTGTGAGATGTACCCCAAATACCTCCACACAGC
Organism: Xenus cinereus; assembly: GCA_025774025.1. Lineage (NCBI taxonomy): Eukaryota > Metazoa > Chordata > Aves > Charadriiformes > Scolopacidae > Xenus > Xenus cinereus. The sequence goes on along the minus strand of JAOXJK010000001.1, from coordinate 59,360,030 downwards.
CTGCTGTCACGCAGGTTGCCAGTCACATCTCTGGTGCTGGGCCCAGAGGTGTAGCAGGCTGATTGCCCACAGGGCTGGCAATTTTGATTGGACCCACTTTGCAGACATGGCTGGAAAAGGGTCGGTCCAAGGAAGTGGAAAACCAGTGCCTCTTCACTATGTGGTGTTGTGCAGAAAGACTGACAGTGGCATGGACCAGGCATTTTTCCTGAGCTCCTCCTAGAAAACAGCCTTTCCAACTGCGGGGGCAAAATTTCACTCTCGGATCTCTGTACTCATCTTTCTCTCTCATGTTGTATCCTGTCCCCAGGGGGAATTTCCCTTGACATTACCTGATCCTCCATGTGTTACAGATCTGAAAGCAGAAATTTTGTGCTCAGGTTGCCAGACTCTGTGCAGACACAAAAAACTGACAGCCTGCTGCAACCTTGTACAGATCTCCGGTAGAAACAGTGGGGTTCTTGTTCTGGGTCTCCACAGATCAGCCCTTAAACGCCAGTCTGAAGTTTCTCGCATCCTTGTGTGCAGCACCAGGCAATATTCTGTTTTGTAGCAATTTTGTGCCACAATATGGAAATTAATGTCATTATATAATATGGAAATTTCCAGCAAAGATGCCTGTTCCCCTTACCTATGATAAGGCCTCCCCAGTCATACCGCCTTGCAGACTGGTTGTAGTTCATCTGAACCATGAAGTGCAAAGCCGCTGAATTTTTTAATCAAGGTCCAAATTAGAGTTTTGCAGTAAGAGCATTTCTCTTTCACTTAAGATACATATATTTCTGGATTGCATTAACAAAATTCTGCATTACACTAAATAGTTTTTAACATGTGAAGCGCAACTAGCTGTCTTTCTGTCTAATAATAGATTCCGTAAGCTCTAACAGTAAGTTAAAAGTATCCATCTGTCTACCAAGGCATGTCTTTCACGTGGGATTTGCCCAAAATAAGAACTTTCTGTTGCAAAAATCTGGTTACAGAAATTGGATTGTTACTGAGAGCATGAAATACAGCCTTGACATGAACTTCCCATTGAATCCTGGTGACTGAAGAGGCAGAAAACATGACCTGCAAGGCTGGAAAATATGTCTTCAGGTCAGAACTTACCAACCTCAATGTCTCTATTATGTTCTTCAAAGTGAGAGAGCTTAAAGCAAACACCAGCACTGCAGGAGGCACCTGGCAGAGCACTGTCAGTCTGTTGATGTAGACATCAAATTCTTCTCATGTGTTTGCAGTCCTCAGTCACATCACGATGTAAACTTTCAAGCCTGGACTCATGCTAAGGATATCAAAATCGTTGCACTTCTCATTTTTTAATTCCTCCTGTGTGAAAACTTTGGTGTGAAACTTAATAATAAAACCTGTGGGCAGCTCTCCTAATAATAGAAATCTCCTTCGTGTTAGCGGGTCGTCTGCTCAGCCCTCGGCAGGGCGCGTTGCATCCTGCAAGACTTCTCATAACTTTCTCAGGTGGATATTTTTGTGATAGCTACTGGACAATTCCCATCATTTGAAACTGATGAAACACAGCAGCCTCATAGAGGTGTAGAGATTGGAAACATCTGTAGAATTTTGTTGTTTGGGTTTTTTGGGGTTTTTTTTCATTGTTTGGTTGGGTTTTTTTACAAAAGTCTGCTGTGCATTCCCTCATTATAAAAAGTCTTGCTTTTCGCTGAAAATTCTGCTGATGCACTAGCATTTAAAAGGCATTTAAAAGAAAACCTTTCGTACCTGGCTTTGCAATTGAAAGAATATTGCCATGAAGAGGCAAAGCATTTTAATGTTATTTTGTCTATATTCTTGCTGTTGCTCATTTTCTTTGCCTTTTAATTTGGGTCTACTCTGTTTCTCCATTACTTTTATTAATCATTGGAACTCTGGTCTCAACAATCAGCCCTTCACGGCTCTGGACATTGCACAAACACAGCAGAGGAAATTCTGAATTCCTTGAAGTCACTGGCAAGCTTGACATTAGTTTTCATAAGGCACATGATCCGAACCACAGTCTTCTTGCAGTGAAATGTGGACACGGTAAAAAATTGTGCTGTGCTTAATTCCAGCCTTGTCAATGGCAATCGCATTTTTCATTGAGTGCTGAACTCAATAAGAAAATTGAAAGTGTGATGCAGAAAGGGAAACTTTGGACTAGAAACTGGGAAACCTTTATTTTGGTTGTCTTGTTACTTTGGTAGATTTACTGCTTGCAGAATCTGGTGTTAATGACAGGAGACCGGGACACTGTTGAGTGTCAAGCTTGGCTCTGCCATGGGCTCACCATGTCAGCATGACCAAATTTCACATTTATTGAATGGTGATAACATTTACATGCTTCACACTGGGATTGAGAGTTTGTGATTGTGGGGATCACGTATGCTACTACACAGACATAAGCTGTCTGCTTGTTCACAAGTATCCCAAATGAAATGCTGCTGCTTTATGTTTGGATGACAGATGAGTCTGGTCTAGTCATGTTTTTGTTGGCATTCACCTATTCAGTGTACAGGAGTGAGAGCACCGCGGAGTGCTTTTCTTTAATTTCTAAGTAAAATATGTGTTTTCTCTATCTGCAGGTCTTGCTAGGTTAGATATAAAAGATGGATTAGCGTGACTAACTGTAGTGTAAAATACCGTTGTCTGGATTTAGATTTTTAAGAATTGAGTCTGGGAATAGTCTGTGGTTTCTTGACTTTGTTGAGCCGCAGAGGGAGCAAGCTTGCATCATGCCAGATGACCACAGCCAGAACTAGTTGAGTGGTTTCTTTGATATAATTAGAACTTGCTTTTAGTTTTAATCACTTGCTATTTAAAGGTCTAGGAGAGGAACTGATTTATAAGTCCTCTTAAACTTCACATAAGGTTCAGGAAGGCCATGAACACATGGAAGGCAGGGCCATTAAAAAAAGCAAAATGAGGGTATCAGCATGAGCATTTTAAAAACACATCTATAAACTTTCTATCCACAATTGTATTTGTTATTCTTTGCAGTAGCTGTATAGCTGTGAGCTGCCTATTGAATGACTCTAGCGTCCTTGAACATAAAATTTTGTTGCATAAATAATTTCAGAAAGTGCTTTCCTGTGGTGCTAGTAAACCTTTTTAATTATCTCATCTCTACCCACCCTGTCTGATCTCAGATGCAGAGCTTTTTAAATCTCCATGAAGTGATGTTATGTCCCTAGCTGCATTCCCATGATTTCATATATCCACACATTTCATTTATTTTGTCAATTTGGCACCAAACCCATCAGATTGGCCAGTTCTGGGAAACCAGATGGTTAGAAATGCTCAAGGGTCCACGACTCACAAAACACCAGGCCTGGTTTGCCACAGACACATTTATGAGTTTGGCTCTTCCAGCATCACCAAGCCCAGAGGACAAGTCACTGTCACTTCCTCCACCAGCTTTGGGGTTCACTGGAGGCCAGGTCAACCACAGCTTTGGTCCTGCCTGATGGCTCTCGAGGTGTTTGGGGTCGCCTTGGGTGGGTGAAGGGAACCATTGATCGGTGCTCCTTTCCAATGGCACAATATGGAGAATCGGGCTCCTCCATGGGCTCCTCCTCTGCTGCAGCTCTTTGTGAGGGGTGTGGGACAGCCCAGAGCCCTCCTCCAGTCATGCATCCCGCTCCCACTGACACTGGTGCTGGACAAGGGCATTCACCAGCCAGGGCCACAAAAAATAGTCAGGAGTCGAGCACAGTTTGTGGATTTTCTATAAAAAACTAATTATAGACTTCATTGCCAAGTGCCAAATCCATTTTCACCTCTTCTGGGAGCCATTCAATAAACTTTATGTTCTGAGGTAGTGCAAAACCGCCGTAGTTTAATGCAGTGTTTTATGTGTCTTCCCTGCACTCTAACACCTGATTTTTGCTAATAGTCCAGTGTGGATTTTCTTTTTCTTTCTAAATTATATTAATAGGCCTGAAATGCCCCATGACCTGGCATTTCCCTCTAGAGGTTCATTCCTTCTTCCCCAGGAAGAAGCCAGTATTTCCAGGAGCAGTGGCCTGTACAGAGTTGTCACGTGGACAGCCACGGGCTCAGGGTGTGATCAGGCCGGGTGATATCCCTGCAGTGCCATCCTGCCCATGCAAACCAAAGGGACAAAGGTGGGATAGCATTGCCCTCACTCCGCCACCCCTGTGGGACACTGCATCCCCTCCCCTGACTGCACCAGGTGGTAAGAAGGACCCTGTGGCACCCCATACACAGTCTTGACCCAACTTTGCATTGGCTCTTCATCTATGCTGGACACCAAGGGCTGCTTTTATGAAGAGGGTCTGAGCAGACCTTTTGCTGGAGCAAACACTCTTTCAAACATGGTCACCTGTGAGGAAGGGATGCCACAGTTTACATGGCATCTGTAACTCTGAGCCTGGGGACCTGGGCTGCAGTTACACCATCTAAAGGCCTCCATCTGGGAACTGCTATTAAAGAAAAGAAATAGCGCAGAAGGTAAGATTTTCAGATGATTAGCATGTTTATACTATGTTTATACTTCTTTCACAGAACCATAGGACTCTGTTAGTGCGAGTCCTTGGGCATAAACCAGAGCAAACCATGCCTGGAAATGAAAAACAACCCTACCTAAAATGAAAACCCCATCCAAGAAACAAACCCACAGAGAAACAAACTCAGAATTGAGGTTGTCACAGTGGTTTTCATTCAGCCTTTTTTAACTGACCCACTTCTACATTCATGATCTTCTGGCCAAGGATATATTTAATGAAAAAAAAAAAGAAGGAAAAAAAAAGTAAAAAAAAGGAAACGTAAACTTTAGCAGAATATCAGAAGAAATGCTTCTCAACAGAGAGATACACTAGGTTTGTAAAACATTTTCCTTCCCAAAAAAGCAAATGGGCTTTAAAAACAAAACTAGACAGTGCATTGAATATGGCACACTATGATACTTCCTGGCAGGAGGAAGGTCTCTAAAGGAAAACATCTTTTCTAGCTCACACCTGTGGAGGGGAAGATTTTGAATGGCTTTAAGAGCCATTGGTACAGTAACTCCCATAAGCAGTTTCAAAAAGTATCATCTCCATGACACTGCAGATAACACTCTCCGACACCCAACACCAGGATTTAGGATTCACCATTGTCCTCTACTGATCAGAGAAGCTGTTCAACTTCTGGCAGTAATCCTTTGGCCCTATAGCATTTCTCTGTGCCATTGGCTGAGCAATAGGATTTCTTTCGGGGGGTGATAGTGGGAGTTTCCAGCTCTTAAGAACATCAGAAATTCCCAAAGAGTCAAATCAAAAGCTTTTGGAAACCAAGAGGAATAGGAATTTTTCTATTTTCTTCACTGGCTTATGTGTGTATTTTTTTTTGCTTTTGACATTGCCTGATACAAAGGGGAATTAGTTTCTTGATAGTACAGCAGCAGATTGCAGGCTCTGCATCTTGGTTGTTTTTTTTTAATTCAGAACAACTCTGCTTTTATTAGGTTTGTGTTATCTCTTATTTTACTACAATCTTTTTTGCATTTCATAAATATTAATTCCCCAGACAGTCTCTTTTGTTTAGTAGTTTTCATCTATCACAGGCTTTTCTGTTTCCCTTTCCTCTCTCATCCCAGAGAGATGTCATCCCCTGCCATCAAAAGCAAGAGCTTCTCAAAGGAAGCTTTTCAGTCCAGAGATGTAGGAGCAATATTTTTACTACATATCATTTTTGGTTTTTTCTCTGTGTTCCTTCCCTTTCACTTTCTAATGCCAGAGCCAGGCTCTGATTTCACCTGATTCTTTCAAGGGGACTAATGCTTAAAAAATATCTTCACCAACTTTTTACATCCTGTCTTCCATGGACAGACATTTTAGACCATTCATTCGTGTTTGTACTGACGTCATGGTACCAGACTGCGCTACCAGATGTCATTCAAACCCAGAGAGCTGTTCCCAGGCAGCCTGTGGTTCTGTTATGTCTTTCGTTGTTTTGTTGAGTTTTTTTCATGGGATCTCTCTAACAACTTGTCTTCCTTCATGCTTTCCTTCACCTTCTCTACTGTGTTTCTAGTTGTTTTTAATGGAGACGAGTAAGATGTGTTAGGCTAAGGGAGGTAGGCAGAGTTGTAGTACTTCATTTAAGCTATACTCACTAACCAGTTTCTTAATGCTACTTCTCTAAATTGGACTGGTTTGGCTTAATATTGTCTACCTATTCCAGATAAACTGTATGCTTCTCACCTCCCTGTTTCTTGCAGTGAATCCAGTACTTTTCCAGAAAAAGTCAAATGCTGCCTTTTACTTCTCACCATGACCTTTACAGATACATGAACTTTATGGTTTTTTCAGTAACATACAGGTTGATTTTCAGGGGTGTTGCAAACTCATATTATTAAATTAAAAGAGACCAACACACGTGACCCTTCTTTGTTTGTACCTTAAGTGATACTTTTTAATCCCAGAACAGCAGCTTGGAGTGCTCTGACTATACTGAACTTTGATGATTTTTCATTAGATCTCAGTGGCGTATAAGACAGTTGTTTTGATAAAAGGAAAACTGCATGTGTTGCTGCAGTACATGATATACATTTTCACAACAGGCAGTGCCAAATATCTGTTATTAATTTCTCATAGACACCAACTTGATATGGAAGTTACACCCAACGGTGAATCTCACAAGTGTTGGTCAGGAAAGAAATAACAAAGGGGGAAAGGTGTAAGTCTAAACCAAACGCTTTGAATATCTGTCATCTGCTGCTACCAGCATTCTTTACTGCCACAATTTCTCAACCTGAATTTTGAGACTCCCGTTCAATCCATTTACTTAACCTTTAGGTAACTGGGAGGACTAGAAACTTCAGGGAGGACAAATATTTGAGGAGATATTCTGCTCTGAAATTCTTCCAGAGAAGTACCAGGAACCAAGGCCCCATCCCCCATCTTAAATTACGAGCAGAATCACATCACAGAAAACTGAAAGTGCTGGTAGCATTGGGTTGCCTTACCTTGAACTGGGTAGAGTTGCACTTGGGCAGGGAAGAGATGCTGTGAGAGGACAAGGTTCAGCTTGTGAAGATGGTAGAAAAATGCAGCCACACTGGACCGGTTCTTTGTGGCTTGCTTCTCACATCTGGAGAGCGGGGATGATGCATTATGCTTTGAAGTTTACAGATGGAAAAAGACCAGATAAGTACTGGGTGTTATTTTTATCCCAGACCTCAGTCTGCAATAATGGCTCCAGATGCAGCTTCAGGAGGAATTATCCATCCTGCCAGCACCTGCAGATCCCTCTGCAGTTTATCTGAGGTTTATTTGGGAACCAGCATTTATTCCCATTCAATGTGTACATCTGTTGCCTTCAGTCCCTAATGAGGTAGGTCACAGCTAAAATATGCCCATATTTTAGTGGACTCAGGACTTCTCCACTGCCTCGCCACAGGGAGCAGAGAGATCTCAAAGTACTTCCAACAAGCCGTAATGTTAGGCTACAGTGGAGCTCCTAAGACTTGCTATCTCAGTTGATCCACAAAAACTAAGTGGTGAGGGGAGGACGAGAGGGGCTCAATCCTGCCTGCAACGTTGGGGTGGGTGAAGAGGGAACAAAAAGTATAATTAGGCTGATGTGTGGGCTCTGCATAGCCTAGCTGGCTGTTCAGCAATGCAATTTTTCTCAGCTAATCTTGGCAAGTGTTTTCTCCTCCTGGAAATGGTATAAGCAAACCTGCAGGTTATCTCTGCTCAGGTGGTCCTTCTCTCTCCGGAGCTGCAGACAAGAGTACATGAATCATTAAAAGCGAAACAGGAGCAGATGTTCTGCATCAGGTTTAAACTAGCAGTGTATAGTGGTTCCTTTATCTCAATCTCCTAAGTACTGTGTGTGTGTTGGAGCAGCCTCTTACTCATCCTGTTTAACATTCATGTCTTCCTTTGAAAAAGTTTGCATCTCCCCCCTCTCCTCCCAACCCTCCCTGGGTCTGAAAGTTCAACTTGAGCTCTGGCGGTATTGAGTGCGGCTTGTAAAAGGGGTGCTGGAGGGGTTAAATGAAGAGCGGCCGAGGGGAGTGAGGAAAGAGCGGTGAGAGGCACAAGTGAAAAAGTTCAGGCAGAACAAAGAGTTAAGACTAACCTTAAAATAACTCAGGTTACTTTGGACCCTGTATTGCATTAGCCAGGGGCTGAGAGAACACAGTGGTGTTAATGAGTTTGGGGGCCCTGACCACTTCTGAAGAGCGCTGAGGGGGGAGATACGGAAGGTGGGGGGTTGCACTTGCACATGCATAAAGAGAGGTGATGGCGAGCTGGAAGAAGAGAGCACCCAGGAGGACAGAAGAAGTTGAATGAAATTACATTTTGTTCCTGGAAGCAGTGAATCCCACGTACTGCTTTCCCCTGTGAACAAAGCTTATTTTTAAACAAAGGCAGAGATAAAGTTAGGTCACGGAGCAGGAAGAGAAGGTCTCTAAAAACAGTAGGAAGAGTTGGGAAGAGGCTTTGTGAGACTTCCCTGCTCATGCTAGCTGGGGTACACAGCAGTTGGAAAATATGCATGGGGATGGATTACAGGAATGGATATAGGGTTGCAGACACCTGATTAAAAGCGTTTAAGTGTGGTCCTTGCAAATGGGACCTTCACTTGGTGACCTGCTCCAGTTAGGAAGCTGGAAGGGATCCAGAAGGGATTTTAGAAACAACAGGATAAGCAGACTTTCACAAAATCAGTTTTATATTTGAAATGCAAAACTAAAAGGGTTGAGAGCAGTTGGATGCCGTTGTTAATCTCTAGGTCAGCTGTGCTCATGCATCTCATAAAAGGCAGGATATGTTCAAAGAGCAAAATCCACTGTTAATTATCAGCATGTTTGTGGGAGGCATTTGTGCCATGGAAGCCCTCCCATGAGGTGAAGGCCATGGCAGAGCTTGGCAGCTCTCCCTGCCTTGTAATGACAGATCCTGCAGTAGGCAACGCTGAGATGGAGGAGGAACCAGTAGATCATTCATCGATCCAGTGGGTGAAAGTTGTTGCATAGAGAATCTAAAATAATAGCTCTCTTAACTGAAAATTTTAGTTTAGGTTTACTTCTCCTTCAGGAATATCAGCTATTCCGGCACTATGTGAACTTGTCACTTTTCTCCAGTCCTAAATCCATGTCACCTGGCAGCTCTAGAGAAGGTCAGCCTCCATTCAATAAGCCAGAACAGCATCAGCTCCCAGTGTTTCCTGGGAGTCATCGGGTGCTTCTGCTGTCTTGATGGAAATAATCAGAGATGTGACAGCAGTTCCCAGGTACCAATCAACTGTGAGGACCATGGATGCTTCTCAGACCACCCCACCAAACAAGACCAGCAGCAGTGCATGCTTTCCCTCCACCCTGCTACTGAATTTTTTCACTCCCACCTACTTATGCATGAAATATCTTTCAGTCCTTCGGTACTGCCTGGAAACACCCGTGCGCCCTGGTCTGTGACTGACATAAGCCAGTGTGCCATCTGGGTGCTTTCCACCGGGATGTGGGCAGGGATTTATGCATATATAGGGCGATGTATGCATTCCTGCCCAGCTTGCTAGCATTATTTGTTAATCAAAGAGAAAATGAGTAGCTTATAAAAATAAAAAGCCCTGAGAACAGTAACAAGCTCATACGGGTGGGCAAGCAGAAGCCAGTGGTAGCTGGAGGTATTGATAGCCAAGCAGTCAGTTCCCCTGTAAGTCCCTTTCCAAGGCCCCAATTCCAAAAAGCAGCACGGTGGATGCAAACCACCGAGTGCTACATTTTACCTGTGCTGAAGGGAAGCTGCCCCTGCGAGCTGCCTAAGGCAAAGCCAACCCCTCTGCCCCGTGAGACCCTGTGGGAGGGGGAACAGCGCTGGCCCTGTGTGTGGGATGGAGCCGTCCTGGTCCCCACTGCACAGGAGAGGGCACGTTTCCATCGAGTGCACGATCTTGGCTCCTGTTGCCCGCACAGCTGAATGCCTCCACTCTCTCCTGGCTTTCACACAGTGTCCCTCTGGGCCACAGGGCTGCAGGCTGGCACCTCTCTGCCCCTCGCCTTGTCCTGCTGATTATCCAGAGGGTATATCTCCTGATCTTTCAACACCGTCCAGGCTCACAAATGCCACGAGCACCTGCCTAGTGCTGCAGTCAGCTCAGGATGGCAAGGACCTGCTTTGGGGGATTTTGCATGCAGAGCAAGGGCTAGCTGAAAACTCGGTCCTGGAGCTCCTTCTGGTCTTTGCTGGCATGCTCAAGCTGCAGGTGGGACAAGGCGGATGACAAGGATACGGGAGCAGGGAAGAGGGAGCCAGCCCTTTCACCAGATAGAGAGGAAACTCATGAGAGGCTGGCGAGCGTTCAGCATCCGTGAAAGGAGCAGAGTGCCAGGAGGCAGAGCTCGGCTGCAGCCGGAGAAGGATCCCGAAAGCAAGAGCTCAGTGGCCCTTTTCTGCTTGTTTTCTTTGGGAAGTTTAAAAAAGAATGAGCGTTAAAAAAAAAAAAAAGAAAAAGAAAAGATGATGTGCAATTTCTTTCAGGGAAATGTTGAGGGAACAGTTTCAAAAAAATAGCTGCCATTTAAAGAAATACTAAGAATTTGTTCTTCCATTGTAACTTAACATTTAGTATGCAGTGCCTAAATGGATCTGTTATTAGATGAGACAGAGAACCCTTAGAAATCACAGTAAACACAGCTGTAGAGATGAGTAAAATTAACAAGGCATCTTGCTAATAATTGTACCTTCCAGTTGTCTTAAATTGCTGATGAAAGTTACTTTTAATGTTGCCCTTATGCTCTGGCATAAGAAGGCTTAATGGGGCAAGTCAGATGCTTAAAAATCCAACCAAGACATTTTTAGCTTCGTCGGGATTTAAAGATTACCTGGGGGTGTTTTCTGTTCTTTTATTGCTCTGCTGAGGTCTCCCCCACTGCAATTCAGAGGGACCAAGGGAGACGGGAAGCTTCCGGCAAGGGCCTGGTGGTCGGATCCGCAGAGCATTGGATATTGTTGTCTGTGTAGAGCTGGCACAGTGGATGGAGCACACTGGCATTTGGGAAGAGGTGTCAGTGGCCAACGGATAGGGCAGCCTTATGCAGATGCTCTTTGCTTCCCAGAGAAGCCTGTGGTGGAGTCATTTGTGGTCGGCTACTGGCAGTGAGTTTCTTTCAGTGCACAAAGACTGAAACATCTAGGCTTTTTTTAACAAAATCAGAAAATATTCAAAAGCAAACAAATCTCTCTCCTGTGTCACAGTACATCTTTATTTTTCAGCTTTGGTTCCTCTTTGGGTGTAATCCTGGCAGTGTTAGGGTTGGGCTACATGACTGCTGCTGGCTTGTTTGGGGCTCAGCATCCCTCAGGGCTGGAGCCACTGGTGTTTATCTCAAGGTAGAAGAAATCAGACCTAGGAAGCTATTGATGAAACAGGCTTTCCATGTTAACCCAGAATCTTATTTCTGTACTACTTTATTCCACACAGGAAGGTTTCCTGGGAAGCCGGTTGTAATTAAGATTATAAATGGATGCTAGCATTTTAATAGAAAGGGCCTTTTGTCTTCTCAAGCAGGGGGTCATCTAATTCTTTTTGTACAGCAGCAGAAAGGTGAAAAGTTTCCGGTTAACTGTAATTAAGGCTGTGGAGAATGAGCAACCCTGGTTAGTCACCTTCTGTGAACATTAGTGAGTAGCACGGACAAATGTGCCAGGAAAAGTTACCTTGGAACAGCAAGGTTTAGTCTGAGCAAAATATAGCCTCACCAAGGGGAAGTAAAAGAAATTCAATGTTAATTTGTAATAGTTTAGTTGAGAAGAAAATCCGTTATCCAAAGGACTTGGGTATTTTGCCAGTCTGTCTCTGGATAAATTATTTCAAAACATTACATTAAAAAAAAAGAGTAAGATTGAGATAGGAGATGAAATCTGTTTTTGTTTCTGCCACTGACCTGCTGGGGGGTGAGATCAGCTCTCTCTTCGCCATCCCCTCTGGGCCTCTGCACCGTCCAGTTAGACAAGCGAGCCCCAGCGGGGAGAGCTTGCAGCGGGGTCAAACACTGGCAGGCGTGATCACTCCTACTTCCAGCTCCTTACCTTAAATAAAACAGCACAGCATTTCTTGGTGGGGGGGCTGAGCCCGTATCCCTGGCTCACAGGAGCAGCGTTCACCTGAACTGCTTGGAGATGTCGGAAGGGGACATCCCACAGCATCCCATGCAAAGCTCCTGCCCCGATAGTGGGAGACAGGAACTCAGCACAGCAAAACATGTAATTACGGGGTTCCCCTCTCCTCCAGCGGGTTGCTGAAGCCCATGAATTATATCTGAAGAAACCAGCTATGCAGCAACTATCTTCTGTTTTTCCTATTTGGGTTTCAAAAGCTTTGGAGCAATATTGGTGCGTTACATGCTGAGTTAAAAATTGGAAACGTATTGCCCTGATTTAGCATGGGACTGAGTAAATTGTATTCAGTTAAAGTAGCAGATATCCTGCCGTGAAGAAAATAAGTATTTCTACTTGACTGTGTGACACCTAAGCTGCAACCCAGAGGTACAGGAGGAGGATTTATGTTACCGAGAAACCCATTAACATTGTCTGCCAGGTCAGAGCCGCCAGGGTGAGCAGGGCATGTGTGTCCCAGGCAGCTCCTGCATCTCCTCCACCACGTCCTGTGCAGGGTCTTGCACGATTTCTCTCATGATGGTGTCTGAGCACCTTTCTGGTCTCTGCTCACCCTGTAGTTGGATGTTCTTGCCTTTTCCCAAGGGAGGTTTCATTCAAAGCAGTAACTGGCCTCTCTGCCTCCGTGGCTCTGCTGCATTTGCTGAAGGTCTTGTTCCTGAAACGTGTAAAATACCTGGGTTTGCAACAGTGAGCTTAGCTTCCAGAAGCCACCAGCTCAGGTTTGTGAAGCTTGAAGGACCCACAGAGATGCCTGCCTGCATGGTAGGATCATTTGGGTCCCTCTGACACCTTCTCAGGCAACTTTTTGAGGTTCCCAGTGTTGGAGATTCCTCGTTCTGTTTCAGCACAGGCATATCTTACCCTTTCTGTTGGGATTTTTCCTACATCTAAACTGAGTCTCTCTTGTTTAGCTTTATTGCTACTTGTCCTGACCACAGTGAGTCCAGACAGAAGATTATTCCCTTCCTTCTTGTGGAATTTCTTATGCATTTTTGTATTTACGTATCTACTTCGTCCTGTTTCCCCCCCTCCACCCAGTGTATCTCACCCCTACTGCCACAACTTCTTGCAACAGAGAAATAACGGTCAGTTTTTCCATTGTCTCCTAGATGCCAGCTATGTTAAAATGCAATTTCTTACTCTGTTTTTTAAGGGCTACTCCCAGCTCCACCCTGGCTGACTCCATGCATCCCCAGCCCAGTGCTCCTCCTGGTGCACCATTTGCAGATGTCCATGGCATGCCTTTTCCTAACCAGTTCTCAAGCCTCTCCTTGCAAACCGCATCTACAGCTCCCACAGTAGAGATGTAATAACAGAGTACAGCAGCTCTGGGTCACTCCCTTGGCTTTGAGCTTCCCCACGCATGTGCTTGTCCCCAGGCTTGGATTGTCTCAGTTTGTGATTCATCTATGGCTTGATTGCAACTTGGGAGTTGTGAGATAGACAGTGGAAGTCCCTTTGACCCTATCTACAGTCCCTGGTGAGTTGGAGGCAGTTCTGCAAGCCTGGCCATTTCCCAAGGGGCCATCAGTAGTGTACCCTCAGCAAGGGGCTGTCCCATGAGAGGCCAGACGCAATCAGCTCCCCCCTCAGCCAAGAAGATCGGGCGCAACCTCCTACTCTCGGATGGGGCATGCTGTTGTGTCCCACCACCAGGAACCCACTCACTGTCTCCCACCTGCCTGAGAGCAAACTCACTCCTTGCTGCTGTGTGTTTGTCAAATCATCCATTAGCATAATTAAGTCCATCAAAGGTGATGATAGGTAGGGGCTCCTGAGGGCTACTTGAGGCAGATTTGAGTAGCCCATGATTGTAGCATAGAGGTGAAACATCCACACCTGGGGCCCAGGAAGGGTTAGAAAGACCATGGTTGTGTCCCCGTGTGTTTACAGGTTACACGCACAGGTCTAGAGAGCACGAGCTCAGCTCCAGCCACCACACGTGTGCACATCTGCGTGTGTGTGTTGGAGGGGAAAGGCCAGAAAGTTTTCACTTGGAAATTAAATTCATAGGATAGCCAGACCTTTCAGCTTTTTAATACGGAGAGTGATTTATGGCGGCACTTAAAGAATGAGCCAGGAGCGGACAGATTCATCACGCGCTGTCCTTTTCTGTCACAGCGGCTGCAGCGGCAGCGCGGGGAGGTCGGGCTGCCGGGAGCAGAGCCTCTGCTGCGGGAAGGCACCACGGCTCTGCTACCCTCACCCCCGGGCAGCCGAGGTCCCAACCCCAGGGTTTCATCTGCTTCTTTTTGCTGTGAGAAAAAAAAAAAAAAAAAAAAAGAAAGAAAGGATTGGCCATCTGCCAAATTGCCCTTCTCCCCCTCCCCTTCCGACAGCCGGCGTCAGCCACTGGAAAGAGGATGCAAAGTGCTCTTTGTACATGCAACACAAGGCTCCAAACTTGTCTTCTATAAATTAAATCCCAAGAAACCCACCCACATGAAGATTTTTTTGCTTTAATTATCCCCAGCTCGAGGCTCCTCTGGCCTTCCTGATGATTTCTTAATTCTTGTGCGTATTGCACTTAAACTTGGTCATTTTGATTTTGCCCGCCCTGTGTTTGTAAGATTCCCCCAAAGCTTCAGAACAGCAACACACACGGCAAGATGTCCTTCACCTTCTGTGTGGCCGGGCCATAGGTCTTTCTGCCTGGACTTCCTGGGGACTTCCAACTTCCCCATCTCCTTGTTCAGAGGAGACATTTTACAGGACATATACATTTGTCTTGTTAGTCCCAAGCTCTACGTGTTGTATGAGTCCTGACACCAAATAGTTTCTAGCAGGGAGAATGGGAATGAGCAGGCTTCCAAAGATGTTTGGGATTATACAGGAGAAGGTGGCACTTAGAAGGGGACTCGCTCTTTTCTTCCTGAATCCATACCTTATTGTTTGACGGAGGCTTAGGCTGATTGAAAAGCTGGTTTTAACATACAGCTGGTGTCACTTGGTGTCGGTCTGTGGTTTTTCAAGCAGATTTTAGCATCATTTAGGCTCACCGTGGTACTTTACTTTCTCTCCAAGACAAAAGGGTCAATATTTAATGACCTTGTTGTGAAGTTTTCCCGGGAAAGCATCAGCATCTGCAGGTGCATGTGTGCCTGCTGATGGATTTTGACTGGTTTAGTGTAGTTTCTTTTCTAGCACCTAGATCATGTACCTGGACAAAGAAGAGGAAATGCCAAAGTTGATGTGGGTTTGGGGTGTGTCATTATTCAGATAATTGTAGCCTTTAGAGCCCAAGTAATGCAACTGCTGAATTATTTCACCCTTCCCTTCTACATGCGTGCACACAGACGCACACGGACGAAGTTGGGGACGTGCACAGGAAGAAGGAGGGAATGTGTGAGGCAGTGTAGGATTTTTGACAATACAGTGCTAGCAGCTCCAGTGTATGACTGCTTTACTCCCAACAGCTTTGATCCTTCTTTTCATAGCCCCGATGCATTCTGCACAGTGGGAACTGGTAATGGTACGGTTATCTTGGGTTGCAATACTGAGAATTAAAAAAATGCATATTCAGTCTTATCTTCTCTGTGGGGCAATAAGTTCAATGCATGAAATGGAGAAAAGAAAGCAGCTTTGCAATATTTCAAGAATTTCCTTCAGAGGATATAATTTGTCTCTAAAATTTTCTCGCTTAGTAAAAATCTCCAAAGTTAATATTAGTTTTATTATCTTCCATTATCCAGCCACTCTCTAGAGATGTTTTCATAGGAAATTTGTATTCCAGTTTGTCTGTCCACAAGTTATGGGGGAAGATCTTAAGCATTTCCATCTCTGGTACACACAGTGTGCTTTCTAGTTTGCTTTATTGGACTCTGAAAAATATTAATTGAGGTTTCATTGGGCTTCTCATTTGAGTGCTAGAAATTTTTGAAAAAGTTAAATCAAGAATAATACACTATAAAATGTGAAATAAATCAAAGTATGAAACATTGCAAAACTATTACATAAAAAAAAATAATATTGCAGTCCAGGTCAGTTTAATAAAATCCCTTTATCTAAAATGCAATTGTTCTTTTAGACTCAGTGTTTTGATTCACATAGCTATAATTGTCTGACTGTCATCTGTAGAAATCTGCAGAGAGTAATAATTATTTGTGAGGATCTGAGAAATGCTTATGCTTGGACTGTCAAGTATGAAAAATTGCTAGTTCCCCTTTATTGTCTAATGCTGAACATTTTTAAGAAAGCAATCTAGAATTTGGTGTATGGATTATATAGACACCAAGCTATGGATGCAAATTGTAAAAGCCAAGTATTAAAATAGTCTAAAATATGTTTGTAACTTCAAGACTGTCCATCAAGGTTGCAAGAATCTTATTCACGCTTTTTATGTGAAAAACAGGATTGAAAATGTGCTTGCATGTAACCTCATGCTCAAAGTAAAACCTGTAAGCATTTGGGAAAATATAAATAATACCGAGAAACATTTTTATATATTGAGTAACAAACACCTTCTAGAACTCAGATGGTGTGGTTGATGGGCTGGGGGAAGGAGTCCTGATAATACTTGGGAGATTTTAGTCCTCTCAATGTCACAGAGCTAGGACCATTACTAATCTCTTCTCGATGTCACATAACTAGGACCGTTAGTGCCACCTATAGTTAGTCTATCTGACACTGTTCACTCTAAGACCTTCAGTGGATTATGAGCTTGTGCACACACTTTCTAAACAAATGCCATTAAGCAGAATTTGGTGGAGATGAGCTCTGGTTTATGGTAAGCTTAAGAGTGCTACTGGATACACCCAACTGCGTGTTCTGCAGAGATGCAGCTGATTTTGACTGATAGCTGCTGGACCCCAGATAAGGCAACTTGCGTAGTTCTAGCATAGGACAGAAACCAAACCTCCAAACACAAGTGTAATTGAAGAATTGAAGGCAGTTGCAAAGCCTTTGTTAATCCAGAACTGAAGAGAAAAAGCATTTTAGCAGGGCATGAGACTGCAAACCCCAATCACAATATTTATCCTCCTTACTCCACACTAAACTAATTTGGATAATTTTCCCCTTTAGTCTGCCAGACCCAGTTAACACTCCCAACATAGGTTGGTTGTGAGCCTGGTTACACTGATGTGCAGAACTAGCAGCAGCTGCAGGCAGTGCAATAGAAATAAATAAAACCTGCCTTATAAGCCTGAGGGATACTTATTTGCACACTACTTTTTTATAGCAAGACAAAATTTAATTGATTTTTTTTTGAGTGACACTTAAGTATTTCCATGCTTCTATTTAAAAAGTGCTTTCAGTGCAGGCACCTGTGAATTGGATTCATCTCTGCTCTTAGTTTGCGCTATGGTACTATATTCAGAAAAAAACCCCCAACACATTAATTAAAAATGTCCTGTGTTTAAATCTGACTTGCTGCTCAGCTATCAAGCTTGGAAAGGCCCTCAAAGATTGTTTTATCCTGCTGTGCCTATGTAACTAGAAGAAAATACCTCCCATCGCATTAATGTGATTTACCTTGAATAACCTTTACATGTTGTGGGTTGATGATTGTCAAATAGTCAGCATATATATTTCTGGTCAGTATATTCTCTAGTGCACTACACTCAAAGCTCCCCCTACACCGTACAGAAGATGTCCACATGAGCAGAGTGTGCTGGACTTAGCTTTCCTCCCTTATTGTTAGTTTGGGAGAGATGGAGATGAGAAGCTTCTGGGATCAAAATGTCCCCAGACTACTGGGTTTTTTTCTTCTTTTAAATGACACTGAGCTTGGGAGTCTCCCGGTGCTTGTGTCGTGTCCCAGTTCAACTCGGTTGCTGCAGAGGAAGAAAAACTTTGATCTCAACGTGCCCTTCTTCTCTGTCTCCTGTTACAACTTCTGCAGGAAAACCACACATGATCAAGGGCATCTATGGTGTTGTCAGTCCTTCCAGGGAAGAACGGATGCTTTTATGTCTTCCCAAAACCTTTAATGCCCAGCTGAAGGCCAAGTTTAACTGTCAGAGGACAGACCTGAGCACTGGCTTTATCACCATCCCTACACTGCTCTCAGGGTAACCCGCATACATGCTTAAAAGTGCCTTCTCCCAAAGTGGGGTGGATTTAGGTCGTTACTTATGGTGGCTTCTTGAACTGAGGGATCAGTGGGGACCTCTGGTAATGACCATAGATGGAGCAACTGGTGTCCAAGCAGCAGCTGCGCTCTCACAACTCCGTTGTAGCCACATCTATAACAGCTTTGGGGTGAGACAGTCCATGGCCTTAATTGTTTGATTTGCCCTTCACCATCCATTGGTTTAAAGATGTCTGTCCCTTGAATCTTATCTCTCTGGCTGCTTAAATCTGTAGGGTGTATTTTTCTTGTTAGTTGTAAGCACATTTTCACTGGCCAAGTGGACCTCTAGTTTAAATGAATGTAGTTCCAGTCTCGTGTAACCCTACTCTTTTTCCAGTTCCCCTCACCAGCTTCAGGAGTGAAATTATAATGTGGCTTAAGAGCCTTGCCTGCAACTTAAAATGAGGAGGAACCATATTAGCATCAGATAACTCAGCCTTAATATATAATTTCAAAATATCAAATTGAAAAATGCTGTTATGATTACCTTGCATGGTGCTGTAGGCTCTGGGGACCATGGAGCGTGTGCTCGGTGCTTTGCAGCTCACAAGGAAGAGTCTGATGGTTCTTCAGGAGCTCCGTTAAAGGCTCTCTGGTGCCTTACTCAACTTTTCACTAGTGCAGTGTGAGTGTGGCTTTCATATCACCCACTCCTTCAGTGAGAGGGCTGTTGCCATTAAACCTCAAGGAGAGGCAGCAGGAGTCTTTGCTGCTATGGGGGAAGCAGGTAGACCAGTTCTTTCAGGGTGCATCAGGTGTGTTAGTCAGCTGCAGAAGAAAATGGGCTTTGATACAGTCAGCATCATCCTGGGACAGCCACTAAATCAGCCTTTTTGTTTTCCAATAAGCTGAAGTCAATAGGCAAAAAAAAATATGGACGTAGAGCTTTCAAAACTGTATTTCCTGCATCGTCCTTCATCCATCAGCAGATGGATGGTACTGTAATTTGTGAGAATAGGGCAATAACCTTTTAGTGTTACATTGATATTTAATATGTGTTCTCTGTGCCACCAGACAGGCCAGAGCACGCTCAGAGCTGACCCTGGAATGTTGGTGTATGCTTAGTAAATGTAGCTGACCAAACTTGTATGACATTTCTTCATATTTCTTCCATGTTAAAAAGAGTGGGAGACAAGTACCACTTCAAAATGCACAAGTATCATCTTTTAAGTGAATTTGATGTAGTACGATCTCATTTGCAGTTGCAAATACTATGGCTGCATTTCCCCCCTTACTCCAAATGCCTAAAAAATCTCATTAATGTTAATGTATGGGGAAGAAGTGCTTAGCCTATTGATGTAGGAATGAAATCAGGAGCAAAGCACAACGCTACAAAGATTCATCAGCAGATTAGGGTCTGAAGCAACCATTAGATTATCAAATCTGACCTTCTATCTAATACAAGCCATAGAATCTCATCCACTTAATTCTGTTTTAATCCCAAGAACAGCAACAGAAAAGCAAATACAGTACATTAACATATTGTAATGTAGCAGTATGTATATGCTTTTTTTTTTTTTACTCTAAATCCAGAGGCAAACAGCAGCACTGTGTTACATGATACTGATCAAAATCTGCAGGAGGAGAGATTTCAGCATTTTATCTGTCTGCAGAGGAGAATTTGTATGTCTGTGTGTTTGCGTAGGTCTTTGGTTCTTTGAGAAATATTCACTGGTAACTAACCAGTATAGAGCTGACCATTAGTTATGTTTCTCTCTGAGGACAGCATAAACTGCAATAGGGATTTTATATTTTTTTTAACAGAAAAAGTAATTTTCTTCAAAAATCTGTGTGGTCCTTGACAACTTCTCTCTAACATCTTATTTTGGAAACTCCCTGCCAGTCAGATTTCCGAGGAAACATAAAGCACATTTCACATCTGGCTTCTCATCTCTTTGACTATAACACAAAACTGCCCTTGAAGTGCACCTGGGAGGTATTCAGGGGAATACCACACACGCACAAAAGACGAGCCAAGCTGTCTAAAGGAGCTGCACTGGGCTACTGCATGTTTTAACCATTAGCCAACATTTCGCTGAACAAAGGGGCTAAGAGATGAGACGAGGAAAGTATCAAGGAATTCAGAGGAGAAGTGGTGGGTGGCACTGTACAAAATACAGAGGTTTCAGGCTTGGTACATAAACACTGTCCTGAAATAAAAAATCCTCCTGCCCAAGTTTGAGGTGCCCCTTAGCGTTGCCCGTCCCACAAGAACATTCCTCTGCAACCCACCGCAGCTCAGGGGAGGGAGAATCTCTGCTGCTCATGTGTTGCAGAAGCTTTTGCTGCCCCTTGGGTGGGTGAAACCCAGGCTCTTACGGCTTGTAACAGCACAGTTTCTGTCTCCTTTCCCTCCAAAGCTCAGAAATCCTACACCTGGCTTGGTCCCATCCTGGGGTTTGGTTTGGATTTTGCCTGTAGAGTGCATTTGGATCCTGTTCTTTGATATTTTTTTTCATATGAACCAGGGCTAACTGTTGGTATTGAAAGCAAAGATTTGCCCCAGGACTGCAGGAATTGGAGTTTCAGTATGAAACGCCAAACTGGTGCAAAACCATTTTCCAAGGGTATTACACCATCAAGGGGGAAGACCCCTGTAACCAAAGGCTGTAGTCCCCCCTAGCAGATGTATAGAGTCTACATTGCCTCAACTGCTTGATTGCAGGGTCCTGTGATTCGTGCTAACCTAACTAGAAGGCATAAGATAAACACTTTTGAAAGTGTTCAGCATCCAAGAAAGAAGGAATCTCAAACCTCCTTATCTATCAAATAGGAAGGTCAGAAACTGTCTTAATACTTGGCTTCGAGGCTAAACTAATTATTGTGCAAATTTGAAATGCACAGGTAAGCAGTGTTAAGTAAATGTAAATAACATTACCAAAAGCTTCCCCCTGTTGCTTTGATGCAATTTATTCAGAGTATGTAAAAAGGTGTTTGGAGCAGTGGGGGTAGGGCTGAACAGCAAAACCTTGTGCCACGCAGAGACACCTCAGGTGGCTCTGAGTAACCAAACACAGGAGCCCTGTGTCGGCAGGGTCTTTGCTTGGGCTAATATTCCCCATTTCCAGAGGAGCTCATTACTTCCCTTAGCAGAAGCTCTCGCTGTTGTCACTGGACACAATCTGGGCGGGAGGTGGTTGGTGGCAAGACCATGGCCACCATGCTGCCCTGTGGGCCTCCCCAGAACAGATTACAGCCTCTGCAAAGCATCCAGTACAAAGTTAGGGTGCTATTAACAAAATAATAAAAGGGCTATGGGTGAACGTAGTGCTGTGTGTGTTCAAAGGCCATGCACTCCTTCTTTCTTTGTCAATATGTCTTTAGCAAAGAGGCAAATTTATAGCTAATACTCTCCCTGCTCCTCAAAAAGTCACATCTGAGTGAATGTTCCCCTTTGGAAATAGCAGGAATCTCCATGGGCTTGATTTCTTGTGCCAAGGTCATAGTCAAGAAACAAGCCAAGATTATTAATTCTCTAGCATAAAAGACATCAGCAACAAGAGCATGTATTGTTTTTATTTTGACAAATTTTCCAAGTCTGGTGTTTTCCCACCCCATCTCAGCAGCAAAAGGTCAGGCAGGGTGCAGCACTGCTGTAGCCACGGGATGGATTGCAGAGTGGTAGGAAGATCCCTTTTTGAGGACTAAGAAAAGCAGTAACCACTTCAAAAGATGAAGGTGCTGTAAATACACTAGCCATAAGGCTGTGTGAATGTTTATGCTCCTTTGTGTTGGCTTCGAAGCAAAGCCCTGGACACTGTCTTTGTGAACAGCATTTAAGCAAGACGTATCAAGTTTGGAGACAAAATGTTTTATCTCCTGGCATAGGAATAATTTTACTCAGCCACATGATGAACTGTAATCTCCTTTTCTATGAATTTGTATTATATGCAAAAAGGCAGTAAGAGTTTCCCAGCCACTTGACATATCGGTGCCTGTGCTTTCTTTGCAGTTGTCCAACACAGCAATTCTTCATCAGATTAGACGAGACCAAGTGACAGACACGTGCCGAGCAAACAGTGTATCTAGCAAGAAGCGCCGTGTGCTGACACCCAATGATCTCAAACACCTGGTTGTGGATGAAGATCATGAAATGATCTATTGCTATGTTCCCAAAGTGGCCTGCACAAACTGGAAGAGAGTCATGATGGTTTTGACAGGAAGAGGCAAGTACAGCGATCCGATGGAAATCCCAGCCAATGAAGCCCACGTGTCTTCGAACCTGAAGACCCTCAACCAGTACAGCATCCCAGAGATCAACCACCGCTTGAAAAATTACATGAAGTTCCTCTTTGTTCGTGAGCCTTTCGAGAGACTGGTGTCAGCCTACAGGAACAAGTTCACCCAGAAGTACAACACTTCCTTCCACAAGCGATACGGCACCAAAATCGTGAGGCGCCAGAGGAAAAATGCAACCCAGGAAGCTCTGCGTAAAGGCGATGATGTGAAATTTGAAGAGTTTGTGGCGTATCTCATCGACCCGCACACCCAACGAGAAGAGCCCTTCAATGAGCACTGGCAGACTGTGTACTCCCTCTGCCACCCTTGCCACATCCACTACGACCTCATAGGAAAATACGAAACGCTCGAAGAGGATTCAAATTACATTCTCCAGCTGGCGGGAGTAGGCAGCTACCTGAAGTTCCCCACCTATGCAAAGTCTACGAGAACTACTGATGAAATGACCACAGAGTTCTTCCAGAACATCAGCTCCGAGCACCAAACGCAGCTCTATGAAGTCTACAAACTTGATTTTTTAATGTTCAATTACTCAGTGCCAAGCTACCTGAAATTGGAATGAGGGATGGGTTGGGGGGAGAGAGGGGAGAGAAAGGCTGTTTTATTTAAGATTTTTATTTGTCATAATAAATATGGAGAATGGGTTATTTTGTAAATTAATATTTTCTTTTTTTGAATGATGCTGCGAGCAGCACAGTCAAAATTATTTAAATCAACTGTAAGAAAGGACAGCTCTCTTTGCAGGGTAACAGGATTGTGACGATCTAGCTGTAGTAATGAATAATACTGCTACACTGTTTAAAAAAGATATTAATTGTGTTCTGGTGAATTTCATTGATCTTGCATTCCTCCAATTCTAATTAATGTTATTTATACTTATTTAAAACATGGTCTCTTGGTAGGTGTCACTTCAGCAGCAGAGATAAGATAACATTTGGACAAAAGGAGTCTGGTTTTGTGCTTTCCTCAGTTGAGTTTGTCTTTGGGTTGTCCATTGGCCGTTGACACAGGTAAATAGGGAATGGGTCTTGATACCACGTGCTTTGAGAACAGCAGTGGAAATAATTTCTTCAGAAAGTGATATTGCACTTAAATGTACTAAAAAATTCTGTCTTTCTAGCCCTGAAAGGGAAAAGTAAAACAGATTTAGATAGACTCATGATATCTAAAACCCATGACTAAAAGAAATGTGAATGTATTCCTTGGGAAGAGAAACCATGAACTTTTTATAAGTCTGGACTTAATGAGTTTATTAAGAACATGACCGGTCCCATTGTCTCTTAATTTGAAGCCTGCCAGCCCAATGAATGAAGATTTGCGGGTGATCCATCAAAAAAATCAGCATTTTGAAAGTGACTGTAGAGATTTTTGAATACCCAAAGCAATTGGCATTGACTTAATTTATATCCAGGATGGGGTTGGGGGAAGGTCCATCCTCTGCAAGTCCTGCCTCCCTAACTAATCTTAAAATGGACAACCAAAATTGGCTCAAAAGACACTGGTCACGATACATTGTTATAAAGGATGTGGTCATGTCATTTGAAAAGTCATCTTTATGTCAATCTCTAAGCATGCAAGGCAATAAAAAGGTCTCATCTTCCTACCATGCTGGTTTCATGGCTTTTTCCCAGGGGGAAAGGGGAGTCCTTTTTCAGTTGATGCCTAAATACCATTGACAGGGATGTTTCTGATTTCCAGTGGATTAGTATTTCATCAAACTCAGCTGCAGTGTGAAACCATGACCTTTTTAGTTAAGATGAATGTCTCGTTAGCGGTTGTTTTGTGTGTAACAGCTTGTTGGGATGGCAGATTGCACCAGGTGTAGCACACCGAGCAATTGTTTTGGGCAAGCAAGTAGTAATCTGTTCACGGCAAATAAATAATGAAAAATGAGATTTCAATGTGGCTCTGTTAGCAAGCTAGCGAGCAGAAGTACAGGCTTCTCCCAATGTTTGCTTTAATTTGATGCAGGCAAGGTGTACGGCCAAGTGGGCAGCAGGAGCCCACCTGGGGAATGGTCTGGAGTGACCCCAAGCTGTTCCATCCCGGGCCGGCAGTGCCGGCAGCCAGCTGATGGGAAGAAGGAGGCAAAGGCTTAAGTCAAGGCATTTGTGGGAACCTAAAATCTCTTTTAAAGTCGCCTGATTGTTAAAACGGGGTTTTGACTTGCCTGAGTGTCAATCTTATTACGATCAAACCAAGCCCTTCCAAAACTTACTGAAGATTTAAATAAACTCAGCTAAAGGCAGAGTTGTTTTAACATTATTGAAGCCAGATCCTGAAAATGTCCAGTACAGAACTACAGTACAGTAGCCGAATTACATCCACTGAATTTTATTAGTCTCCAGGATACATACGTGGTTAAAGAAGAAAAATAGGTTCTGTCTTATTTTATAAAAATAAGTCGCTGAATAAATCTCAGCGAAGCACAAATTAACATAACAAACAGCAGTTGAAGTCCTTTCACAATTGGATTTGTTCTTAGCCCGGATTCGGGTCATTATTTTTTTTTATCACACCCTACAAATAAATCTCTCATCCGTTCTGCAACAGCCACAGTTTTCATAACCCAGGTCCTCTTTATAACCCGGGGCGCTGACCCAGTGGCTGGTGAAGAGCTGGGCTGGCTGCGCCTGACACCTCCGAATTCCTGAGCGGTTGCTGATCGGTGGCTGGTGTTTTACTTGAAAGCAGTTTTGTCTCATTTAGATTATGCAGAGCTGTTGCAAGTGCCTATCACAGTGTGCCCTGGCTTTCTTTTGTTCATAATTAAATGGTTATACGTTTGTTAAAAAAAAAATAAAACCTGTCTGAGGGTAGATTCTCCTTCTCCCTCCCCCAATATTTCCCGCAAGCTATTTATGTGCTTGTTTGGTCTTGTATCCAATAGTGCTCATATTTTGGTCCAATTTTCTCTTCAATTCATCCACCCAACAGAATGTGATGTGATTTTTTTTTTTCATTTAAGAAAAAAGTTGCTTCAGAAAGTAAATGTTTTAAAAACGGGGTGTGCTTCCCCCTTTCTTTTTGTACTTCTCCCTGTCATCACCACACTTTTATCTGTTCTGAAATACTCTCTTCAGTTTCACTGCTTTGGAGACACAAAAACCCTATTTGACAGCTATGATAGAAAAGCTTTAGGTGAAAAACATGTTCAGGAGATCTGAGGGGTGAGCGCTGCTCAGAGCTGGGATTTTAGCAGCAGCTTTGGGCTTGATTCCCCAGATTCTGCCTCCCCACGGAGGGCTGCCCCATGGGCAGATGCTCAGCACTGAGACGACGTTTATGTGGACTTAAGTGGGTACTTAAAAGTCACTTGCTTTTTAAAAACCTTGATCCCAAACATCCCTTGATCTACAAACTGTCTGTTTAGTGTGTTATGTCTATTTTGGGGTGCTGTGAATGGGCTGCAGATCTGTGTTTAAAATGAACAGCTGACATGCTGGATATGATCGTGGCCTGTGTGGTGAGCACGAAGCACTTACCAGGTCAGAGGAGGACCACAAATGTTAAGGAGTAGCCTTTTTTTTTGGTCTACTGGGTGTGTTGACTGAGCCAAAAAATATCTCTTTCCACTGCATCCACAGAGGGGCGTGTTCAGGGTTGTTCCTCCTTATCTCAGTGAGCTGTCGGCCACCACCTGTAGTGCGAGGGCAGCTGGGGGACCGGGTTGGTTTTACCCCCACCTTTTCACTGGGTTTCCCAGGTGGAGGAGAAGAGAGGATGGTCTGCTCCTGAGTTTTGCCTTCCTCCCGGGTTCATTTCCGTTGTGGCCACAGCTGGTCCCAGGAGGTGAACAGGCAAAACTGCAGCCACATCAAAATACAGATGTGCCCGTGGGGCCGCAAGGGCCACCCATCGAGCTGCCGTTTTAGAAGGATGTCCGTTACTTATGGTCGAGCAGTCGTGGGCTCAGAAAGGACGCAGTGGGGAAGGTTCTGCTCCCTATCTCTGCCCCCCACCCCTTCCAAGCCACTGGGCTTGAGGAGCAGTGATGCCCACCTCTGAGCAGCCAATGCCTCCCCATGATTTGGCAGGGCCAGCCCTGAGCCCAGCAGCACCCGTGTGATAGCTGCAGCCGGGGGGGCATTTGTTCCCCCCAGTGGCCCCAAGCACCTTAACCTGGAGCCCAGACTGGATTCGGCCCGTCTGAACATGGTGGTGACTCCTGGGTGGTGGGAAGCTCCCCCCAATCACAAACCTGACTTGGTCCATGCTTCAGCCTCTTCATTAACCATGACCATTATCACAGAAACTTGCAAACTGCCTGAACCATGCGCTGCGTTAAGACAAAGTGAAATAAATAATCCACAAGCAGAAGTGCTTTTAGAAGTAAGTTGACCCCAGATGTTTTAGGGTTTCACTGTAGTCTGCTGCACTTTTCAGGTACAAAAAAGGGACTGTCCTTACTATTACTCTTGTTACAGAGAGTGTTATTTTCTTACATGCATGCACAATACAATGTGTACGAATAATTTAACATCGATGTGGGGTTGGATTTTTTTTTTAACCTATTTGTATGCAGTAGAAGGCTTGTTGTAGAAAAGTATCTCCTCATACCTAAATATACTGTTAATAAAGAAAAAAGCTAAATTATACATTGCCAACACAAGTGTGAACTGCTCATGAATCTTTCCTTAAAAAAGCCATTCAAGCCTGATTATTTTTCTAAGTAACTTCAATTAAATTGAAGAAAGAAAGTTCCTCTCTGTGTGCTTTATTTCTGGCTCATGCTTTCAGGGGGGATTTTTAAGGGTGGGATTTTTGTCTGCACTGCTTTGCTTTCTCACTTTGCTTTCTCACCAGGGTCATTGTGGCAGGACAAGCAGAAGACTCAAGATAATCTATTGCCATGGAGCAGGAAAGCTAAAGTCATCTGACAACACCCCTCTTGCTCCCTTCTTTCCCGAGTTCACAGCCAGCAAGGGTGAGGGCTGTCAATTTAAGACAGTCGCATGCCCAGAAACATAGTCTCACCTCAAGCAAGAGTGTTTAGAGTCAGTCAGATGACATAAACTCCAGCTATCTGATGAGCTTTAGGCTACGTGCTTGCCCACATTCATGTGAACTCATTAACAATGGCTTTGAGTTAAATATTTGCAGCAGTTCCCAAACCTGCATGGTTTCATTCGTAGTTTTGACTGAGGCCACGTCTAATCCAAAGCAGAAAATTCCAACTAGGCTCTCAAGAAAAACCTGGTGAGAAGATCAGCATCATAAATTACACTGAGCAAAAACATGCATTCAGAAAATAACTTCAGCATTGGGACCCCGTTGTTGGAGGGGACCCTGGAGGTCAGCTGGGCCACTCTAACTGCTGAGGGTCACCAAGATTATGTTGGCCTTGGTTTTGGCTAGCCCCTAAGGCTTCAGTGCCTCCAGGGATGGTGGGCTCAGAGCCTCTCTGGGTGACCTATTGCAGTGCCATACTACCCTCCCAGCAGGGGTGGTTTTTTCTACTGGCCACTGTGAGACTCCTGGCTTTCAACATGTGTCCATCATCTGTCAATACTAGAGGAAGAGTTTGGATTAACTTTCTTTGTAAGTTCCCTTCAAGCAGTTGTAGACTGCTATTAGATCCCCAGTTATCCCTGTTGTCATCGGACTAAATAAAGCCAGATCACTCAAAGTGCCCTTTTTGGTTATCACAGAATCACAGAATCTCCATGGTTGGAAGGGACCTCTGAGATCATTGAGTCCAACCACATAAAAAAAAAAAAC